>MNCI01003865.1:38689-171374 GCA_015680685.1 Gnetum montanum
ATTGCCTCCTGTGGTATAACTTTCCCAGTTCACAAAATATAATGGAGAGGGTGACCTAAACACCCACCCGGTTACTTTCAGGTCTGAATCCCTATTACTACAACTGTGGCCTCATGCCATCATCCATGTTTTCACCATGTCCTTAACAAACAAGGCTTTGGACTGGTATCGTGTGCTTCCCTGTGCTTCTATTTCGACATTAGAAGAATTGTTAAGTTAGTTTGTGACTCATTTTAAGTATAACTTGAAGCCAGAGGTCACTTTAGACAAACTTATGAATGTTAAACAGGAACCATTAGAGCCTGTAAAAAAGTTCATACAACATTGGAGTGCTATCCTAAATGAGATTTGTAAACCAATCACTGAGGCCCATCTACTGGCCATTTTCAAGGGTGGAGTAAACAATTTTATGAAATCGAAACTATATTACTTGGCTTTATGTTCCCTTAGCCAAGTGTTTTCTCAAACTAAAAGAATCTAGGATGTAGTAGAATCTAGTAAAGATTTAGCTTATATAACTGATAAAAACACACATACAAAAAAGGACAAGGAAAAAGGGAAAGCTGCTACAACCACGGTGGTCGTAGTGGCTTATGAAGCCAAGCCCAGCAATGGTAAATAAATTGCCAAAGCATCTAAAACATCAACATCGACTAATAAAACACCCAACTCTAGTAGCAGTAGTCAACCCTCAGCATTAACATCCAGAGTGCAAACTTTGTCAAGGCCAAATTTTGAGCACAAAGATTGCTCAAAATATACCCTGCTACCAATTAAGCCATTAGAGATTTTGAACCAATAGCTGGGGGTTGGGAATATCCAACATAATAAAATGTCAGAGGAGGCCCTTAGACATCACCAGAGGTACGGTGAAGTCCTTCGAGAACCCTCTTTGGTTTTGCCTAATGAACCACCAATACCCAAGAACTGTAGGCTAGAAATGGCCTAAAACTAGCAACGACCCAGAATGGCCTTAAAGTATCGCATGGCCTACCAAGGCCTAAAATTGGTAGCTCACTTTTTGAAATTATGTTACATATGGCCAGAAGTGGCCTAAAACCAACAATAGCCCAAAATGACGTAAAAATAGCAATGGCATGAAATGGCCCAAAACTAAAGCATGGGGCCCACATGAGGCCCAGGTACACCAACAAATATATTAACCAAAGGAAATGAAAAAAGTATTTCACTTTTCATTAAACATAAGCCCATACTAAGAGTAGCAATAATGTCTAAAAACAAGCATTATATTTCAAAAAAAAAAGATTTTTTCGACAAGCTACGGGTCTTCGTCAGTATCTTTATCTCCTACTCAACTAGGTCCTGCATCTTCAATTAGGTCCTATATAAAATAAGAACGAAATAATGAATCAAACTATGATAAGGCTCTTACAAAATAGACTACGATACAGTAAAGCTTGGCTAATCTAAGATGGGCCTACATCCATCTTCGGGGGTATTTTATCAAGATTAGCCGCTAAGCAGCAAAGAATCTCTTCCTCGGTTAAGTTGGTCCAATATTCCTCCCCTAGATCAATGCTCGTTGCAATCTTTCCCTTCTCCACAGTTGTCCATGTGTGTGTCCGTGGAGAAAAGGTGGTAGTAGTGGTCTCCCTAGAAGGCAAGGTTACCTCTCTCTCAAGAGATTCACTCATCACTACCTGATTTGCAAATTTGTCATAGGCTCGAGTAGCACCAATTACATTAAGAAATAGTTCACGAGTGTGACATTCTACAGATACATCTCTATACTTCTAGCGATAGGTGGCATGCTCCATCTTATACATGTGTTTATGATTTTTCTATGCCTTCCCACACTTGTGTACTTTGGCATTGTAATCCTTCTAGTCTTGATGTTTCTGGGGCAACATATCCATTTGCAAGCATTGTTTGATCACTTCCCAGGTAGCCTTATTCTTGCCTTGTACGACCAACCAGTATCTAGCATAATCGATTACGACCATACACCAACTGCCATCTGAAGTATCATGAACCATTAAGAACTCATTGCTTGACTGCAAATTTTCTAGTTCAATCGTTTGACTAGCTTTCTCCTTTTCGAGTTTCTAGACCCATTTCAAAAGGTGTTTGTTAACATGCCTACACTCTCACAAGGATCATGTTGAGTATAGTGAAAATTTACTTGCCTCCTCGTAAATATCATAAGGCACCTTTTTTACCTCTGGAAGGAGCTTAAGCATAGCATCAACTTCAACTATCTATTATGGGTCCCACTTGAGTTGAGAAGTTGTTAATCATACATAAAGAAGCATTAATCATTAGATGATGGAAAAAAATAGAATAATNACTATAGAAGAAGAGGAGGAGGCTCCTACCCCATAGAAAGGGGCCCTTGCTATAGAAGAAGAGGCCCCTACCATAGATAAACCTTTTGTGGATTGTGCCCTAGAACCTAAAGGGCACATGACGGTCGAAGATGCTGCTGCACGTTTAAGGAAGATTGAAGAAGAAGGGCTATAGTTTGAGGTCGATGAGTTTGATAATTTGTTTGATAGTGTGCCAATGGGCAATCCCCTTACTCTCACCTCTGAGCATTTGCTAGGTAGGAGCTTTACACTATCATTTATGTTGCTTCCCACTTTCCTATCCCTCTTCTTCATAATGCTAATGTGCTTTTACTATACAACGAACACTACTACTAAGGACCTTGAGTATTCCTCTTCCTTTCGCCTACAGCCATGGACAGAAACCCCTAATAAGTTTACCTTTATGGAGTGGATAGTTGATGATATGANCAACCTTTTTCCTCTTTCTTCGCTTGTACATGGAGGCTCTTCTATGGGACAAGACTTCTTACGTTGCAATTTTGACTTCACAGTTTTAGCAATAAGGCATGCCCCCCTTACCGCATTGCCTATGTTAGTGGGGGGTGCCCCTCCAATGTTGTTTTAAGCATAAAAGGATAGTCCCACCCAATCCCTTGTTGTTATTGAGAAGGACTTCCCAATAGCTTCCAGGGGATTCTGGGATTGAGTAGGGCAGAATACCTAGTGGATCGATGGTTTGGATATCTGGGTGCGATCCTGTAATATCTAGATCCCGTTCTCTTGGACCACCAAGAATTGGGCAAACCATATTAAACAAGCTATAAGAAATGAAAAATGCACATTGAAATGAGAATCAGGTTTGTTGCGAAGCTTAAATATCTCAGCTCACAAGCCTTCTGAAAGATATCTGGCCCAATTGTAACAAGTCCCCTCTTCCATGATGTCTCTCATAATCCAAGCCTACTCTACTCCAATAATTTTCCCTTGAGAAAGTAACTTGGGAAAAGCACAAGCCCAGAAGATGGTAAATCTTGTAAGGTACCTCTAATTTAACCTTCTACATGTAAATCACCTTGCAATCTTTGCTCGTTGCTTACCATTTTTCTATATCCTCTTGATGGTTTACATCTTTTCTAGTCTTATCTCCTATGGGTAGACCATTAGAAGGAACACTGAAGAGATCCACAGAAAGGCCATTGGTGATCTCAAACATCACTCGCACATTATGGACCTGAGTGCAAAAGTGGTCAGCCCTTTCGATAAAAGAATTAACAAGAGAGAGCATTTCTGCAACCAGAACACTTGGATTTATTGCCAAAAATAGGTCCATGAGCCCAACATCTTGGACCTTCTGAACAATCGTAGTTGAAGTCTCACTGCACAGCCAATGTTGTGCCTCATCAACTTCACCATACTTAAAGAAGAGGTTAGTTTTGTCACAACCTAAGTTGATTACTGTAATCTCTTTGGACTCAGCCATTACTGTAACAATTAAGAACAAATTAAGAAAAAGAAAAAAAAAGAAGCAATCACTTGAGCACATGAAGACAAGCACATAATCTAACCCACTAGGTGTGAATGGCATAGGGAATGGTGGGATTTTCACTAGAACTTCTTCCATGGTAGGTACTTGATGGGATGTCCATTTGCCATCCAACCACCCAAGTTCTTCACAATTCAAATAGAAATTAGCATACTTGGTTGGATAGGTTCTGAAATCATGTCCAAGCTATTCTATAACATTGGCATGCATGTTCTTAGTAGAAGAGAACTCTTATAAGGTTGTTTGAGCCAATGCCAATGCCCCCTCTTTATCGTGGAGACCATCCTTGTCAATTACAAATCTAGCAACATATAAAATATAATAAGCATTCCAATTATGCAAGAAAAACAATGTAACATATCTAAGTATCTTCATAGGGCTCACCCACCAGCACAGTAGATGGTCCCAGGTGGGTTTTGAAAAAAGGTCTCCATGTGGTGGGCAAAGAACAATGTGTTGTACTTATGATAGCATTTAAATTCAGGCATGACCCAAGCCTAAGATAAGAATCTCAAGCCTCTTAGATGTTGAATTGAGCCCCCTACCCCTTCACCTTCGATGAACCCATTAGCCATAAACTTTAAGATGCCTTGATTTACCCTGGGCAGTAATGTTTCAACCAGAACACCAAATATCTCAGTCAATAAGTGTGACCATACCCTCACACTAAAGTGATGAAGGAGGAATTCTAAGAACTCCTTTGTGCCTTCTTGAAACTAGGCCACCTAGTCCCTTACTCATGCATGGGGAGAGGGAACGTTAGCCACAGGGGCACTTAGGCAACACAAAACCCCTACCAGCTCAATCACGATCAAGATTGATTTCAACATAACCTTGCATGGCATAACAAAAGAGCGATAGTTCACAATTAGAAAAAGACCTTTTTCCAAATATCGGTTACTATGTAGCGTAGTAGCCCCCTTGTATGCAAATTTTTTCTAAGTATAAGACATTGTTAGGTAGTGTAACAATTACAACGTCTTGCGTAGCGTAGCGATTGCGTCATGCAGAGAATAGCAGCATAGCGAGTATACCATGCACGGTGTAGCAGCTGCATCATGCATAGCATAAGAACTACACCCCGCATAGCATAGTGGTTGTGTCATGCATAGTGTAGCAGAGTAGCGCATGACATAGTATAATGGGTATACCCATTCAAGCATTGTAGCTACATCACATGCAGCGTAGTTGCATAACAGCATAGCATGATAAACACCAAAAAAATGACATAGCCTGTCAATCATGCTACCAAAGGCAACATGGCTTGAGAAAAAAACACAACATTTGTGAAACCCTAGCCCTATTCCATTGCATAGAATGTGACAAAAAAACAAACCAAAACCCTCTCCACTTGTGCTACGCTACCCAGGATATGTGCTATGCTGCCTGGAAACCTCTAAACCTAGAACCCTCTAAATCCTCAAAATGGTACATCATCCCACCGATAACAATGGCGACTGTGGTAGAGGAATGAAACATTCGTAGTGTAGCGATCATGATGGTGACCGAGGCCATCACAACAATAGTGACAATGTAGAAATGGTAATAGTTGTAGTCACCAGGGCATGGTGACCATGGCAACAACCCCATCTAATAAACCAAATAACATAAACAAAAGCAGCGTAGCGACTTACTGGGTAGACAGTGCCTCCTATCGTTCCTCAATGCATGCCTTGGGAAGACATCACATGCTGTAGTTCCCTTTGTCCACATTGGTGAGACCCTAATGTCTACACTCACTCCTACGTGCCATTTTCCGGACGTCAAACTCAAGTGTGTCGGTCATTACGCCGCAACTACTATGCTATCTCTCTAAACCGCGCTATGATATGGGCTATTGGCTCTAATTGAGAAAATGATAGGTTTACCATCGGTAAACCCCTATTTATAGCCTTTAGGGTTACATGATGTTACTTTTTTAGGATGTCCCACATCCCATGCATAATGCGTGACATCCCATGTCTCGTGTGTAACATGGAATAGCCTACGTCTTGCACATAATGCAGGATACCCCATGTTCCCTATAGTGTAGCAACGTTTAAGCCTAGTGATGGTTTGTTACAACCTTAAGCTAGCAATTTTGGAGTTTCCTTTATAAATTTCATAGTGACAGTTCACTAAGACCTTAAACTAGGAGCTTTGACACATAATTTTTCATGGTCATGATCATCTTAGATCTTAAACTAGCAATCGTGTAACATTGCATAATTACCTTGCATATATTTCATGCCATGTTGCTGTATTAAGTAGATATCACTTAATGTCTATTTTTTTTTGCTTGTTTTTGCAAGGGTGCTTCGAAAATGGCTATGCATATTGATCTCCATTTTCCCTTAATCTTGATAGGACCTCATGGCAGATTTATTAGATGCTTGAGCATAGAGCTGGTAGACTTTGAACCATCCCCTTGTGACACCAACATAGCATTCTTAGAAACATCCATGGATTGGCCCGAACATTTGGTCCAAGGCTTAGATTTAGAGGTTGGTGATGTAACTGAGGATTTCCTTATCAAAATCCCCATGACTACACTTAGAGACAAGGTGAGAAGGCTAAATTTTAGCTCTCTACTAGAGCCACAAGTTCAACAAAATATCTCTGAAGTCCTTAGTGATAACGCCAATGTGTTTGCATGGTTGTATGGAGATATGCCAAGCTTAGACCCATGCATTATATAGTACAATATCATCCTAGATTCATGTGTCAAGGTAGATAAAAAAAGCATGAAAGATTAAACTGGATATTGCCTTAGCTGTACGTGACAAAATCACCAAACTTTATCAGGCTGGGTTCATCTGGGCAGTTGATTCTTTAGACTGGGTATCAAACATCATAGTTGTTTCCAAGAAAACTAGGGGTATACAAATTTGTACAGAATTCTAGGATTTGAATAAGGAAATGATTAAGGATGATTTCCCATTGCCTAGTATTGACCAACTTGTCAATACTACAACAGGCCATGCCTTACTATCCTTCATGGATGGATTCTCAAGCTATAATCAAATCTACATAAATCTAGAACATCAACTAACCACTACCTTTATGACCCCTTGGGGAGCCTTTTGTTACACAATGATGCCCTTTGGGCTAAAAAATGCTAGAGCAATGTATCAGCAGGCAATGACTTACATTTTTAGTCACTATCTTTTGGAAAAGCTAAATGATTATGTGGATGATATAGCCATTAAATCTAAGAAAGGTATTGATCATGCAAATGACCTAAACTTGGTCCTTCAACGTTGTTGCAAACATGACCTCCACCTTAATCCTAAAAAATGTGTCCTCGGGGTCAAAACAGGATGCATGTTGGGGTTTGTAGTATTAGAAACAAGGATATGTGTAGATCCCGATAAAGTTAAAGCTATTGTTAACTTAGCACCACCTACAAACGTTAAGGAGCTACATGGGTTGCAAGGCAGGATATAATTCATATGAAGGTTTATCACAAGGCTAATAGATAAATTGTATCCAATGCAACATTTGCTTAAAAAAGGAGTTAGCTTTGAATGGACAAACCAATGCCAGGAAGCCTTTGGTAACCTAAAGAAGGAGCTTGTTCATATTCCCACTGTTTATCCTCCATAGAGAGATAAGCCTTTTTACATTTATCTTCCCACTTCAGACATGTTTATTACTACTTTGCTCTACCAAAAGAGGGGTGATGGTTTTGAAATTCCTATCTACTACCTAAGTCATGTGTTGATAGCTTACGAAGCAAAATACAATGAAGTAGAAAAAGATTGTATTGGTTTAGTATTCATGCTTAAAAAATGGAGGTATTATTTGTTTCATAGCCAAGTAGAAATTATCTGTAAAAAGAACATACTTTGGGCTATTACAACCAATATATACAAAAGTAGCAGGATAGCTTGGTGGAAAGTCATAACTATAGAATTTGACCTACACTATGTATCGCAATCCTCTACAAAGGGTCAAGCGATGGCCACACAACTTACGGCTACACCCACTGATGACCAGACAATAATAGAACCTGAATTTTTAGATAAACACACTAATAGCATAAGCCTAGTACTCACAAATTTTGAAGCTATTCTACATTTTGATGGTGCCTCAACTATACAAGGTGGTAGTGCCACTGCTATTCTCACATTTCTCTCTAGAGAGATTCAGCCTTTCTCATATCACTTCACGTTTCTTTGCACAAATAATGTAGCAAAATATGAGGATCTCCTTAGGGGTATTCTAGCAGCCTAAGAGTCAGGAATTCAAAACTTAGCCATTAGAGGTGACTTGCAATTAGTCATTAACCAGGTTACAGAAGTCTACACTTGTAAGGCACAACATTTACAACCTTATTGTGATTTGGGCAAATACTTACTAAAACAGTTTGCAACCCTAGACGTCCAATACATACCCCACAATGAAAATACTATAGTCGATGTGTTAGCCACGTTAGCTCTAAACATGCCACCACATATGTTGGCTACCTTGCCTACTTTGATAGTGAGATGCAATGACCCTATCATTCACACAGCACACATGACACCTGTAAGTGCGACTCACACTCAAGAATGGTATGATGACATTAAAACATACCTCCAACATGGTGAATCCCCACATAACCTAACACCTGCTCAAAGGGATGTAGTACGAAAACAAGCATGGCAATATGTCCTCATAGGAGATGACGTTGTATGCAAATGCTCTTATAATGGGATATTGCTAGCTTCCATTAGTGGGGATGAGGCACGAAAAATTGTTGATTGAGTCCACGAGGGACTGTGTGGAGGGCACATAGCTGCTAGAGCTATGATAGCAAAAATTAGGCATCTAGGCTACTACTAGCCTTACATGGAACACGATTGCATTGCTAAGGTAAGGGCATGCGGTGTATGTCAACGTCATGAGAACCTCATACATGTGTCACCTACCGAACTGCATACCACACAAATCACATGGCCCTTTCAACATTGGGGACTAGACATCATAGGATCCATTACACCCAAGTATTCTTTAGGACATAGGTTCATTATTACCATAATTGAGTACTTTACAAAGTGGGTAGAAGCCATTCCTCTCAGAAAGACCACATCCCAACAAATTTGCAAGTTCATTCTAGACAATATAGTGATGCGATTTGGCCTTCCCATGACTATTATTACAAACAACAGACCCTAATTTAGTAGTGCAGAAACTAGAGCCTTTTGCAAAAGCCTTGGTATCAAACATTCTTTCTCCTCACCATATTATCCCCAAGGAAATGGCCAAGTAGAAGCCACTAATAAAGCCATTAACAAATTTTTGAAAAAGATGTTCAATAGTAGCAAATGGTGATCGCACGAGCAACTCCTCTACGTACTTTGGGCTTATCACACAACATGCATATAGTCTTGTATATGGATTTGAAGTGGTGTTACCTCTAGAATTGCAGCTTCCATCATTACGAATGATCCTCTCAAACTTTATGGATGAGACTCAAAATAACAAGTCAAGAATCATTGATCTTAACTCTATGAAGGAAGAGTGCATCCAAACGCTCAACCACATCGAGTGGTATCAGGACAAGAAATGACTGAAACATCATTGCAATCTATGCCAACATTGAATAAAAAATGGGTATCTAGTCCTAAAGGTTGTTCGCTAGCTCGTGAACAAATTCTCAGCCAACTAGAAAGGGCCTTTTTTGATCAAGAAAGCATATGCAAATGGGGTATTCAAGCTAGTTGACTTAGATGGAAATGAGTTCCCAAATCCTATCAATCATTTGTACTTGAAGAGCTACTATGCCTAATATGCAATATTTCATCGAATATAAAGCAAGATAAGTAGAGCGTTTGCTATGACATAAAACTAGGATAGATCATCTACTATGATGTAAAACTAGTGCATATCATCCACCATGATGTTAAACTGAAACAACATGTTGTTGGCACATTTTAAGCCATTTCATGGAGCAGGAATTTTAGTTTATTTTAATAAAAGGAAAAGAGAATAAAAATAAAATAAAATATGTGTAAAGATTCATATGAGTTATACGGTGATAAAACACATATTTTATTTTTAACCTTATACATTGGGCAAAGAGTGCAATATTTCGGCATATTGCGCAATGCTTATTGGGAAAGGTTTTAAGTCAACTAGTTATGGGCTCAAAAATGGTTCAGCAGCAGTGGTGGACGTGGAAATATACATGGTTTGGTTATACAAGCATATTGACGATAAACATTAATAGAGATGGGGTCGGTCCTGCTTTTCACGCAGACCAAGACAGATTCGAATTAAAATCAATAAACAGAGAAAATTTGATCCTGTAGTAAGAAGAAACAGTGTACTGTGTTAAATAATTTCAGAAATAGAGGCACATCTTGTTATATAATGTGGCATAGTCCAGGCATTGGAAAAACATTTTCTAGAAGCTGGAAAGATGGTACACTTACTCTCAAAGCAACGTGGTGGTTCTCACCAATACGACAACCAAAATAATGAAATTATGAAAGCTATGCTTGCTGATAAAAAATGCCAAGAACCGCTAGGGATAACCTCATATTCCTCTTTGAAATTTCGTCAAATGCTTGCCACACAAGGTTTCGTTTTTCTATTTTTACAGTAAGCCTAATTTCACGGCTAGAGCATGTAACAATAAGCAATTTAATAGTTTTTGAAGTAATAGGTTACAGCAAAATAAATGAAATAGGGCTCAAATGTAGGCAGTTATTGTGCCTGCACCTGCGCCCATGGTTATGGATGATTATCGGCAAAAAAAAATACTGAGCGCTTCCAAGGACAAGGAAGGTGTCTGTTTTCTTCGCCAGAGATAGGTGGTAACTACGGACACACCCACACCATTGGCACTTAATGCGCCATACTTGAACATGGTCCACATGTAGAAGCAGGTCATCATCACCGAGGGTTTGTAGTTCCAAGCCATTTCACTGCCGACATGGGAAAAATGGCAATTGCTACTGAACCATGCGTAGAAGTGGTTCCAACTACCATCGTATTTTCGGGAGGTTTAGTGAGCGAGACAAGTTTGACGGAGTGGAGCACAAGCTGTGGAGGTGGGCTGCACGTAGGAGAAGCCATCAGGCAGTTGGTTTAACTGCATACTGCATCCTTCACGATATCTCGGTTAACTTTGGAAAAATTATTTAAGGCCTTCACTTTTGAAAAGTATATTTTCTTTCATCGGCCATTCCTTAAATCAATTTTATATTCAATTATATTCGATTGTGAAAATGAAACATTTTTAAAGCCTCAACTTAACGAAGATGAACATTGGATATAAATATTGGATACCTCTATATTAAAATATATTCAAAGACAAAAATTCATGGGATATTTACCCAATATCATACATGAAATAGACACTTGTCAACTGCATATTTTTATCTATATGATGGTTACAACCACCCAAGATTTTTTGTAACTTACCTAACTTGTTGGGCAAGTAATCTCCTAATTGGTTGGCCAAGTTACTTGAGAGAGAAGATAGGTAAGATATTTTTGAATATGTAACTACCTCTAAACCCTATAAAAAGGCTTTAGGGGTCAAAAGAAATAGGTCTCACATATCACACTTGGAAGAAGACATTGATACTACACTTTGGAAGGCTACTAGCTAGCACTTGGGCTCTCACTTAGAGACACACTTTGGATTCCGGGAAGAGCTTGTAAGAAGAAATTGTGAACGATTGCTTGATGGCTTGCTAAATAAAGGATTTCAGCCTCTTTGTCATGGTCCTGTGAGTTATGTTTTATTTTTATTTTGTTTAAATTGTTTAGCTAGTGGTTTAGATAGTATCATCCTTGGCAAGTAATTTTGGGATTTTTAGATTACTCATATTGTTCTTATTGCCCGATAGAAAATTTCTGTTAAAATTTTGCCATAGAAGCGCTTGTGTTTAAAAGCCTTAAGATAATTTTAGTAGTAAGTTTTGTTATTTTGCAACATATAAGAAGTTTTGTTATTGTGCAACATATAAGAACCGCTATTGGGATTGTTGTAAGAGAGCCTCTATTTGTAGTCATGCCATTGAATGATTCAGTAGTCAAGAGGGTTCAGAAAATCTTTGGTATTCTGATGGGACCAGAATAGCTTCTTTTTATCTTTAAAGTGAATCTCCGTATTATTTCAATCAGAAATTGTCAATTCTTTCGAAGGTTCTGTTGAATGCAATCATCGACATCTATTATCTAGCCAAAATGGAGTCTTGTACATGGTAGTTTACGCAGCAATTTTTGGTAGCATAGTGGGATTGTCTTGAAGAAATTTCTTTTTTGAGCCTTGGAAGTTTGAACAATTTGTAGATATTGAATTTGGGATAGCTTTATTGCGAAGTGTTTACTCGTGTCATTTTACCTTGTTTAAATATTTGAGGACTACACAAATCTGCTTTCTTTTCTGTCTATTTCCATCGAATCTTGCTCTATTTCTAGTTTTCTTGTGGAACTATCTCTTTCTCTNACACACAACGCAATCGTTTCATTTTTCACAACCGCACACTGCAATAGCACACACACATACTTACATTAACTATTGATTTTATTTGGAGGTATCTGGGCCTTGGTGTTGCCAGAGATCAGCAGGCACCTAAATTCTATTCGAGGACACTCATTGGCGGTTGTGTCCCAAACGGTTTCCAATACATGTATTTGGGCCATGATGCAAAACTAGCACCCACAACACATCTTTGGGCCATGACAAAAAAATCGCACCCATAGCATGGTCTGCTATGATCATAAACTAGCCATCCCCCATCCACTACGGCATTAAACTAGCATAGTGGTCTACTGGGACCGACCTTAAACTAGCACAACATGATCTATCCAGACCTTAAACTGGGATGTAGTTTTCTAGGACCTTAAACTAGCACAACATGATCTATCCAAACCTTAAACTGGGACCGCAGTTTTCTAGGACCTTAAACTAGCACATTTGATAGTCTACTAGGACCTAAAATTAGGTTCACAAGGCAACATCTTTGATCCAACATATGTAATCTTGCGAACAAGAAAGCGAGCATATTTTTAATCCTCCATCAATAGTCCCCTTGGGCATGATGGGGTGGGACATTGTAGTCCCAAGATGAAGTTCACACTACAAGAAAAAAAACCCTCTGGGACATTTGCAACATCGCTATCCCTAACATCTTGCTAATCTTCTGGAGATGTCATCTGGCATCTTGCTGACCTTTCGAAGCTACCGCCATCATCGTCAATCAGTTTGGTTGTAGTGCCCATCGCCAGCACCCCCTGCTAGAGTCCCAAAAGTATTGTGGCCTAGCCACAATGCTACCATCCTCCAACCCTCATCATCATCAGAGTTTAACAAAGCATTTAGCTGTTAGGCTTCTCACCTTACAGCTGGACTTCCTAGCTATTGCCTTTGGTGAGGATTCTTGAGCACTCACATCACCATTTCTCTTAGCCTCTTTAGTGCTCATTTTTAGCATGGTTGTTGAAGATTTCTAGCTTGCCACCGCCGAATCCTACGCTGGACCTCCTGCTTTGAACATTGCACACATCATACACAGCACTTGCCACCCTGGCAGTGTCCGAAGTAGACAGGACTTTGCCCTTACTTCACATGATGGTTATTTTTTCTAATTTTTCTCTTTGTTGTGTTTGTAGGATAAAAGCCAAGATTGCATCATTCAAGAATGCATTTTACCATGAGAGCAAGACACTACATTGTACCAAAGTACCCGCTTCAATCGACCTAGCTACTTGAGAGTGCAAATCCTACTATCCCTTTAGCTAACCTAACTTCTATTCCCTATCCTTATATGTTCTAACTTCTTCTTTGCAAGTTTCACCAATGCACATGTAACCCTTTCATGCACTCACCTGTCAAACCCATGATGGATGTAATGCAACTCATCCTACGGGAAGCCTATGTAGGCTAGTCAAAGCCCCACACAGATGTAACACAACTCATCCCAGGGAGGAAACACCTATCCTACAATGATGACACGGTTACCCTTGAATGGACATGACCGTGCAATTTTCTTCAAAAAAAAAACAAAAAAAAAGAAAAAGGTGCCCAAGTCAAAATTGCATAGTTATCACTTTGCAACCATTTCAACCTTGGATTGATCAACACTAAGCACACCAATGAGGGGTTGAAATCCAAAGGAAAAAGACACCTACGCATGCTAATTCCCTCATAAGCACACTGATGAGGGATCACACTATGGCAACAGTTCTTATGGCGTCCCATCCTAAATTTTTTCCCTAACCTGATTTCCTCAAACCCATCCATTTTCCTCTATATTACGTCACTCTCCAAGCACTCTCAAACATAGCAAAGCATTGTTTAAGTAGGCATTGATGAATGGTATTGGTGCCCTGTTCATCATGGTGTTTTGTATTCTTTGTTGATGTCTGTCAGGTAAATCCTCTAGACATCGACAAAGAGGGGCCAATGAAACACCATCAATTTTGGACCCTCATGATTCTCCAAGTATGGTGTCATGTTGGGTCGTTCAAATAGCTTGACACCTTGGAAGTCCTAACACCTACAAAGTTGTATCTGGGTGTATCTGCTACGCTCTTTAGCTCAGTCAACATAGCACCCAGTTGCAAGACAAGTTTGCACAAATGGGGCATTGAGGGTGGACCATATAGTTTGGAAAATTTTCTATCTCTTGGGTTGTCAAGCTTGCTACACTCTCTTGCTTGTCCAGCTTGACACATGTCCTAGTTGTCGATCTACCCAAGTGCCAAGCTAGGAGCTTTTGAAATTGTTCAGGGTGGACCAAATAGCTTGGAAAGCTTTCTATCTGTGGAACTTGCTATGCTACACTACACTAGATAGCATAATAGGCCATGTGGTGTTGAAACCATCTCAAGTATTAGATCATAAATATAAGGTTCAATTGGTAATGATTTAGTCTTCAAGGATGCTTGCCCTACTTCATCCTTGGAGTATGATCAGCATGGCATGAAGAAGATCTGGCAATTTTCACAAAATTCATCTTACTTTGTGTGCTACGCTGTGCTATGCTGTGCTACGCTACATAGCATAGCATAGTGTAGCAAGGTGCCAACAACAACAAAAGTCTCCTTCAAGTTATTTTGGCATGAAAAATGCATCTGACCATTCTTCAACCTCCAGGGTTGCTTATCCCACTTCGTCCCCAAAACATGATGAAGGTCCCATGGCAGAGTAGTGCAAAATTTGTGCATAATCAAGTACTACACTGTGCTATGCTACATAGCATAGCAAGGATATCAAGTGTAAAAGCTATTAAAAAATGAAACTGAGAGTTATTAGGCTCTTTCCACATGAAAACCATGGTTTCCAATTGGTGAGGTTGCTTGCCTTGCTCGATCTTAGCATGGTATTTTTAGTTCTTTTGGAAAAATTCATACAAAAGGGGATGCTACACTATGCTATGTTACCTAGCGTAGCACAGCATAACAAGCTAGTGTTCACGCTATGCCGCTGCGTTGGACACCGTAAGTAATGTAACACTTGAGAAGAAGCCCTAGGACATCTCCTAAACTTCTAGAAATCATCGTTGACTGGCATTTATACTCCATCATCTCCTCCAACATCTACTTGACTACCAAAAATTAGTAGTTTTCTTTGTTTCTTGCATCCCTTGTCAATCACCAAAAGTTGTCCCTACACTTGACCTTACTCAAAAGAGGAGGAAAGACGTAGTCTTGGAGCACAAGCTTCACTTTTTATTTGTTGTATGAATTTTGTATCAAAATAGGGTGATTCTCTAGATTCTGATACATGTAGCATGGATAATATGATCACAACTTCATAGTTTTCTAATTCCTGTTCTGGTTCCATCAGCGTAACATCACCTTTTAAGCATAGCACCCAAGCATTGCACATCCATGTTCATGCTATGTGGGGCCCAAGACACGTGGCATTCAAACCATGGCTTCCTCCCACTCTTGGCTCTATAAATACCCTAGAAAATGACATTCTAAGGGTTAGCTTTTGGCAGTAGGATTTGGCAGAAGAGTGGTGAGTAGAAGGTTGATGAATAGCAAATCCTAGCATTAGAGCATCCTAAACCTCTAAGTAACTCCTACACTCAAGTGTGACACCTATCCACAGTGTAGCAGCTTTCAACTTAGCAAGCATTAGCTCATTCATGCCTATTAGCACCACATCTATAGCATTCCAAGAGCTGTGACCATATCGTTCCTTTGCTCAGTTGTGTTTGTCCAGCATCGCATACTAGTTGTACACATTCATCATTCAATCAAAAGACAAATCCCTTGATTTTGGGGCAGTGCATTTCTTTACTCAAACTCTTACTCCATTTTATTATAGCATATATGTTGTGTCATCATGTATTTGTTAATGTTCATTGTTTTGGTTATATACATTAATACACTTCTACTGTTGTGAGTGCTACATTCTCTTTCATTTCAACCCCCGTGTATTACATTCTAAAATTACTATTCATAAATGATTATTGGACACTGCATAAGTCCCTATTTGATTGACTAGACCATTCAGGGCACCCCATTTCTATTTTCTCTAGCACGACCCTCCTCTAGACTCCAAGTTAGGCTGTATGCCTGATAACCTCTTGGTGTTCTAGCCATCGATGTTTTCAGGCATTACAAGGATGAAGGTGAAATTCAGCACAAGTGCATTTGGATGACTGTATACCACCTTCTATTCCTATGGGGATGGTGGTTTAATATCTTTAGGATTACGAGAAGAAGAAGACATTTTGTAAAACAAAATGAAATTATCAATGTGATTTTATAATTTATGTATAGTGGAAATGTTATTGTCCTTAGGTTTGTACAATGATATTAGTGATATCCACTTAGACCTAAATAGTGCACATTCCACAAACAGAGTCCTTGGAAATGGTGCCAATGATGAGTGGTGAGGTACCCCTACACCTAACTATAAAAATCACAAGCATTCAAGCATGATCTAGTTGAATTCCATAGGCTTTATCATTTCTAGTGCACTAGCTTAAGAAGTGAATCTAGCCTTAAGGTCAATCGTTGTCCTTCCAATTACACTTGTGACATTCATTGGTATGATTAAGTGTAACTAACGCATCCAATTTTTATCATTTTGTATTTTATATTTTGATGCTCGAAACATAGATAAAAGGAGTTTAATTAACTAATCTAAATTAGTAATTAACTAATCATTTAACTAATTCTAACATAAGTATCCATTTCCACTTTTTGTACACATCCTAAACCCATGTATCTACTACTAGACAATCAAACACTACGCTATTGGACATACCAAGTGATAATTTTGCTGGGATTACCAAGTGAATATGTGTTACGCTCGAAGCAGTCGTACTTATGAGTGTAATCTATCTTGCTTAATTGTTTCATTAATGTAATAACTGGAAAATATTTGATAACTAATTGAAATCATTTAATAAATAATTGAAAACATTAAATGCATAAATAAAATAGCTAATCTATCCAAAATGCCACAAGGTTTATCAGAAATCTCATCTTTATTATCACACACACTATCATGCTCAAGTACAAAAATGCTTGAATAAAGATCCGTACACTCAATTACTCCTACTACAGGCACTCATGGAAAAAATTATAACTTTTGAATGGAAAAAATGCAAGAGCTTCACTACTACCTAAATTTGGACTCCCCATAAATATAGCTAGTAGGTGCATATTTATAGGTGATGGACAAACACTCTGTCAATGAGGCCTTATCAATGTAGGTTGAGATGCGTTGATGGGGCCTCATCGACATGGTTGACTATGTTGATGAGGCCTCATTGATGTAGCCAACCAATGATGACTCATCAAAGGTATAGATGAAAATAAGAAGGTAGAGTGAGATGTAGGCGAAGATTGGTATGCCACTACAATAGGTGTTGGGCCAAACATAATAGAAAATAAGTGGGTAGACTAAAGAACTTGACTCATAGAAGATATGAAAAGTGTGGATTTAGGGGTGATTGCCTTTGTGGATGATCATGAAAAAAGATCCCCTATGAAAGCATCAGGTTCATACTCAACCTCAAATTCATCTTGGTATTTCTAGTTTTTCTCTAAGTTAATTTTCCAACCTGCCTCATCATTATGTACTAAGTTTGATAACACATGCTTATGGAATTTTCTTAGCTCAATTTCATCATAGGGTGAAGAAATATACTCCTTTCATTTCAGTAGAAGATATCAAACTTGGACTCTAATTCTATGCATGAAATGAGGAGGCCATCTCGGATCTTAGCATAGGTAAAATTATAATATTTCTTGTTAATGTTGGTGTAATATAGGGTTTGTTTCCTTTGCCTAAGGGATTACCTACGTTCTATCATAGATGGATCCTTAGGATTGTATGCACACCTTTGGCTAATTTGAGACCATATGTGTGATGTTGTGAGGTAAAACTATGGAATGGTGAAAAGGCATAAAAGATGTAAGTTTAATATATGAGCTCGCTTATAAAATGCATTAAGCTAACTTATAAAATATATTAACCTAACTTGTAAAATGTAATAGCTTGTTAAAGTGCCAATGCATTAAGAGTTTAAACTTATGAAGCTCTAACATATTAATTGCCACCACAATGAAATATTAAAAATCTTTCACAAAATTTTCTAACATTTAGCTATGTTGAAAAACAAGAAATGGATTTTAATGTGTGTAACTTAACATAGAAAAATTAGAAAGTGCAGGTGTAAAAAATAAGGAAACCAATACATATAGCAATGAAAAAAAATTAAATTTTAAATTGTCTATAGTAGTGAGTTGGGGTAGTGGCATGCACTACAATGATAAACATTAATTTTTTTTGAAATTGTAGATTTGCAGGAAAGAGGGGTAGCATTGCAACTAAACTATGCAAACAATGACAAAAAAACATTGTTTCAGGATGAAAACTAGTTTATGCTCTACATGTTGGGCTTTAAAAAATAAAATTTTTACAACAGGAATAGGCATATGGGTTTTTGTCAAAGAATTTAGGTGGAGGCCCTCCTTTTAGCACTAGAAATCATAACTATTAAAATATTTGATGCTATAGAATTGAACATCTTGGTGTAGAAAAATTTAACCTTAGATTTATGGGCCTTAAAAAAGGATCCAAAGCACCTCAAATGGTGTTGTCCATTGCTTGAAAATTTAAAAATCTACCACCAGTTTTAAAAAATAAAAACAAAATGGTGATCCAAGCACCAAGATCCAAAAAAAAAAAGTGAAATAAAATAATATGAAAAACATAAGAAACTACAAACTTTTATATTAAATGATCTATGGAAACAAAGTTTAAAAAATATAGATTGTTGGGTATAGCTACCTAAGAATACAAGAATGCCTCTAAAAATTAATGCAAATGGTAGGGTGTGATTTATCACCAAATCTGCACTTGTCCTTGTCTAATCAATTTGCTATTAAACTTCTTTTGTGACTAGTTGTATCCATGTTAGATGGGAATCATTATGGACTTTTAAATTTTTTCTCTACTCCAAAAGTCTCTAGTTTGGCTAGAATAAAAATGATTCAAAAGTTCTTAAACTAATGCAAAATTTGGCTTAAATAGGCTGTGAATGTCTTGACTGTTTTCTAATTTGATTCTACCATTATTTCTGACAGATTTTGCAATAGTTTGAAAGCTTTTGATGGAAAAAATCTATAGTGTATGATACACTAATGTTTTTGACTATTCTTGCCAAAAGTGATGGCATGTTTGGGATATTTTCATGGCCCAAACTCCAACATATATGTCACCAAGGTTTTTGGGATTTTTTACAAAATTTTGATAACCTATTTACATTTTAGGCTCTACAAGTTGGCTTAAATGGAAATTAGGCATTGTGGGTTGTAAATTCCATCTCACACATTGAAAAATGCTTAACACTATCAAAACAAGGCAATAGGATAGAATTTATGATCAGAAAATAGGTAATTATTTTTTCCTTTAAATTTCAATCAAATTACAATGCACGTTCTTGGCTATTAGGATTTTTATGCATGATATAAATTTTCTTTGTAGTGTTTCACTAGTAGGAAGTAGAAGTTGAGCTATAAATTTCATAGGTTGGTTTATTCACTAGTAGCCATGGTAGGAAAGGTGACAACAATAGTAAGAAGCAAATTATTTGTAGCACTTAGAAGAATGAAAATGAAAGTGAGGTATTTTATTTTATATTTGTTTAGGTATTACCTTGAGCACATATGAAGAATATATTATAGAGTTATCACCTATGGGACATCCTATAATTATCCAATCATGAATTAGCTTTATGATAAGTTCTCTATGCTTACCAATAGTAAATCAATATGCGTCCAAGAGTTGATATAAATCCTAGAGTATTCTAAATTATCATTGAAAGAGAATTTTAATGATGAAGAGATCCTAGTTCATGAATTTAGTTATGAAGATGTTCTAGTTTTCCAACATGAGAACAATGTAAAGGTAAGGCTTGAATGCTTATAGAAAGATCATGAAGAGGAGGAAGAATCAAGAAAGGATGAAAATCCAAAAATCTCTAAAGAGCTATTTACATGGAATGATGAGTTAAGAACTGCTATACCTATACAAGTAACAAATAAGATCAAGTATTATAGAGCCTTAGAACATAAAGTTTTGAGGAAGATCATAAACATTTTTAGTGCCAACCTTTTTTGTTAGCATAGTTTTAATTAGTTTACTTTTAGAGTTTTCAAATCACTAAGCTTTTTTCGTCCCTATTCAAGCTCAAGTTACAAGGATTTTTTTACAAAAGAATATTAAGTGTTTATATAGATTTTCTTACATAGATATGGTATATTTTTTAAAAAACAAGATGTGTTTTCTTTATGAAAAATTATTATTAGAACAATCACCATCATCATGGAACACTTAAAATTAAAATTATTAGGCTTAAGTTGGAAATATTTAGAAGCTTAAGTAACTGATATGGTATGATTAGAATCAATCACTTGTCTCATTTAAACAACAAATAATTCTTAGTAATCTCAATAGTAAATTTTATGTATTTATATTATATTTTATTCCATAAGCTATATTCATCTGAATGTGAATGCACAAAGGAAAAATTCCTTTGATGAAACTTACAAGGGTAAAAATTTTTTAAAAATGTAAAAAGGATTCAACTTATTTTATCAAGGTTTTTCTAAATGATGAAAATTTGAAGTATGATAAGAGCTTGGAAATTTTTTGATAGTTTAACACACAAGGTCAATAGTTAAACTTCAAGGAATTAAGATAAAGAGTAAGGGTTTTAAGCTAGATTTGATTATTTAATATTACCTTATACAATCTTGGATAATTAATTTAATCCAATAGAAAAGCTCATAAGGAAATAGTCTGATCTAAGAAAATGTCTCTTTCTTAGCTTTAATTAATTCTAAAATCAATAGAAATGGATTCATAGACTTGAAAGAATTGGTTCTAGCATGAAAAGAGATTAGCATTAATATAAATAGTTTACTAAAGTTGCTAACTTAAAACTTTATTAATAAAAAGCGTTAAAAACCAAAGTTTAGGAGAAGAGAGTTTAGTTTTATAGTAAAAGGAAAATATTATTCAGAGATGTTTGCTGATAGAGTTAAAGAGGATTCGTAGAACCAAACATTTGTTTTAACAAGATCTTTTTAAAATTAGTACTACAAATCACATCAATTTTATTAGCTTTATGAAGTAAGAAGAGATTATGTAACTAAAAGCTTAATTATCTTTATTTATCACGTTAGCTTATAGAGTTACATAAGGTTAGTAAAACCAAAAAAAATGTTTCTACATATTGGTTCTATAAGCAGGCCTTAAAATAGCATCATAATCCATGTCACCTCTTTGTTAGTTGATATCATACCCCCTAATGTTGGGTTTAGGTGAGTTATACCCCCTAGTAGGTATCTCTAGGGTGGAAAATGTTATACCCTTCATAAAACTCATCAAAATGCCAATTTTGGCATCTAAAAAGGCATTTTAACCTCCCAAGCCCAAATATAGGCATTATATAACTTTTTTTCACTTGGGAGATGAGGCTTTGATCACTTATGAGGCATTTTTAGCCTCAAAAGTATAAGGTATGTGAGATTGCATCTCGTGGGTTGTAATCTTCACATTTACAATGAAGTTTTGCCTTAGGCTACAACATGTAGTTTTGGTGGTGTTTCATTGGCCCCTCTTTGTTGGTGTTTGGAGGATTGACTCGATAGGTAATGACAAAGAATACAAAACACCATTGTAAGGCTAGAACTAGTGTCCCCTCTTCACATTTGATCTAGTCATGTCAAACCATGGAAAAGAGTGCTTGTGATGATGGGATAAGGCTATGATGAGATGATGGTAATGAAGTTTTAGGAAAATGGTCATGATGGCTAATAATGCATTCCATAGTTGACATCATGGCCATGACACTAACATGTTGGTTAGTTAGTGGTTTTGGCACATCATGTGTTTTTAGATGTTGGTCACTTAACAAATGCATTTGAGGATCCAATATATTTATCTAATATAGCTTTAGTCACCAAGCTCCTCCATTTGAATGTTTGGAGCCATCTATTTGGGATTTTGATCTTCATAGATCATTGGACTGCTTGGCAATTTACTTTCCATTTTTTGTGGGGTGTAACCTTCATTGGATTTCTTTGTCAAGGTCGATTTTGATATGGTTTTACTACTAGATGAGGTGTGTTACTTCTAGTAGACTTAATGGCTTTCCAATCAAATGCGATGTGTTACACTTGATGGACTTAATGGTTTTCCTATTGAAAGAGATGCATTGCATTCAATGGACTTGATGGTGGAGCATGATGAAAGGATGTCATATGGCCATAATGCATGAGTGTCAAAGATGGATCAAGATTGTTATTTAGGGTAAGTAACCCTACAATAAGGCTATAGGTTGGGTTTAATGAAATGATAATGTAAATGATATGAAACAAGAAATCTTATCACAATAGGACAAGCTTACCAAATCTTTCATATCAAGGTCACATGATGACTTACTACCATGATGAGTTGTATGTCCATGATGATTTATAGGATTCATCCTACAGACCAAAACTCAAAGAGGACAAGAAAACCAAGAAAAGAAAACATGTTATTAGAGTGCAATGCATAAGACCACATAATGATAAAACTAGGCTATCATAGGTCATTATGTTACAAAGTTTATAGTTCCCTCGTTGTGCAAAACAAGAAATAGGTAATGTAGGCTCACTTATTGTTCGCTATGAATATTATTTGATGTTTTCTACTATAGACTACATGTAGTAAGGCTTTAGATAGGAATGATTGATTGAATTGGCCAACTCGTTCTGATTCATGGTGGCTATCCTAAAAGCTCTACTGTCATAGGCCTTGGTGATTAAGAAAGACCCTTCCCAGTTGGTTGAGAATTTGTTCGAATGCTCACAAATGGTCTTAAGGACTAGGTCACCCTCCTTTATCTTGTGCCAATTTAGGTTATGATGGTACTATAGTTTCTGCCTCTCTTGATATCACTTGATGTAAGCAAGCATTGGTTCCTATTGCTCCTTATTCAAGTCTAAGTTCATGATCCATAGCTCCTTGCGTTCTTCATTGTTAATGAAGTCAGATAAGGCTACTCAGAGTGATGGCACCTACAACTTAAGAGGTACAAAAGCTTTAAAATCATAAAATAGGCTATAAGGGATTACATCAATTGTTGTATAGAATGTTGTTCTATAGGCCCAAAGTGCATGAACAAGTTGCTCATGCCATTTTTACTTGCTATTGTTTAACATATTTTTTGAGTAAGTTGATGAAGGCATTATTACTTGCTTCTACTTGTCCATTGCCATAAGGGTAGTACAATGATGAAAAGCAATGCTTAATGCCTAGTTTATGATAAAACGTTTTTCATTTTTTAGCTACTAAACTATGGTCCATTGTCTATGACTATGATCATAGGTATGCAGAAGTAGGTGACTATGTTATGAAGTATAAATCTACAGGCTTGTTTAGATGTTTTCCTTCTTAGGGGAATAGCTTCAACCCACTTTGTGAAGTATTTGGTTATAGTAATGATGAAAATATGCCTTGCATAAGACTTAGGTGTTTTATGTGCAATGACATCCAACCCCCATCTTTGAAAAAACCAACTTATCTAAGTAATGTGTAACTCAGTTGGTGGTACATGTGAAACCTTAACTAAGAGCACTCTATGTGATGGAAATATCATAATCCACAGTCAAGGTGGGTAATTTTCTAAACACATTTGGCATTACACTAAGGGATAGCATTGCAAGTGCATTAGCTATAGTATTCTTGTTTTGAGGTATGTGCTGGATATCAACATCTATAAATTGTTCCAACAGTTACTTTCCTAGGTCATAATAATGTTGGAGATGTTTGGCTTTACAAGTGTAAACCTTAGTTACTTGGTTAACCATAAGTTGTGAGTCACCTGTCTTCAGTAAGCATTTAATTCCTTGGTCATGAGCCACCATCATTTCTCTGATTAAACCCTAACATTTTGCTATATTGTTGGTACATCAAAACTCAGTTTGGTAGGTGAAAGATTGGATTTTACTAGATGGAAAGGTGATAATGGTAGAAACCCTATCCCCATGGGTAGTTGAAGCTCAATTAAAGTGCATGATTACCTCATAGCCCTTGGGCACTTGGCTAATGATGTTGATGTGTTCATCAAGGAACTCAAGGTCTATATTTGTATTGTCATCAACTGGAAAAATGACAAGTTGTAAAGCTATATCTTGACCTTTCGTTGATGCTTGAGAAATGTAATCAAGGTTGAACTCTACTATTATGGCTTTCCATTAGGCTATATAGCTACTTTCATAGATGTTTTTTGTTATGGATCTAAGCATGTTATCTTTGCAAATGACATTGACTTGGCTCCTAAAGAGGTAGTCTCTTCACTTCTTCAATGAGAACACTAGTGCTAGACAATACTTCTTCACTTTAGTGTATCAAGTATCATAGAAAACTAATGCATAGCCAAGGTACTATACTAGTATCTTTGCTCCATAATGGCATTTCTAATAGAGTAGAGAGGCAATAGATGTGTCAAAGATAGCAAGGTAGATGTAAAATGGTTTATCCTCTTGTGGAGGATAAACTAAAGATAGTTGTACCAACTATTGCTTTAGGTTTTCAAAGGCTTATTGGCATTGAGCCATCCACTTGTAGTGAAATCCTTTCTTAAGTAAGTGTCACATGGCTTGAACTTATTCATAAGCCTAGCGATAAACCTATGAATGAAATGTAATTTTCCTTGTAATCCCTAAAACTCCTTAAGGTTAGTTGGTGCTACCAAGTTGGATATGACCTTAACCTTATTAGGATTAACATGTATTTCTACTTTGGATATCACAAACCCAAGCATCTTACTAGTTTTGACATCAAAGACACACTTCTTAGGATTAAGCCTAATTTCATATTTGAGACATCATTTTAAGTACAAAGTTTAGGTAATTTGTATGGTCATTGGTCACTTTGGACTTAACAACTATATTGTCGATGTAATTGATAAGCAAACCTAGCAAGTATTAATAAAGATGTATGTCATGGCTCTCTGGTAGGCTGCTCCCATGTTCTTTAGGTCAAAGGAAATCATGATATAGCAAAAAGTACCCCAAAGGGTTATGAAGATCATCCTAAGTTGATGTTCAAGGTTGATCCTAATCTGGTTGTATCCCAAGAATCCATCCATAAAAGATAATAAGGCATGCTTGATTGTAGATCAATAAGTTGATCAATACTAGGAAAAGGAAAATCGTTCTTCATGGTTACCTTATTTAGGTCTCGAAAATTAATGCAAATGTGGATACTCCCATTTTTCTTAGGAACTAACATTATGTTGAACACCCATTCTGAATAGTCAATAGCTCTAATGAAACCACTTTATATAGTTTTATGTTTCATCATGAACTACCAAGGATAAATTAAGTCTAATATTATGAACCTTCTACTTAATTGGTCTAATGCTAGGATTGAGTATGATGTTATGTTGGACTAAACATGGATATGAACCTAGTATATCTTTATATGACTACGAAAATGCCTTAATGTTTTCTTGCAGGACCTTGGTGATGTCTTGAGCCTACCGAGGTTCTAGAAAAACTTAGTTTTAGGGTTTTCTCCTTACCATTATATGTTGTGATAGGAACCCCAATCAAAGAGTCTTTGGTAATGTTGCCAACCACTAAGTCAAGGATTTTAACTAGGTTTTTAGTCTAGTCTAGAGGTTTTTCTATTTAAGCTATGTCGCTAACAAGACTCTTAGGCTCAAGATCTAGGTAATCAATATCGATGCATCATTCAACATCATCATGAGGCCCACTGAGGCTTAGTGGCAAATTGATTTTCTCCCAGGTACTCATATTCCAATCCTGCATGTCAACCATAAGCACATTAAGTGGCATCAAGATAAAGATGAGTAAATAATGCCAACATTTTATGATATTATGCAAATACATGCTACTTCAATGCTAAACAAAATGCAAACAAGGGCATACAAGGCTATAGCAGGTAAACACAATGTAATAAGGCCATAAAAAGATCAAATAAAGGTCAATCAAGGTCAAAACAAGTTGAAACATAATGGAAATATCACATATAATGCATAACCTAGTCAAATGAGGCTACGATTTTGCTAGTTTAACACCTTGGTAGGCCATGATGGTAGTCTTAGGCCTTAGTAGGCCATGGTTACATGGTGTTAAATGATGGTTATGGAAGGTCAAACCCCATCATTCAATACTAACGAAAGGCCAAACAAAGGTCAAGAGAGGGTATAATAAAGGAAATAAGGTAGAGACAATGAGACTGAAATGATGTATATGTTAAACAAGGTCAACAAAGTATAGCAAGGTTGAAATGGGTCAAAACACTTTGAAACAAGGCCACATTAAGCAAAATCGAGCACATATGATGACACATGATTAAGACAAGTCATAATAGATTAGATTTTGCTAGTTTTATGCCTTAGAAGATCATGGCTTAAGGCTACAAGGATGATAGATGAGTTTGAGCATATATTAGGGTATTTTTTATGCTTTTAGGTCAAAAAGGAAGGTTTTTAGGGTACCCACATTGGCCAACATGGGAGGGGTGACCCCTAGTGTTAATTTTAGCCTTTGGAAACTTCTATTGATGCCTGGATCTGCCACCCATGTTGGAGCCATGTTGGCCAACATGGATACCAATGAAAGTGGATTTTGTTACATCCATAGGACCAAAATTAGGATTTTTAGGCCTTCCCAAGGTAGTGCAGGGATAGATTTGTCAAAATTAGCTATTTTGGAGTTTGAAACTGGGCAAAAAGTAGGTTTTAAAGTTGTACCCCTAGAGCCACATTGGGAAACATGGATTGGAGGGTGCCTCAACATGAATGATGTAAGTCTAGGTTATGGCTAGGTCAAATAGGGTTTATCTGAAGCAAAAACCAAGATTTTGTAGTTGGGAACTTTCCAATTGAGTTTTGAGGCCACTTCAAGGTATGTTTAAGTGTTAAAGCATGTTGGAAGGTGTACTGATGCTAGGGCCACACTGGCTAGGATTGCTCAAAGGCATCAAAGGTGGAACACTTGGTTTTTAAATTTATGGTGGTTTTAGGAGTGGATAGACCAGGTTCTCTAGCTACTAGTATTGTAAATAGTCATTCGTAAGTTTTTTGGTTAAATCTAACAAGGTTTGAAGATTGTTTGAGGTAATGTATGATTCTACCCCCTTGAGCCATGCTCGATAGCATTGATTTAGCATGGATGAGGGGGTTTGGTAAGTTTCAAGGACCAACACGAGGTCCAAAGGCTATGTAGTCAATGCTATAAGGTCTCATGCTTTACTAGTGTAGCTTTTTAGCTTTTTGAGGTGTTGATTAGTTGCCAAAAGTGAAAAGGCAATCCACCCATGCTATAGCCATACTACCCAGTGTGGTTCATGCCTTCCCTAGGATGGATACCTTAAGATGTCAAAGGAAGACCAATTTTGATAGTAAATTGACCATGCATGTTAGTACCTAGGGTTGTTGGTGTTGATGGTTGAAGTCTAGGGTCAAAATTTGGTAGTTTTGACATCTTTTGAGAGTTTTTTCTTGAAGTTATCCCCTTTGAGAAATGTTGGAGAAATGTTGCCCAGTGTGCTCTAAATGTGGGGAATAAAGGGGGGACAATAGTGCTAGCAAGGTCCTAGGGTTAAACCTACACAAGTTAGAGTGGTTTTGGTGTATTTGTGCATCATCCATGAGCTTTCCTAGGGGTACCCATGCTAGCCAACATGGGTGAAGGGGTTTCTCAATGTGGACAAGGGAGTGGTTATGAAATATGATTCATTTTATCACGTTTTGGCTGATAGAAATCCCAAGAGGGGTTGTAGGCTAATTATTGTCAAGTTTGAAGTTAAATTTGGGAATTCTTGATCATACCCCATTCATCCACACTAGTGCAATGTTGTCTAGCATGTATGGGGTTGCCCTTAGCATGGGTCCACTTAGGTTAAGAATTTTGATCATTTTTGATCAAGTTTGATAGAGTTTCAAACTTGTTGAGATTGCTAGGTGACAGTGACATGAATTTGATGTCAAAATTGACTAGTTTGATAGCTCCTTAGTGTTTCTTGTGGTCATCCCCTCTAAGCACATTGGGCAGCATGGCCCCAATGTGGATGAAAAGGGGGAGTAGTTTTTTACTATTTTTAGAATAACTACCAGGAACTTGGACTTTATGGGATGATCCAACAAGGATTCAAGGCTACAAGGATAGGTTTCAAGGTAAATTTTGGCCATGGTTACGATTTTATAGGTTATTCCTAGAGTACCCATGCTACCCCCACATTGGCCAGCATGGGTGGAAGGGTTCCCCAACATGGTTAAGGTTTTAGATGTAAATATTGGCTTGAATTTTAGAAACCATTGACTATTAGAGGCTATAGAGGTGTTTAGGTCATAGGAGTGAATTTTATGTAATTTAAGATTATAGGAAGGCTTTTATGCTTCATCCCCAAGGCATCCATGCTAGACCCACATTGGCTAGTATGAATGGGGGTTTTTCTAGTGATGGATGTCAAATGATGCAAAATCAACTTGATTTTTTTTGTCAAATTTTAAGCACAAAAAGTTAGAAAAGGAATCAAGGTCAAAATAAGGAAAGTAGGTGGTTGATTTTAGTAGTTTGAATTCATCCTCCATCCATCCATGCTAGAGTTAGGCTAGGCAGCATGGATGGAGCCCCCCTTTAGCATTACTTCACTAGCTTCAAAATTTTGGAGGCTTTCAATTGGGTTTGATCAGGTGCTAGGGCTGCTAAGATTGTTGGAGGGGTTACAAGCTATGTGGGCCTACCTTGGAGTTAAATCAAGGGTTGGTGAGAATTGGGAAATGTTTATGTATGTTACACCTCCTTGGGTAATGTTGGCCTAATGTGGATGGGGCCTAGCCTAGCATGGTTATCCAAAGTCACAAGTTGAATGGACATTTTACACTCTACTATGATTTGGGATTAGGTCGTGTTGTTAGCATCTACCAAAAATGCAAAGGAGTTAAGGCTCTTTGGTTATGAATTAAAGGAGGCTAGGACCCATGCTAGATTTAGCTTGCCTAGTGTGGATGTAGGGTGGGGAGGAATGGTTGCAAAGTGGTTGTATGGGTTCCAAGGGATTAAAACCTCAGAATGGGGTGGGTTTCCAAACTTGGAACACATAATGCTTAAGAAGCATCTAGTGGGACATATTCCAAAATTCAAGAATTTAAAACTTGGTGCTAAATCCCACCATCCCAACATTGGTTGAAATGTCCTTCCTTTACACTTCCTTTACACCATGAGTTCTAGTGCTCAGATTTGGCAATGGGAGCAAGGAAGGAGGTTCCTAGGTTAGATGTAGTTTTAATGTTCAATTCCACCAAAAATAATCACAAACTATTATTCTCTTCTACAACACACTTCTCAGAGCTCTAGCAAAGATTTTATTGCTTCCACCACTCAATATTCTCAACATGGTCATTTGAAATATCCCTCCAAGGATTTTTTGAAGCTCAAACCCATTAGTTTTCAAAGTTTTCTCAGCATTGATTCTTGGAGCCATGAAGAGGAGAGGCAGTAGTAGTAATAATGTAGTAACAAAGGATATAGATGTGGCTGCCCAAGGCATTCCCCTCTTGCCATGACCTATGGTGATTCAGAGTTCATCTACTAAAACTCTAAGGTAGGCCATTGCTAGCCATTTTTTGTTTGTTGTTGGTTGTTTTTTGCTATTTTTTTAGTCCAGTATGAGGCTATTTTCTCATAAATAGGCCATTATGATTGATGGAATTTAATTTTTGAAAACATACTATCACTTATTTTAATGGTCTTTAAGGATTTCTAAGTTTGTTTGATTATTTAGGGTTTGTTTTATGTGATTTTTAAATTAGGTCTCATCAATTTTTATGTGTTATTTATCATTTTTGACAAAAAAGTAAGCATACTTGTGAATTTTTTATTAGCAAATTGATTATGATTTTGGGGTTTTAGAATTATGTTTAAGGTCTATGCTGGCTATGGTTTTTCTTGCTTTGGAGATGTAATGAAAAAGTTATGAATGTTTTGGCTAGGTTGTACGGTTACATTTTGTGCCATTTTTAATTTTTTCATAGAAGTTTATCAATTTTTCCTGAAGAAATGAGATTGTTTTTGCATTTTTTGTGATTATCAGTATGTATATCTTGGTGTAATATTTCAAACAGTGGTGGAATCACTTCATTTTAAGCTAAAAGGAATTTTTGGTGATTTTTCTACGAAACTCACATCAAAGGGGCTTTTTGATGATGGCTAGGTTCTCAGTATAATGTTGATAATACTCTAATGGTGGTGCACCGATTCCACACATTTTTCCAAAAACCTCATGGAATAGTGTACCATCTACTTAGATAAGCATGGTTATTATAAGTTCTTGATGTTTTTTTCTTACTTACCATTCTCTAACTTGTTAGTTTTGATGCATGTCTTGCAGGTACAATGTTAATGAACAAGGTTTTGTTACGACCAAAAACGTCGGTGTTTGGAAAACATCGAGAGGTCATCGGTAGTGATAGTATTAACCCAAATCCATGCAAGGGTTGTGCTAGATAAAAATGGAAACAGGGTGCCGTGAATAGTTTTGTCAATTAGACAAGGACTTAGTTAGTGTTAATATAACCTTTCGTATATGGATAATTTGAAAATGAGACCTCTAGCATAAAATGATAACTTTAAATGCAAAAGAGACAAAGAAAAGTATAAAAATGCAATGATAAGCAAGAAAACAAAGTAAAATGCAGTTAGAAAAATGCACTGCTTAAAGAATGTGACTTTGCTCTGTCAAGGTGGATACAATTGGTTGCACAGTGCTGAGGGGCACAGGGATCCTAAGAGTAACCAAGACGTTTAGAGCAAGACAACTGTATACTTGAACACAGACTCGGGAGTCAAAAATGTAGAATGCTATGAGGATAGTAGGAAAGAGTAGAACAAAAATGCCAAATGGGAGTGTCAATTATTTACAGTGTCAAACAAGGTGTTTACAATGCTCAGGAATACAATGCCAGATAAAAATGAAAATGGGGTGCCATGAATAGTTTGGTCAATTAGACAGGGACTTAGTCAGTGTTAATATAACCTTTTGTAAATGGATAATTTGAAAATGAGACCTCTAACATAAAATGATAACTTTAAATGCAAAAGAGATAAAGAAAAATGTAAAAATGCAATGATAAGCAAGAAAACAAAGTAAAATGCAGTTAGAAAAATGCACCGCTTCAAGAATGTGACTTCACTCTGTCAAGGTGGATATAATTGGTTGCACGGTGCTGAGGGGTGCAGGGATCCCAAGAGTAACCAAGACATTTAGAGCAAGAAAACTGTATACTTGAACACAAAATCAGGAGTCAATAATGCAGAATGCTATGAGGATAGTAGGAAAGAGCAAAAAAAAAATGCCAAATAGGAGTCTCAACTATTTATAGTGGTAAAAAAGGTGTTTACAATGCTTAGGAATACAATGCTAACTTTTTTGCTTGCTTGCTAGCCAAATGACTAGCCAAGCAACCCAGAGACCAAAAAAGATCCTGCTGAGCATTGCTCATTGGGGTATTTATAGGGCCAGGGGCACGTGAAAGATGTGGTTTGGACACCACGTGTCTTGGGCCCATGTTGACTTGTCTGTGCTACATGGACATGCATGATCATTGGACATGTCTGCCATGCTATAATTACAAATCTTCCATGCTGTAATTGCACTGTAAGAGCTTGGAGATGTGTGCCAATGGTGAAATTAGCTAAAGTACATTGATGTGACATAAGTATATGCTATGCCATGCCATGATTTGTGGTGTAGCATGTGGGCATAGCGTAGCAACTTCGCCGTGCTATGTTATGTAGCGTAGCATAGTGTAGCCATTAGGTCGAAGTAAAAACTTGCGTTGCATCCCGCTACAAGTGCTGGAAACCTTTGAAGCGCGTTAACTGTTTATTGTATATTTGCTACGCTACGCTACACTATGTAGCGTAGCATACCGTAGTAGTTGCCCTTAGTTGCAAAAAGTCAATGATCTATGAACTTTTCCCTTTGCACTACGAATCTTGCGAACTTGCTGATCCTACCCTTTGAGATGCATTTTGTTATTCTCATAGAATTACTACATTGTTCTATGCTACATAGCATAGTGTAGCGTAGCAATCAACATGGCCTACTTTTTGCTAATTTTGCAGGCTTTTTGGTGAAGGAGCCATTATTGAATAACTTGGGATCAAGCAAAGTAATTGTTTTTGAATGACAGAGGTGCTAACTAAGTGTGATTAGAATCACTAAGTTATCCAAGCCTTCTTGTCTTGCTCTTGCTACGCTATGCTATGCTGCGTAGTGTGGCATAGCGTAGCATCTTGTATTGCAATAATTTACTATTGACTGTTTGAACAAATGTCTCCTGAAGCCTACTATGGTATATATCATGGCATAGTGTAGCAAACTGCTTGACTAGAAAACTTGCCGAATTGTTTTGCGCATTTTGAGCATCACTAGCAACTCTCTGCATTGTTTTTGAGTAGGCTGTCAGCTGGACGAATTACCTAGCTAAAAAATTTACCAAACTATATAGCCTAAGCTTGAAACATCCACTTCTTGTCGAAGTGACATGACACTGCCTGAATCATGAAGACCTGGTGAAGCAAGGATGCCCTGAAGATTTGGGGTGTTTCATTGGCTCCTCTTTGTCGACGTTTAGAGGATGGACCTGAGAGATGTTGACAAAGAATACGAAACACCATGGAAGAAAAAATGCCAACATTATTGTTTGGTGATTGTCAAGATGTCTCTTAGTTGTGCTTGAGAGTGTTGCATTGGTTTTTTGCAGGGGAAAGGGAAGGGCTAAGTAGGGAGGAAGGAGGTTCAGGAAAATGAGAAAAATGAGGCTTAGCAGAATCTCTTGTCAGAGTGCTCATGAGGGAGTTGTTTGAATTTTCATCTTCAATTTTGTTGACCTTTGACCTCTCATTGGAACGTTTAGAGAGGGTGATTGCAAAATGGATTACATGCCATTTGTTTTAGGCATGTGATTTTTTTGCTCTCTTACACTTTTGCCTTTTGCTTTTTTGCCATTTACATTTGCGAATAACCTTGTTGCAGGATAGGTGTTTCTTTCCCTAGATGAGTTGTGTTACATCTGTGTGGGGCCTTTAACCTACCTACAGATGCTTCCCATCTGGCAAGCTATGTTATGCACATCATGGACTTTGCAGTTGAGCAAACAGGAGGGCTTAGCAGGCGTTGGAGAAAGCGTGTAAAAGAGGGAAACGAATAGGAATTGTAGATGCAAGAAGTAGGGTAAAGGGAAGAAGCTTAGAAGGCAGGACAAGATATGCACTCTAAAATAGCCAAGCTAGTTAAGATAATCACTTCACAACACTGTAGCATTTGCTGCCATAGCGAGATGCACCTTCGACCAAAGCCTCTCTGGAACACACCCTACAAACACAACAGAGAGTGAACCAGGAGAAACAACCATGATGCAAAATGAGGGCAAAGGTCTTGTTCGCTATAGACATTGTTGAAGCTCTTGGACATCCATGCTCGTGCATGGTGTCCAAGGTAGGAAGGCCAGCAGCAGCCTTGGTAGCATCAACGTGGAGGAGTTGGCGTCGAAGGAGCAACGAGTTGCTATGAGTGCAGATGCTCTGGAATCCCTACCGAAGGCATGCATTCTCAGTTTAGCTATGGGATCAGCTACCAGATAGCTAAACATTGCTTGAGCCCAGATGCTGGCATGGAGCTAGAGGGTGACAATATTGCGGCTAGGCCATAATACTGCCAGAACACTAGCAGTAGGCACTAACTAAGGAACTACCGTCAGGGCGATGGTCCATGGCAACGGTAGGTTTGGGGGGAAGTGAGATGTCATACAACATCTCTGGGGTATCACCAAGGTGCCAGGAATAGTGGCATTGTATATGTTCTAGATCATGTTCTTAGTGCATCATGAACTACATTCTAGAACTGCAATGTCCCACCCTACGTTGGCACTATGCACGCTCACTTGATGTGTACTTGGTGCAGATGCATGTTGGGGATGTGTCACGAACCCAGTTTAAGGTCCTAGTAGACCATGTGCTATTTTAAGGTCCCAGTAGACTGTTGTACTAGTTTAAAATCCCAGCAAATCGTATGTGCTAGTTTAACATCATAGCAGATGTGTTGTGCTAGTTTATAGTCATAGCGGACTAGCTGTGCCAATTTTACGTTGTAGTGGACAATCTGTGCTATTTTTACATCATAGCGAACATTGGTGAAGTTGTGCCAGTTTAACGTCATAGTGGACGTTTGCTCACCTTTGCCAATTTTATGTTATAGTACACATTTGCTTGTCTACTCCATGCGCTTAGATGTAGTACAGCTTGAGGTACGTGTGATTCACTAGGTTTGCAAACTCATTGCCGTCCATGTCTACCAGCTTGAAGGCTCCATTCCCAAAGGCTTTAGTGACCATGTATGGGCCTTCCCAATTGGCTGAGAATTTTCTCACATGTTCATGGACAGCCTTGAGGATGAGGTCTCCCTTCTGTATTGGTCATTGATTTGGATTTGCATGGTGCTTTTGTCGTTGCTTTCTCTAGTAGCGCTCTATGCGACTCAACATTTGTGCACACTCCTCCTCTATTGAGTTGAGGTTGATAATCCTTGACTCGTTGTTCTGAGCTTCACTCATGACATCAGAGAGGATCATTCGGAGTGCTAGTACCTACGACTCAAGAGGAAACACAGCTTCAGATCCATAAATAAGACTGTAAGGAGTCTTACTCATCATGGTCCTGCATGTCATTCTGTAGGCCCATAGAACATAGAGGATTTGCTCATGTCACTGCCTCTTTTTGTTGCTAATCATCCTCTTTAGTAAGTTGATGATGGACTTATTTGTAGCCTCCACTTGCCCATTCACCTACAGGTAATACAGTGAGGAGAATGATTGCCTAATGCCTAGATTGCTGTAGAAGGTTCAGGTTTCCATACTACTGAACTGTGGTCCATTGTTGGTTACGATAGTCATCGGAAGCCCAAACCTTGTCATGATGTTATCCAAGATGAAGTGGCAAACTTGTTGAGATGTTGTCTTCCTCAGGGAAATAGCTTTCACCCACTTAGTAAAATACTCAGTGGCAGTGATGATGAAGCTATGCCTTGCAAAGGACTTGGGCATGATAGGTCCTATGAGGTCTAGTCCCCATCATTGGAAAGGCCACATGATCTACGTTGGGTGCAGCTCCGTAGGTGAAACATGTATGAGATTTTTGTATCTTTGGCACGTGTTACATGTCTTAACCTTTGATAGGCAATCATGCTCCATATTGGGCCAGTAGTATCCTAGGCGTCTGATTTTTGTAGCCATAGCCCTAGGTGCTATGTGTCCACCACACAATCCCTCATGTACTTCATTAATCACCTCTCATGCCTACTCCTCACCCATGCATGCCAGCAATATCCCGTCATAGGAACGTTTTCATAGGACATCATTTCTCATGAGCGTATATTGCTAGGCACGCTTGCGGATTGCATCTCTCTGAGAAGATGTCAGTCTGCTTAAGGGTTTGTTGTGTTGTAGGTAGTCTTTAATGTTGGCGTACCACTCTTGGGTATCTGCAACACTGATAGAGGCCACATGTCCCACCTAAGTGATTGGCTCAGTAGATTTGACAATCAAAGTCGGTAGACCTGCAAACAAGTGTGGTGCAATATTTAGGGCAAGGGTGGCTAAGGCATCTGCTATGGTGTTCTCGTTGTGTGGTAGGTGTTGCACATCCATAGTTGCAAACTGTTTGAGTAGGCTTTTTGCTAGGTCATAATAGGGTTGCAGATGCATAGCTTTGTAGGCATAGACCTCGGTGATTTGATTCAAAACTAATTATGAATCACCACGAATCGCTAGGTGTTGTATGAGTAGTGTTTGGGTAGCTGAGAGGCCTCTAAGTAGCCCCTTGTATTCTACCACATTATTGGTGTAGGGGAATGCAAAGAAATAAGAAAAAAGGTGCATTTCCCAAGAGGGGAATGTAATGATGGTAGCTGCACTACCTCTTCGCACAGTTGAGGCACTGTTGAAGTGTAAAGTAGCTTCCAGGTGTGATGGGATGGCGTTGATAGTGCCAACATGCTCGTTTGGGAATTTGGGATCTATGGTTGCATGGTCTTTGATGGGTGAGGTTGTAAGTTGCATCGCTATAGCTTGACCCTTCGTTGACAACTGGCTCACATAGTGTAAGTTGAACTCTGTGGTTATTGCTTTCCATCAGGCTATCCTGCTACTTTCATAGAGGTTGTTAGTGATAGCCTAGATTATGTTGCTTTTGCAAATGATGTTAATTGTACTATGAAATAGGTAATGCCTCCACTTTTTAAATGCAAATACTAAGGTAAGGTAATTCCTCTCCACCTCGTTGTATTTTGCCTCATGCGCTATTAATGCATGACTAAGATAATACACTGGTATCTCAGATCCGTCATCTTGTTTTTGACATAATGATGCTGCAATAGATGCATTGGATGTGGTAAGGTAGATGAAGAAAGGCTTGTCCCTCTGTGGCAGATGCACAATTGGGAGGTGCAGAAGTTCTTTCTTTAAGTCATCAAAGACTTGTTGACATTGAGTTGTCCATTCGAAGTTAACCCCTTTCTTTAGAAGATGTTGCATGGGGGGTAACTTGTCAGTCAAGGTGGTAAGGTAGATGAAGAAAGGCTTGTCCCTCTGTGGCAGATGCACAATTGGGAGGTGTAGAAGTTCTTTCTTTAAGTCATCAAAGACTTGTTGACATTGAGTTGTCCATTCGAAGTTAACCCCTTTCTTTAGAAGATGTTGCATGGGGGGTAACTTGTCAGTCAACTTTTCTATGAACCTTTGGATGAACTGTACCCTACCTTGCAAATCACGCAGTTCCTTTAGGTTCATAGGAGGTGCTAAGTTGATGATGGCTTTAACCTTGTCAGGGTCCACTTGTATCCTGGTCTCTAATACTAAAAACCCTAACATGCGTTTGGTTCTCACCCCAAAGACACACTTCTTAGGGTTAAGGTGCAAATCATGCATTTGACAACACTTGAGGACTACCCCTAGATCGAGTGGGTGATTAGTGGCCTCTTTGGACTTGACTGCTATATCATCCACATAGTCATTTAGTGTTTCTAGGATGTAGTCACTAAAGATGTAAGTCATGGCTCATTGGTAGGTTGCTCTGGCATTCTTGAGCCCAAAAGGCATCATGGTGTAATAAAAGGTACCCCATGGGGTCATGAAGGTTGTTGTTAATTGATGCTCTAGGTTGATGCAAATTTGGTTGTAGCTGGAGAAACCATCCATGAAGGATAATAGAGCATGATCAGCCATAGTGTCAATGAGTTGATTCATGCTTGGAAGTGGAAAATAATGTTTAATCATTGCCTTGTTCAGATCCCAGAAGTCTATACAGATTTGTATTCCTTCCATTTTCTTAGAAACCACAACGATGTTGGACACCCATTCTGAATAGTCAACTGCATGGATGAAACCAGCTTGGTATAGCTTGGTGATTTCATCCCTTATGGCTAGTGCAATTTCTAGTTTAACCTTACGAGCTTTCTGCTTGACTACCTTCATGCATGGGTCTAGGATGATGTTGTATTGTATCAGCCTCAGATCTAAATCTAGCATGTCGTTGTATGACCATGCGAAGATCTTAATGATGTCTTGTAGGATTTTGACCACACCCTCATATGTCTATGCATCTAAGAGGAAACTAAGCTTTGATGTTTTTACTTCCCCCTTAGACATGGTCACAGGTGTCTCAACAAGAGGATCCTTAGTTACATCCTTGGCCTCTAGATCTAGGGTTTAGACCAGATGCTCGGGCCAGTCTGGGGATGTTTCTAAGGATGATATGATGCTAGCTATGGTTGATTCCCAATCGATTAGGTCTGGGTCCAATTGTCTTGCAAGCTTTCCTTGTGGACCGGCTAACATTAAAGGCATGGAGAGATCACGATGGATTTCCATTTTTTGCTCAACCTGCCAAGATGAAATGAGAGCCTGGTTAAGAGGCACTTGTCGGTAGTAATCGTGTATAATGACAATTTGCAAAACAATGATGAGATGTAACTAGTGGAGTATGATATAAAGATTAAAATTTGCCAGTTTAAACTCATGGCAAACCACTAGGGCTTGGAGATGCAAAACTGCTAAAAGAGAAAATGTAAAAATGTAAAAATATCGATGCAAAATTAGTAAATTGCTAGTTTAACTTCATTACGAACTGCACACGTGTAATGGATCGAAGCTGCTAGTTTAAAATCTTTTTGGACCATTAACTAGAATGAAATGCTACACTAGGAATGCTAGTTTAAGGTCTTTTTGGACTGCTAAAGTCGAAGCTATGCTAAGATTGCTAGTTTAAGGTCTTTTCGGACTATGAGAGTTGTAACCATGCTAGGATTGCTAGTTTAAGGTCTTTTTAGACCGCTAGAGTTGTAATATATATATATTTTTTTTTCAGGAAAGTAAATAGTTAGCTTGAAGCATGCCAAGATCTTTTGCCCAGATCTATTCGTTTTAATTGCCAACAGTGCTACAATGTCATGGCAAGCATGCTATGCTACACAACAAACCCCACATTAAATGGAAAGAGAGAATGACAAGTTTCCCTTTTCCACCATTACAACCATAAGTAGGGATTGAAAGTTGGTAAGATTGTCATTCTCATCGTAATAGCGTAGAGTCCACATTTGAAGAATAGAGTGATTGCGGAGCATGGAGCGATTATGCTAACAGAGAACAAGGTGGTTTTTTTTGCATAGCAAAGAGGAAAAGTCTGCAAGCAGGACGATGGCTCCAAAGAAAGAATGCACTCACTTGGCACTTGCAAAGGTTGAGGAGGTAAAGGAAACCCTAGGGCACATGACACAAGCGCATGTCATGGTGTGGGAGGACATGCTATTGACCTAGTAGGCTGCTATGCCTCCTCTATTTTTTCATGCTTTTGTTATCATTTTTATTTTCTGTTTCTAATTTTGCAATTCAGTTTGAGTTATTCGTGTTTTCTGTCATCATGTTGTCATTATTTTGTCCTTTACACCGTCGCTGTTTCTGTTTCAGCCATGGTAGATGCACAAACACTACTCTAACGTTGCATGCAAGGTCATCTAAACTGTCATTGCTAGGGTTGTCATAACCACGGGGGTTTGGATAGTTTAAGTTACTCAGTTTTTGAAATGTGTAGCATAGGACCATCAGGAGGGTTTGGCCATGCATGATATGACAATGTGACACATGTTTTGTCAAGGTGTAATGCCAATCGCTTTGCTAGGGTTAATCGCTCTATTGCTACGCTAGGGTAATTTTGCTACGCTATCGTTTTCATGTTCTTTGCTACGCTATGTACATGTTCGCTAAATTGGTACTTTATTGCTACACTAGTTCTTGCTACGCTACATCTGTATTGTGCTTGGTCATGGTGCTAACATTTTCCATTATCTATGTGGTAACTTTCATGTAAAATTTTCATGCTTTTGTTTTAGTTTTAGGCCATTCTAGGCCATTGCTAGTTTTAGACCATCTTGGGCCACTACTAGTTTTAGGCCATCTCGGGTCCCTGCTAGTTTTAGGCCATTTTGGGCTGTAACGACGGAAAACATCGGCAGCTAGAAAATACCGACCGAATCTCCGGCGTACACAGTTTTAGCCATGGATCCACGCGAGGGCTATGCTGGAGAAAGCGAATCCGTGGCGCCCTGAACGGTCTTGTTGATCAGACAGGGACTTACGGGTCAGTAAAATAATGCAAAATGCGTAAAAGAAAGCAATCTAATTCGAGGGGCCGTAAAGCAAGGGGAAAACGATTGCAACGGTGATAATGCTAAACACGATGAAAGGAGGTTGACATAAGAGAAGCTCGTAGCTTCAAGATCTGCGCTTTGACTTACAAATGTATATTTCGTATGAGAAATTACACTAGGGAAACCCCGATTACAGGATGTGAAACAAGCACAAAACAACGAGCAAACGGTCTAAACAGAAGTCCGATCTACCTCGTGGGCTAAAGCTGAGATGCAAGGCAGGCCAAGCTTTGACGTCTACCAATCAACTGTTTCTGATTGATAAAGTCTTTTCAGCAGAAAGATTACTCCTGTCACCGGTGCTCAAAGCGAACTGTACTCTGCTTCGGCTGTAAGGTGATGATGTCCCCGATTGCCAAAGCGATGTTCTCTGTATCTCTGCTCCAAAGTGCCAAGTGCTTTGGTGCTCAAAAATATGCTTTTGCTTCTCTGATTTTCCAACCAACCCTTGTAACTTTGTCAACGGAAGTATTTATAGGCCGCGACGCTTCATGGAAAAGGTGCAACCCTGATGACGTGGATCCCAGATGTTGCGGGTCCTGTCGGCATGACCATTTTAAGTCAGACTATGACTACGCACGACACGCTCGTTTGCGTGTTGTGCGTGTGAAAAACAGGCACATGCTGAGCATGCTTTAATTGCTTTCAGGCTGTATTACGCTCATTCGCGTTGTGTTGCATGTATGAGCGTAATCTGGTGTAAAAACAATAAGCTCAACATTGTTTTACGCTCACTACGCAACTGCGCGTGGTGAAGCGTAAGCAATGTATAAGTTACGCTCACTACGTAGCTGCGCATAATGAAGCGTAAATAATGTGCAACTTGATAACATACGCAACGGTACGCACCGCCGCATAACGAGCGTAAAGACAAGTTAATCATGTGCCACGAGAAAAAGCGCCAAACTGTTGTGCTTCTCTAGACTCTACCTTTGACTTTTTTGGAGCTTATTACGCTCATTACGCTGTCGTGCATAATAGAGCGTAAACTTGTCCTGGAACAAAGCTGATGCGCGCTCTCGCTTGAATTGCGAATCTTTGCCTAAGGCCGACTCGTAATTTTCACGGTGTTTCATGGGCCATAGCATAGCATAGTTTTAGGCCATTGCGAGCTATCACTAGTTTTAGGCCATTGCGGGGCATTGCTAGTTTTAGGTCGTTTCAGGCCATGGACTAGTTTTAGGTCATCTCAGGCCCCTGATAGTTTTAGGCCATTTTGGGCCGTAGCATAGCATAGTTTTAGGCCATTGCAAGCCATTGCTAGTTTTAGGCCATTATGAACCATTTAGGCCATTTTGGGCCATTTCGGGCCTTAGCGTAGCAACAAAGGGTGGTAAATATACAAAGGATGGTGATTGGGCAAGAAGCAATGGTGTTGCTAAGATATGCGTAGCTGCTTATTGACCCATTGTGGGTTGGGCGAGACATAAGGCCGAGGCTCTTTGCCAAGGCCTTCATCTACATCATTGTTCCCCACTTGCAAGGGTAACTCATCCCACGCGCCTTCATTTTGAAAACTGGCTTGCTGAGTTGATTCCCCCACTGGATGGTTAGCGTGTACTATGACAAGTGCTTCATTCTTAGGCGTTATAACCTCTGAGCCCTGTTCCATGTCTATGTTATTGATTGCTTACGTTGCTACCTCGTCACCATGGATCATCACCTCCCTGCCTATGTATGGTAGGTGGATTTCCTGATGAATGGGTAAAGAGATAGCCCTAATTTATGCTAACCATGATCTCCCCAAGATCAGGTTAAACCCAGGCATCTTCTCAACCACAATGAACGTTGCATTCATGGGGAATTGGTCCCCTACCACGAAGTCTATGTGGATTGTGCACTTCACCACAACCTGTGACTCATTAAATGACCTCAGGCATGATGTCGCTGTGGGTTTGATCTAGTTGACCAAGCCTAACTTGTCCACTATAGGGAAGGGGATGAAATTCATGGCAGCCCCATCATCAATGTGTATCCTTAAGATTCGGTGTTGGCCGACCCGAATTATGATGAATAGGGGTGCTGTAGTGACCTGACCCATTTCGGGGTCTTTCCTGATGGAACTGTCATAGAAAGTTAGTTGAGACAATTCTGGCTCTGGAGGCATGGAGGGAAGCATGACTGAATGGATTTCTTCCTCTTCCGCTGGCATGTCTTCGTTGACCAAAATCACCATCAACACGGGGACCAAAGCCTCACGGTGTGGAATGGATGTCATGATAAGGTCGTACAAGCTTAGCATAGTGTTCTTTTGTTTTAAATCTTATTTGAATTTAGTGAAGGCATCCAAGAGGTCCTGGCCACCCCCCTATTTACTACCTTTCTCTTCTTCTATTCATCCTAGAAGACGAAATTCTCAAGGAGGGGCGATTTTAGATCTGGGTTCAGACCCCTTTTGGTAGGGTGGCGTGGACTGTGTGGTTGCATCAACATCCCTCTTCGGTGATGAGGGCGTAGATGTAGGGGGTGAAGATGTAGGATTAGAAACACATGGAATGATATTTCCCCTCGATGTCTTTCCTACGAAACACACTTCTCATTTTTTAGGACAAGAAGGTTGTTTAGCTTTCTTATGCGGGGTGGGGGCTGTTGAAGGAGTTCGTCCCCTGATGAAAAATAGAGCTAATGGTGTTAACAAGTGGGGTGGCATGGTTTTGCTAATAGGTGGCACGAGGGTGGATTCCTGGGGAGGAACCCTCAGGATAAACAAATGTTGTGAGCTTCCGTCAGCCGTTGGTGGTGCTAATATGCTATGCTGAAGCACACGAACCACGAACGGCTGCTGGGGTGGCCTAGGATCACTATCAATGCCGATGGTGTTGATAACATAACTGGCATTGTTGGCATTGAGGGGGTTAGTATAGATGTGAAGAGATTGATTTTTAGGACATACTAGGTTGCTTTCATCCAACACCAATTTTCCCTGATTAATCATCCTTTGGATATCATCCTTCAACACCAAACAGTAATCTGTGTTGTGACCAAACTATTGGTGGTAGTCACAAAATCAATCCAGCCTGAAATCCTTAGGAACTGAGGGCTCATTGGGTAAGGAAAAAAAGGGGTTTCTAAGGAGCTCACAGTATCACTGGTGTTTCCTAACTCCCTCCTCTAACATCTGCTTGTGTTGGATGTGCCCTGCTGCTAGTAGCTGCTTCAAAAGCTCTGAATGCCTGAGAGGAAGCGGGGTATACTTTGATCGATCTTCATGCTCAAAGTTTGGTTTGGGTTGTGCAGATGCCTCAGGCGTGGGATTAGTCGTGGGTGCAGCTGGTTTCCTATTGTTCTTGTTACCATTATTATTAGGTTTGGGCCTGGCTTCGGTCGCCATAGTAGCAACTGTGGCTATTGGGACCTTACCCTTGTCCTTCTTTGTGAATGTGTTTTTGTAGGGAATATAGGCCAAGTCTTTCTCACCTCAGTCGTGTCTTGTATGCTCTTAGTCTAAGCGAAGGCCTGACTAAGAGTGCTAGGAGCGAGGTAGTATAGTTTAGACTTGATGAAGTCATTCACGATGCCCTTAAAGATAGCTAGCAAGTGGGCCTCCGCAATGGGCTCATGGATTTCATTAAAGGTTGCACTCCAACATTGAATGAATTTTTGGACCAGTTCCAGAGGATCTTTCTTCACGCTCATCAACTGATCCAACATGATTTCTGGCTTCAAGTTATACTTGAAGTGTGTCACAAACTGGGTCAGAAGGTCCTCTAGAGTTGAAATAGATGAGCGTGGAAGTGCATGGTACCAATCCAAAGCTTTCTTGGCTATGGACATAGCAAAGACACGGATAATCATGTGCGACCATTGTTGCAACAGAAGGCATTCAGATCTAAAGGTAACAAGATGTGCGTTGGGATCTCCCTCCCTGTTGTATTTTGTAAAGTATGTGAGGGACATCCCTGGGGGTAGCGTTAGTGCGAGGATGGCAGGGTTGATTAGGTCATCCTGGTAAAATTCCATGATTGGTACTATGTCAGACTTGACAACCTTAAGGCATTTTATCTCTTTAGTAAGGGTCTGGATAAGCTGGAATGCTTGTTCTAGACCCTAGGATGATGTAGACGGTTGGGGAACTATTGGGGCATCTCCCATTTGTGGAGTAGCAGGTGCGGTAGCGTGGCCCACCAACAGTACCATTGGGGTGGCTCCCATGGATGGTGCTACTTGTGCTGCCCACCACCTAGTAGGTGATGTTGTTGGGTCAGCAACTGTGGGTTGGGCTGCGGGATAGACTGTTTGCATGGCTAGTGGAATAGACCAGACCCTCGCGCTAGACGGTATCATTTCTGGCACTTGGTAGGTCTATTGATGAATGTGGTGCGACATCTACGATGGTAGCATAGCAGGGGGAATAGAGAATGGGGTCCACCACGTTGACAAGCCTAGGCCCACTGCTGATGGTGGGACAAACATAAATGCAAGAATGGAAGTAGAAGCTGTGTATGGCTATGAAGCTAGTACAGTGTGCACATGTGGTAGGGTAGCCGTGATTGGCGTGTGATGCGCTACAGGGATGGATTGATGAATGGTTTGCAAAGGAATAGTGGCTGCAAATGAAATAGGTGAAATAGGCAAAAAAGGACGTTGATACACTGAGGGGTTGACATGGCTACCCATTGCAAATGTGATTGCGGGCTGCAAAAGCATAGGTGTGATCATGAAGGAAGCGACGACAGACAATGGGTTGGTCCAGAAGGATTGGGTAGAAGGGACAGTAATGGGGTTGGTTTGACATCCCCCGTCAGATTGGGAATCGAGTTCCTCTTGTCCATCCTGGAAGGCATCCTCATGGTTAGACGCCATGTCCTGTTGCTTCTTAAGTCTAACCAACTGGATCAGCTGGTCTAAAAGCCATTGATTCATTTGTGTCAAAGGGATGGTATCACCGGGAGTAGGAACAAATTCCTTCCCATCGTAGTAAGTGAACTCGAAGGTATGTTTGTCTTTGAGTTTGTGCACATCCAAGGGCACATTTGCCTACACCTTTGCACAGAGGAAGTTGTAGTGTTCATGTTGCTGGGCCAAGCCCTCAGGTCCCCGATTTTGAATCTTGAAGTATCGATGTGTTTCTAGCATTAGGTTGAGTGGTTGTTTGACACCTATGATGCCTTGAACCGTGATGGGAACCTTGATGTTGAAGGTGTTATCAATGGTGCTCAAGAAAGCCATCGTCGCAAAGCTAAACAATTCTGCGAATGAGAAAAGCAAGGAAATTGAAAAGCAATCAAAAGGCTTTATGTCTTGCTAGATTCCATAGGAATCATTGGAGCGATCGATTTGTACCACACGATGCGTAAACAACCACAAAAGATGTCATGTTTACACTAGTGCACGATAGGGTATAAAACACATGCAAGACTATCGTAAAATGAGTGAGTGACTAGCTACTGAATGCTTTATGCCCTTCAGGGTTCCAGAAGAACCGTCGAAGCGACGGATCTGCACCGCACGATGCGTAAACAACCACAAATGGGTGTCAAGTTTACGCTAATGCATATCAAGGTTAAGAAAGCTTACAAGACTACCATGACACAAAAAAAGGGCACCAAAAGGCCCTTCTTCTAGCGCCAGAAAACTGTTGTGACAAAAAATTTTAGTGGTTGGAAAACATTGAGAGGTCATCAATTGTGACAATCTTAACCCTGAATTTGCACAAGGGCCGTGCTGGATAAAAATGGAAATGGGGTGCTCTAAACGATCTAGTTGATTAGATAGGGACTTAGTAGGTGTTAATATAACCTTTCATAAATGGATAATTTGAAAATGAGACCTCTAGCATAAAATGATAACTTTAAATGCAAAAGAGAAAAAAAACAATGTAAAAATGCAATTTTAAGTAAGAAAACAAAGTAAACTGTAGTTAGAAAAATGCACCATTTCAAGAATGTGACTTCACTCTGTCAAGGTAGATACAATTAGTTGCACGGGGTTGAGGGGCGCAAGGATCCCAAGAGTAACCAAGATGTTTAAAGCAAGATAGCTGTATACTTGAATGCAGAGTTGGGAGTCAACAATGAAGAAGCTATGAGGATAGTAGGAAAAAGTAGAACAAAAATGCCAAATGGGAGTGTCAATTTTTTACAGTGTTAAACAAGGTGTTTACAATGCTCAGGAATAAAATGCTAACTTTTTTGCTTGCTTGCTAGCCAAAGGACTAGCCAACTGACCCAGAGACCAAAAAAGATCCTGCTGAGTGTTGCTAATTGGGGTATTTATAGGGCCAAAGGCACACGAAAGATGCAGTTTGGATGCCACGTGTTTTGGGCCTATGTTGACTTGTCTGTGCTGCATGGACATGCATGACCGTTGGACATGCCTACCATGCTGTAATTGTGAACCTGCCATGCTGTAATTGCACCATCAGAGCTTGGACATGTGTGCCAACAGTGCAATTAGGTGAAGTGCATTGATGTGGTGTAATTGTCTACTACGCCATGCCATGCTTTGTAGTGTAGCATGTGGGCATAGCGTAGAAACTTGCTACATCGTGTTACATTATGTAGCATAGCATAGTGTAGCCATCAGTTCGAAGCAAAAACTTACATTGCGTACTGCTACAAGTGTTGGAAACCTTTGAAGCACGTTAATTTTTTATTGTATATTTGCTACACTATGCTATGCTACATAGCGTAGCATAGTGTAGCAGCTGCCCTTAGTCACAAAAAAGTCAATGATCTGTGAACCTTACCCTTTGCACTGTGAATCTTGTGAACTTGCTGATCCTACCCTTTGAGATGCCTTTTGTTATTCTCATAGAGTTGCTACACTGTGCTATGCTATGTAGCGTAGCAATCGACATGGCCTACTTTTTGCTAAATTTTCCGCTTTCTAGTGAAGGAGCCATTGCTGAAGAATTTAGGGTCGAGCGAAGCAACTATTTTCGAAGGCTAGAGGTGCTAACTGAGTGTGATTGGAATCACTGAGTTAGCCAAGCCTTCTTGTCTTGCTCTTGCTATGCTGTGCTACACTGCATAGCGTGGCATAGCGTAGCATCTTGTCTTACAAAAATTTATGATTGACTGTTTGAACAACTGTCTCTCAAAGCCTGCTACGCTATATAGCATAGCAAACTCCTTGACTAGAAAAATTGTTGAATTGTTTTATGTATTTCGAGCACCATTGACAACTCTTCACATCATTTTTGAGTAGGCTGTTAGTTGGATGAATTACCCAGCTAGAAAATTTGCCAAACTATACAGCCTAAGCTAAAAACATCCACTTCTTGCTGAAGTGACATGATGCTACCTAAATCACGAAACCTGGTGAAGCAAGGATGCCCTGAAGATTTGGGGTGTTTCAGGTTTAATCAGGAATGATCAGACCTTGGCAGTGGATCAAACCACACTAAGTGGATTTACCAAAGTCATGAAAATTAGAACCATTGTGTATGATCAATTAAGAGATAATTTTGATAAATACATCAATGTCTTTAGCTCTATCTTCAACAAGTGTGTAGCCATCAAGATAGCACACAACTAGTGGATGGACCCCAAGCACATTAAGGAGAAGACCATTATCACTAGGACCTCCATAAAAGCCTCACCAAACAAGAAGAAGAAAGGTAAGAACAAAGATGATTTGTTACATTATGTTGAATTTTTTTATGACTACTTAGGTTTTTAGTGTTCTATGGTCTTAACTTATGGTTCTAGTTTTGTTATATCTTAGTTTTGCCATACATGCCCATGTCGATGCTAAGGTTTTGTTGTAATCTTGTAGGACCTTCCAACTCTCTTGACATCATCTTATCCATTTTAGGATGCCCTAAGGATACCATCATCCTAAAATTTAGTGAGGTGGGACTGGTATAGAAGTGATTGAAAGGACATTTTCCTAGGAAAATCCAATTAAACATTGAATGTGTAGACCTACTTGATGTTTTCATGGTACCTATCCTTTTTATCCTTGCTACAAAGATGCTGATCATCATTGACTCCTTTGACATAGAAGTTACACATTTTAGCACTATAGTTTGAAATGTGTTTGTCATCAAGCCTATTAGTGAGGTTACCTTTTGTGACTAGTTTCATGTTCATGTTGATGGAATGAAAGCTATCACCAAACTAGTGAATGAGGCAGGCCATAGTGAAGACGTTGAGGCATGGTTAGGTGTTTGTCATGGCCACTCGAGGCTTGCCTTGGATGATTTCATGGACACTAAAGTAAGAGAAGCCTATCCATTATTTAGATCTCATGCCTTTCCTAAGCTATTGTCACAAAACAAGGTCAATGACATTATACAGGGATGGACCTTTAAGAAGTTTCTAACAGAGGATACATGGTTTAATGAGGCTACTTCTTTGGTTATGCAGATTTGGGAGGAGATCCTAAAGTCTGCAAGGATGCCTCTATAATAATCCACATGCATTATGCATTTTACACAACTTATTTGAAGAAGTTCATGGAGTTCTTGGTGGTTATGAGGAATAGATGTTTTATGGATTAGTACCCTAAACAACTCTTTAGGCCTTGGATAAAGCACATTTATCCAATTATGTAGGCCTAGAACCCACCAGAGGATGTTGGAGAGTCACTATTTGTTATCACCAAGGGATTTGATGGTAGGTGATGTGCATTCCTTGATAGCATAACAGAGGAGCCTCTCACAGTGCTAGATAACATTAGAAGGACCTAAGAGTTTTACACAAAGGCTGATGAGGTAGCCAAAGCCAAGCTCAAATGACCAATAGAGAAAGTAGTACTAGCAATAGAAAAACCCACCTAGAAGAAGTGCAAGCTAAAGCTTAACAAGTCACATCAGGCAATCATCGGTATGTCTTAAAAATGCTTTGGTTATTCTATGTTTTATGTCTTATGACTATATTGTTGCTTCATGTGCTAATCTATTTTATGTATTATGGTTGGAGATAAGTATTAGGACATGGTAGTGAAAGCTATCACTATGGAGGAAGAGAAACTACATGTGATCACCATAGTAGAGGAGGAATAAAGGCATGTAGTGGAGGCACTCTTACAATAACATGAGATTAAATGGTTAGAAAACATTGATCTAGATTATCTAAACATATTGTTTGGTGGACCCTTGATAGGGAAACCCCCCATCATCATTTTATAGGAGGAAGAGAAGCCAAGTACGCATAAGCCTTAATGATTCTCATTATATCCTATGGTTTTATATTTGGATTTTGTTCTAGCCGTTCGATGATTGTTATGCTTTTTGTAGCTCCTAAGCCATCGGTGGAGGCATATACACCTATGTTTCATGTGAAACCATGGGAAGAGGTCCCATACAAGATAGAGTTCATGCACAAAGTGGCTAAGGACATAATCAATCAGTTGTAATAGGTTGCATATGAGATTAGCAAGAACTATGCCTCACTTACCTTATTCACTTTGCTTGGTTGTAGAGGTATATTTGGTTATAGGTTTTATTAATGTTATGGATATCCTAGAACATTGCTTATGCTTATGGTTGTATACATGGTTATGTGTTGTTTACCATGAAGCATGGGACTCGAGCTGTGACATGAAGTTCGACTCTTTGCCAACACTTCCCTTTGATGTCCAAAATGTATCACAAAAGTTGTATGAAATTGTCATTGATCTTGTAGTTTTATACATAAAAACTTCATGTGAATTCCAAAGTTCCAATGAATCCCTATGGGAGTAAGTTGTGGCCTTGAGGGAGGAGAATCAATGACAAGCTAAGATGATTAGTGATCTCTAGGATCACAAGGCCTATATGGAAGCCCAAGTGGCCAACATAGAGAGCCTGTGAACCAAAGAGATCATGTGGGCCTACTACTAGAACTTCATCCATGATAAGGTGGTGCTTTTAGGGAGATGGTAGAGCGACAGATGCAAATGGATCTCATCTTTCAAAAAGCCAAGGACTAGAATTATTATTGTGCTTAGGTCCTAGAATGGGGTAAGGCACAAAAAGATTATAAAAGATAGTAAGAGGATGATTGGGAAATATACCTCAAGTGGTTCAAGGAGGAGATGACTGAATGGTGCAAGATGGAGCTATTCATCAAGAGGATTTAATTTGAGAGTGATTACAAAGTCTTTGAAAGTAGTCTCATGATAGCTAAATCTTCTACTCCTTAGATCACTATGGCTATAGGTGAGGTCTCTACAATTATGGTGTCATGAGATCCACTCACATAGATGAGTAATGATGAGACAAACATCCTCACTAGTATTAATCTTGGAAATGTTGATTGGACCAACATGACAGAAGACTAGATTTTTCATTATTTGGAGACTAGTCTTCAACATCTTTCCTTGGAGTTCATCAAGTCTGATTCCTGACATGTTTGATATATATTTTTTTATTATATTTTTTATTGCTTAAGTTATAAGTTTATTATTAGTTACTGATTGGCTTTATGTTTTTATGTTTCAGGCACCAAGAGACATCGGTGGCCCCCATGGTAAGGGTGGGGATGGTCCATCACTTCCTCCTCCAAATGCCCCTTAGCATTGTCCAGTTGTCCATTTTTAGTTTTCCTTATTGTTCATAGCATGAGGTTTATTTTTATTAATGTCAATGTTGATGGCTAGTGTTAGCCAAGACTCTGTTATGGATAATTTTATGGTTATTGTTTGAACATATTTCCACATAGTGTGGCTATGACTACTTATGTTATAAACATTTTAAATTTTATGTTTTGGTTCAAATTTTGGCTATAATGTTCTAGTGTTATGGTTTTTTCATGGCTTTACAGTTTTAATGTTTTAATGTTGTAAATGGATACATTGCCAATCTTGGCTATAATTTTAAAAAAAGGCTAGACAATAGGATTGTAGGCTAAAACTAGAATAAGGTAAAAAGATGCTTGCTAGTTTTATGCAATGACAGGCCCAGGTCATTTAATTGGTTTGCTATTTTAAGGTCATGGCAAGCCATGGGAATCACCAATTTTAGGCCATGGTGGGCTCTACATTGTTGCAAGTTTTAGGTCAGGGTAGGCCCTTGCTGAAAGGAAACATACATTTTTGCTTATTTTATGTTTTAAAAATTTTATGGATTTTTTGGTTTTAAAGTTTCTATGTGCTTTTCATGTTTATATTGTGCTAAAAAAGGAGAAATAAAATAATTTACTAAATAAAATGAAAATAAAAGATAAATTCCTATCCTATATAAAACATTACTTGTACAATCTTGTACTTCCCATCCCCTTCACTAATGATGTTAAAGGGGAGCTCTCTCTATAGCATGTCTCTTGGTCCATCATTGTTATAGTTGGATTTTTCTTCTTTCTTGGGTTGCTTAACTTTATACTTGGGATTTCTTCCTAAAAATCCACTTTGGACCATCACTATGTATTCATATTGTTAATATTTAAGGAAATCACATTATCACCATGAATGATGATTTCACCCCTCTTGTAAGGAAGGTGAATCTCTTGGTGGATATGTGAAGATACAACTTATAGTTGAGCCAACAAAATCTTCTGAAGATAAGGTTGAATCCTAGTGTTTCCTCTACCATCAAGAAATCCATAGTCATGGGGAATTTCTCCCCTACCACAAAGTCTAAGAAGATAGACCCTTAACAACAACCTGTGATCCATTAAAGACATGAAAGTTAATGTTGTTATATGTTGTATTTGTTTCATCAAGCCTAAACATTTAACTATGGTGCATGGGATGACATTCATGTTAACCCCATCATCTACATGCACCCAATGCACCTTGTACTACTCTACCTAGATCATGATGAAAAGAGAAGCCTTGGTCACTTTGTCATTTTTGGGGATAACTTTGATTTTGCTATTGCAAAATACTAGCGATGTTGACTTTANCAATGCACCTTGTACTACTCTACCTAGATCATGATGAAAAGAGAAGCCTTGGTCACTTTGTCATTTTTGGGGATAACTTTGATTTTGCTATTGCAAAATACTAGCGATGTTGACTTTATCTCCATCTATGAAGAAGGCACCATCATTGTATAGATGGATTCTTTGTTAGTGGGGATGTCCTTGCTAACCAGGGTGGAAGTCAACATTTTAACTAGTGCTGCACGATATGGAGCAGAAGTCATAACTAGGTTGTACAAGCTCAAGGTTGTGTTTTTCTATTTTAGAGATTGTTTAACTTACTTCATCGCACTTAGGAAGTTGTTTTCATTGGACATAGGTTTATCATCTTGATTGTGCTTAACTTCCTCCATGCACCCCAAAATGCATACCTCAGTTTTAGGTTGTCATTGTTGCTTCTTCACTTTTTGTCTCCCTTAGCTATTAGATTTCTCCTGTTGTTTGCTTGTCAAAGTATCCTAGATTATCAAGGTCATGGGTATTGACAATATGGGAGTGGGCTTCTATTGGGACACTTCCTTTCATGCCTTGGCTTACTTGTAAGATTTATTCTTAGGCTTTTGATTAGGCTTTTTTCCCCATTTGGTTGAGGTCTTTTGGTTTTCATTTTTGATTTGTGAGGAAGAGGTTGTGGAAGTAGCCACCATGAGAGACCATTGTATGGTTATAGGGATGGACTCAGTTGTAATTGGCTAAGGTACCTTCATGAAGAAGGGCTCCTTGAGGGGCCTTAGTAATGGTATCATTACAACAAAATGGATCCTCGATCTAGTGAAATATAAAGAGCCCCTTTTGTTATGATGGGGTACATGAATCATGAATGGTTCCCTTGAAGGCCTTTAGTTGACATCAACATTGAATGCTAATATGATGTATGAGTTGTTGTTGGCATTCAATGGGTCTTTGTACATAAGAATCAACTAGTTCTAAGGTTAAACAAGATTAGAAGCATCTAGAACAAACTCACCTCTATCTATCATCTTTTATATATCTTCCTTTAGTGCAAGGCAGAAGTCAGTGTCATGACTAGGTAATTGATGATAGTGGTAATAGCAGTTGAGCTTGAAATACTTAGGTACTTGAGAATCATCTTTTATTACTTCAGTAGGATGCTTGGCTATCTCACATAGCCTCTCATGATTCTTGCAAGTAGTTTTAGTCATTTTCTTTTATTAGATCCTCTCACTCTTGAATAGTTGATTTAAGAGTTTAGATGGCTTCAAAGGTAGCCAAGTCTATTTAGTCTTATCTTTTCACTTGAAGTTAATTCTAAAGGTAGTTGATACTATGGCCTCAAATGTTCAAGGTTGGCCATTTTGGTTGTTATCAAGGACCTTAGGTTGATTGTTTCTTAGTCCTTGATTGGTTGCCTTAGTTGGTTGTTATCAAGGACCTTAGGTTGATTGTTTCTTAGTCCTTGATTGCTTGCCTTAGTTTCCTTGATTACCACTGCCATAGCCACATTGCTCTTCTTACCTTTCTTCTTGTCTCTCCATGTGTGTTTGTTTTTGTATGCCACATAGGTAGGGTCATGGCTAGTCTCCATAGAATCCTCTATGTTCTTTGTCTATGAGAAGGCTTAACTTAGTGACTATGAATCAAGGTAGTATAGTTTAGACTTTATGAAAGCGTTAACCGTCCACTTGAATATAGCCAAAAGGTGGGTTTCAACTATAGGTTCTAGTATCTTGTTAAGTAGATTGTTCCATCATTAGATGAAATTTTACACTAATTCAAGAGGTCCCTACTTAACCTTCATCAACTAGTCAAGGGTGGTGTTAGGCTTCAAGTTATACTTGAAGCAATTAACGAATTGTATGATCAAGTCATCAAGAGAGGACATAGATCCTCTAAATAGGAAATGGTGCAAGTCAAGAGCTTTTGTTGTAAGGGACATAGGAAATATTCTCATGATCATGTGTGGCTAGGCTTGTAATAGTAAGCACTCGAATCAGAAGATTATGAAGTGAGTGTTCGAGTCACCTTTGTCATTGTACTTCATAAACTGAGGGATGGGAACACCAGGAGGAAGCATTAGAGGTAGGACCATAGGACTAATGGGATCATCCTACAAAGAGTTCATGATATTAACACTTTGCGATGTAGAGGTCTTGAGCCTCTTCAACTTCTTTGTTAGGTCCTAGATCATCTGAAAGGCTTGAACCAGGCCCTAGGATGCCCCTATTAGTTTTGGTATTTATACAAAGGGTTGTGGTATTTTTTGGAAGGCGTGTGGACTTTTTATCGGTTTTGATATTAAGGTTAGAGGTTGCATCATCATGGTAGTGGATGGACCAAATAAAGAAAGTGATGTTTGTGCTAGTATCTAAGGCACAAATGGGATGAAAAGGATGTGTGACCCTTGGGTTATTTGGGATCTTGCAGCAAGTCTCATTTGGATGATCAGAGGATTGGTGGTGGTGACCACCACTGATGATGATTACACTAACCTAGGATGGGTGGCAAACAACATGAAAAAGTGGAATGTGGTGGACTGTAGCATTGATTGTGTTTGGTGCACAACTATGACTAGTGTGGGCTTGAACATGGTTAGGTAAGAAGGTGTAGAGGATGGTGGCATCAATTCCATGGAGGAGACAAGGGGGTGGAGGTAAGTGCTATGGCCTTAGGGGTTTTTTTTTTTTTTTGAAATAGCCCACCTAGGATGTTCTCATGTTCAGATTCTACCCTAAACTCATCCTCCTTCTCTTGTTGCTCATTTAAGCTAAGCTTCTCATTTACTTCATCCATATCAATTAATTAAGATAAGATGCACACATGAGTTTCATTAAGCAGTATTTGGTCATATGGAAAAGGAATATACTCCTTCCCATCATGTCATATGAGCTTTAATTCTCTCTTAGTTTTTGCTTCCATGTGAGTAATCAACATGTTATCTTGAATCTTAGAAAAAACAAAGTTATAATGATCCCCATTTATAACTTAGAAATTAAGCTTCATTCCCTAAGTCTTAGAGACTATCAAAATTTGATCATGTTAGGGTCCTTGAGGTCATATACCCTTAGAGCTTGTTGGTTGGACTCATTCTTAGTGAAGATGAAGGTAGGATAGTTGACTCATTGAAAGATATCATTAAAATGCTAAAAATGACTTACCAAAGATGTAAATGGATAGATAGAAGTGTAAATTGTAGTAGGTAGAATTGATAGAAATCTAAAAATGATAAAAATGGTAAAAAATAGGTTATTAGCTATCGATAGTAAATATTTGTTCATGGGGATATACCCCTTTACTTAAAATAGCAAAAGGTGGATATCAAACCCCAATGACACTAGGCTTCCTAGCTGCACCCATGTTGGATGTAGAAAGGAGAAATAAAAGGAGGTAAGATGGAAAACCTTACACCTTTCTATACAATGTTGGGACAGGGTTTTACCTTGGGAAAGTAAGATTTAGATGAAAAAAAATAAAAATTTTGACTTTCAATTGGAAATAGCTTTGATAGGTTACCAAAGTTGCCTTTGCTAAAAAATTTTCACAGTAAGGGGTAATGAAAATTTGGGTGATGAAACCACCAATGCTCATATCTCTAGAAACTTTGATAGCCAGAGGGGGTATATTTTGTGACATAAAACCAAAATTGGCCTTGGAATTCACAATAACTATTGTGAAAATTCTAAAACTCCAAACACCTACAACTTCCACACTAGGCTTTGGAGGTAGAGGGGGATGGATTGCAGTGTTGATTTTGATAGCCACAAAGAGGGTTAACAAAATGTGCATAAAATATTTTAAATATTTCATAAATTTTCAATTGCAAGCAATAGGTTTGGATGTAAAATTTAGGTGGAGGCCCTCCTTCTAGCACTAGAAAATTTTTGCAAATAAAAATCTCAATTGCTTGAGAAATCGAGAATTCTAGCAAAATAGCTTTAATCCTAGATCCTAAGGGCCTTCATAAAAAATAGGGTCCAAGGTACCCTAGATAGTTTGGTAGATTACCTAGGTACTTAAAGAAGGGAAAAATGAGATAATGGAAATGAAAATGCAAAATATAGATCTGAAGGATAAAATATGCCAAAATGAAACAAACAAATAAAAGTTGCACACAAATAAAACTGTAAACTTCATTTCAGTAAGAATAAAGAAGGTATAGGAATGTGTACAATATGGCCTATGGTAGCAAGAGGGTTCACTATGGTAGGGGTTTAGAGTGCATTGAAACTGTGATGATTAACTCTATGATTCGTAGGTTCTATCACTCCTGATGCTTTTCAACCTTTGCTGCTCTTACACTAGATTTGCTACATTGTTGATGCATGGGGATGAGAGATGTGAGGGATTTGGTTCACAAAAGTGGGAAACGTTGAGATTTTTGATTCCTAGCTACTCAATGTTGATTCCAACATATCATAGATCTAAAAGGGGGATAATAGGGGTAACAATGGCTATGGGTTTTACACAAGGAGATTCAAGAAGAGATGTGTGTGCTCAAAGCTCTTGAGTGAAAAAATGCCTGAAAAATACAAAAGTATGTAAACCTTTCATGGTATTTATGCTTTGGTTTTATAGGATTTTAGGTCACAAGTTTAGCTACAAATTCTTCTTCATTACTATTGCAAAATTTTGGCTATGTGTAGGTGTGGTGGGTGTTCAAATCCAACAAGGTTACTATGTATGGTAAGTGTTATACCCCCATGACATTAAATCATTTATATTTTCTAAAAATAGTAAAAAAAAAATTCATCCTCATTGGCTCTTTCCACCCACGTTGGGCTTCCCAACAACAATAGTGAAGTGTAGGGTTAATGTTTGAGTTGGTGTAATGCTGGGATCTTGGGGCATGCTAGAGAAATGCTAGGGGGAAGGTGTAATGTTGGAACTAAGTATTATAACCCTCCACACTAAGCATGATTGATGTCATACCCCTCAACACTAGATGTAGGTGAGTTATACCTCCCAGCAAGTATCTCCAGCGTGGAAAATGTTATACCCCCCATAAAACCCATCAAAATGATAATTTTGGCATCACAAAGGATATTTTTAACCCCCAAGCCAAAATTTAGGCATTATATAACTATTTTTCACTTGGGGGATGAGGCTTTGACCAATTATGAGGCATTGTAGCTCCAAAAGTATAATGTGAGATTTCATCTCATGGGTTGCAATATTCACATTTATAATGAAGTTCGGCCTCTGGTTTCATGGGATGGGGATTACAAAGGCCACCATATGAAATTTTTGTGGTTCTTCAAGACTCTTAAACTCCTTTGAGTTCTATCTTAAAATGTCTCATAAGAATAAAGGAGAAGCACCTTAGAAGTTCCAAGATATTGATACATTTAGCTTCTCTGACTATCTCCAACATTTCAAGCTAAATATATATCAACTTCTATAATGCATTGATGTTGGTCACTTAGACTTAAAAGTTGAAGAAAGAGATTTATTCAAAATTGATGAGGAGCATGATTTAGTATGAAAGACAAAGCTCCAAGCTGTAGAAACAATGGAATATTGGTAGAAAATCTATGAGAAAACAAGTTTCCACAAGCTTAGGATCAGCTCTATGCCAAATATTATAAGGAATGTTATGAACCACATGATAGCTAAAACTATTTATGAGAAGAATATACTTTTCTTCAAGGGAAATATGTAGGGCTAAATCAATATTAGTAATAGAAAGGATTGTTAGCTTTATGATCTTATAAAGTCTTACATAACCAAAGTAGAGGCTTATCAAATAATGAGAAGGTGCTCAACAAGAAGTTTTAAGCTCATCCATAAATAGGCACTCTCACTAGTAAATCTTGTAAAAGTTTGGGGATATTGTGATGTCATTCCTAAAGTCATAAAGCTTAGGTTCCCAAAAAAAAATTTATTTTATCTTTAAATTTTTATTTAGGATATAAAATAAATTTAGTTGTTAATTATCATGTTTGGGCTTTGGTAGCTTTAGAAAACAAGAAATTTTTTTCTTGTATAGTATATGAATGATGTATTACAAAATAGCTTAGAAAAGATTTAAGAATATAGGGCCCTATTGCATGAAGATCAATTTAATGGATTATCTAGTAAGTAAAATTCTTAAGCCTAAAAGAATAGCCCTAGTTTTAACTATTTATAAGTCACAACGTAGATCTCAATGTAAGGATCCTTGCTACTAATTTTTGTAGTCATATAGGTGGATTGAGAACTTAGAAGGGGGGTTAAATAAATTCCTCAATTAAAATAATTGTATCCATTAAAATCAAATATAATTTTTACATGATTCTCCAACTTGGATAGTTCACACTCAAAGTGTAGAATTTGTGCATACCTCCAGAATTTTTTGATTCAAAAATGTAGTTCAAAGGACATACCTCTAGAATTTGTGCATATAGGATTTGAGATCTTCTCTGAAGTGTTTCATCATTGTAAAACCACTTAACCCTACAAGGTCCAAAAAAGCTTAAAATTTGGTTTAAAGGATTCAACAACCTTGACAAATGTGAGGTCCGCACCAGTGTATTTTGTTGCTGAAAAAACACTCAACCTTACAATGTCTCAAGAAGCTCAATCAAGATGCATTTCCATAAGAAGCTCATCAACCCCATAGGGTTAAATAAAAATAAAGAAGGAGATCAAGGAGAAAGTGTAACTTGATTTATATAGTCCTTGCAATAAGGCTAAAGACAATCAATAGATACAAATGAAAATACAATGAAGAACAAACACAAAATCTCTTTGATTAGCCTTGGATAGATTTGACAATGAATAGTATTTTCCCATTTTCCAAGAATTTCACTTAGTCTTATACCCTTTGAGTTTCTAAAAACTCAAAATTCATGCAACTATCCTTAATTCAAGAGAGAAGTCAACTTGAAAACATAGATGTCTACCCATAGATGTTTATCTTTGAAGGTAGACATTTATTGTTAAATTAAGACATCTACTCTATAGGTTCATTTTGATTTTTGAAGCATTACATTTTTATTTTGGCATCTCAGTAGTCCTTGTAACATCTTCATTTGTCTTGTAAAATCCATTTCCATCCATGTTCTCATCTTGTCCCCTTTAGTCTTCATTTCATCATTGTATCTTTCATATCTAAAGTCCTGGTTCATTGAGCTCTTTTCTTGAAGTCTTAGATATCCATTTGAAGTACTTGATCATTATACTCTTTCATGGTCCTGTAATACTATAATCACACATACACATTCTACATTCTACATTTCTCTATGGTTTTGACATACCAAAATATCAACAATATACCAAAATAACTATTTTAATGCTCAAGCCATGAAATTTTTGTATGAATTGTGTATACTCCAATTTAATCAAGTCCATTTTAGAAGCCTTACTACTATGAATAGATGAACAACTTATTAATGAAATAAGGAGTGAATATCCTGGACCTATTTTTTGCATTTTTGGTATACTTAGATTTTGATTGCATGGTTTGAAGAACAAGATTTTAAGCTTTCAAGATTCGTACCTCTATATCTTGCAATACTAGAAGTGGAAAAAGAAATATGGAAGAGTTAAATAATGCATGCTTACAAGCATAAGGAATTATTTCATTTCAAATTTAGCTTTTGAAAATTCAATAATGTGGAACATCTAAAGGGTATGAATAAGAGATATAAAGAGTAATGTGATTTTCTTATTATCCTAAATATAATATACTGAACTACCAAGACTCATAAAGTTCATCAACTTGATGAAATTAATGTGATATATAAGAGAGCTATAGATAAAGAGGTCAATCAAGTTAAAGATGAAGCATTAGAATAGTTGAAAAGAATTTTATCTATGAAACTCCAAATATTTGCTTGTGACCAAGTAGTAATAGAACTTTGTATATGGATGGAAACTAGAGATCATCCTTTGGCTAGAGGTATTACCTTAATTTAAAAGAGTATTTGGATAACATGGTGAAATAATTTGCAAGGAGTATGCCTGAGACTACTCAAAAGAAGTGTGAGCTATAATATAGTTAATCATAGGAATTATATTGAATAAGCTAATTAACACATTACCTGAGTTAGGCACTAGTGAGATAGGGGCTGAATATGTTATTAAGAAGCTTGAAAGCACTAAGCTAAGTACATTAAATCAAGCTCTAAAAGTTCCACTAAATCATGGGAAGTGAGTTTAGAAGTTACCAATAGATGGTCTCCATATTTAGAAAATCAAGATAGCTTATTAGAAAGTTGAGCAACTATCCAATGGCTTGCAACTATAGAAGAAGAACATGGAATTGAATAAATCATGATTTTATAACCGTTGTAATTTCCAAAATATACTATATAAAAATTTGAGTAGATTTATAATAGGGTTCATCTAGGAATGAATAACACATTCTAGAAAATATTGTAAAGACATCTTTCTATAATGACATTTTATTTAGGTTCATCTTATCCTTTTTGATTTTCTCTTAATTTGCATTAAAATTAGATAGCTTTTCTTATTTTGATTAATTATGCATAGCTACATTTAAGTGAATGATAGGTTTTGGAATAAGTTATTTTCTCTAGAAGTTAAGGTTTAGCTTATTTTATTATTCTAGTTAAATAGGATAGCTTTTATAAGGGTCAATTCTTAATTAGTTTAACATAGAATTGATGTCATCTTTTGTGTGATTTTGAGCTTTACAAATAAATTTTTAATCTCATATTCTTTCTCTATTTAGTAAAAATATTATAACTTAGATTCAAAAATTTTGGTAGAAGAGCTCAAAATTAAAGAATGACATTCTATAAAACTTCTTTGTTCATTGTAATAGCTATGTAGAATTTGAAGCTAAGGAAAAAGATTTAAATTTTTATCGTTACATTGAGGAATAGCTAAAAGAAATAACCATTATTCATATACAAGATAATACTTTCTTTAAAGAATTTTAATATTAATATAGATTTAGCCATAATTAGCTCATTTATACCAACAAAAGCTATTTGGAGGTATCTGTGCCTTGGTGGTACCAGAGACTAGAAACTACCTAAAACAAGTTATCTAGACTACATGGGAGTGGGATTGTAATCCTAATCCAATAAATATATCAATCCTTAATTACTAATACTTTTGAATAGTTTACTATTATACCTTATTTCAACATCATGTAATTAAAAAACTGAATCTCTTTCTTACTATTGTGCTTGAAAAGTTAGGTCATTGGAAAATCAGAAATCCTAGTTGTGGAACAATGTTAACCTTAGATCCCAAGGGTCTCCAAGAAAGAGGATCCAAGCAACCCTAGCCAATCTATCCAATCACCTAGGAACTTGAGAAATGTAAATAGAGGTAAACAAAATATAAAATATTGCAAATTTAATCTAGGAAAGGAATGCACAAAATAAAACTGTAACAAACTTACATAACAAATGAACTATGAATTTTATTTCAAAAAACTATTATAAATAAAAAAGAGTTTAGAATGTGTACAAATGGTACTTGGATACACAAGGGGTTTTCTTTTGTGGATTTTGAAGCTTGTTGAAGCTAGTAGTCTTGCACATCATAGTCAGCTTCATTATCCAAGTACTTTCCAACTCCAAAAATAGAAAATCCTTTCAAGGTTCTTTCATAGATCTACAACATTGGTCATAGGGGGGTTTAAGATGTGTAAACCACTTTTGTTACAAAAGGGGTATCATGTTGGATGTCTTGATGCCTAGGTAGCCGAACATTTCTCCAAAAATTCTCACACAAGCCTCAAGATTATAAGTGTATTCAATGTTCAAAGGTTCCATGCTTAAGAATTAACAAAAGCTTTATGCTTGATCTTAATTCAAAAGCCTAGAAATTACAAAGTGATGGAACTCAACTAAAGAAATATGGTGAAACTCAATTGAAGAACCTCTTCTAGATGTTTAAATTTGGCTTATATAGGTTATATGGTTATTAAATCTTTGCTATAAATTTCTCCCATGGTTAGTGATAAATTTGTGTCACATGTAGGTGTGGAAAGTGTTTGATTCTAGTGTAGTTTTTATTTTTGGTAAATTTTGATACCCCCAAAATAGCAAAATCCTATTGGTTACCAAAAATAGTAAATAGCATTTGCATCCACGCAAGATTCTCCCACCCATGTAGGTCTTAAAGTAGTAGCATTGGAGTTCTAGTAGCAATGCTAATATTTGTTGAAAACTAAAAACTCAATGGCTTCAACACTGACCTTGATGTGGCAATGTTGGCTGCATGGTGACTATGTTGACCATAGTTGGGAGAATGAAAGTCAAGCCCCCAAACACTAGGCATAGGTACTTCTAGCATAGTAAAGATCATATCCCCCATAAAACCCATCAAAAATGCTAATTTTGGTAGTCCAAAAGGCATGTTTGGCCTTCCCAAGCCCAATTATAGACATGGTATGACTTTTTCCACTTGGAAAGTAAGGATACAACAACTTATGAGGCATTTTATTAGCCCCAAAATTTAAAGTATCTGAAATTACATCTCATGGATTACAATATTTACATTCTACAATGAAATTCCAACCTTAGGTTTCATGGGATGAAGTTATAAGGTGAAAATGATTGCAACATGCATTTTCTTGGTGGTTTTTCATTGGCTCCATTTTGTTGATGTTTTGAGAATTGACTCGAGAGATATTGACAAAGATCAAAAAACACCACTACAAGTCCATCACCAATGTTCTTTTTTCTCACTTGATTCAATATTGTCAAACCATATCAAAGAGTGCTTGTGATGACATGATAGCAATTACCAAGAGTGCTTATTTTACATCACATCTGTTACCGTTGATTAAACCCAACCCCATTAGCTTAATTATAACTTTTCTTAACTTGAATAACAATGATGATCTATGTTTGACACTGATGTATTATGATCATAAGACATTTCCTTCTTCATTCTCGACTAAGTCCATTGAGTGTAACACATCTCATTCAATGGGAAAATCAAATCAAAACTAGCCTTGGCAATGAAACCCAATGAAGGTTTCACCCCACAAAAAAAATTAGAGAGTAGACTACCAAGAAGCCAAAAGGCTGATGAATACCAAAAGATAGATTAATGACTCTAAACATATAAAGGGAGGAGCCTAATTGCCAAACAAACCATATAATGGGATATTGGTTCCTCAAGAACATTACTAAGTAACCTTTATCTCAAAAACATGAAGTGCTAAGACCTCATCAACCATTCAAAATGTTATTGACATAACTGTAATCATGCACTCTTGACCCACTTTATCATCTCATTTCTAATAGAGTAGATAGGCAACGGATTTATCCAAGATAGTAAGGTGGATGTAAAATGGTTTATTCGTTTTTGGGGGATAGATCATGGGTAGTTGTACCAACTCTTGCTTAAGGTTTTCAAAGGCTTCTTGGCATTGAGCTATCCACTTGTAGTGAACTCCTTTCTTACGTAATTGTTGCATGAGTTGTAACTTATCCATAAGCCTAGCAATGAGCCTATAGATAAATTGTAATATTCCTTATAGTCCTCAAAGCTCCTTAAGGTTAGTTGGTATTTCCAAGTTGTATATGGTCTTAAACTTATTAGGATTAACATGTATTCCCACTTTAGATACTACAAAGCCCAACATTCTTAGAATTAAGCCTAAGCTCATACTTAAGGCATCATTTCAACACAAGGTCAAGGTCATGTGCATGTTTGATGGTCATTTTGGATTTAATGGCTATATTATCCACATAGTCATTAAGCAATTCTAGGATATAGTCACTAAAGATGTTGGTCATTACTCATTGATAAGTGGCTCCTATGTTCTTTAGACCAAAGAGCATCATGATGTAACAAAAGATTCCCTAAGGAGTCATGAAGCGCATACAAAGTTGATGTTTTGGATTAATCCTAACTTGGTTGTATTTCGGAAATCCATCCATGAAGGATAACAAGGCATGTTCGATCATAGTATTGATAAGTTGGTTAATACTAGGTAAATGGGAATCATCCTTGATTGCCATATTCAAGTCTCAGAAATCAATATAGATATGTATACTCCCATTTTTCATAGGAACTACCACTATGTTGAACACTCATTCTACATAATTGATATCTCTAATGAAACCATCTTGATATAGTTTTATGTTTTCTATACAAACTACCAAGGCTAAATTTGAACTTTTTACTTAATTGGATTGATACTGGGGTTGAGTATGTTACACTAGGTATGGGTCAAGACTTGAATTATCTACATATGACTAGGAAAAAGTCTTAATGTTATTTTAGAGGACCTTGGTAATGTCTTGAGCCTATTAAGGTTTTAGTGAGGAAAGTAGTTTTAGTGTTTTCTCCTCACCATTATGTGTTGTGAAAGAAACCTCAAATAGAGAGTATTTAATAATATCACCACCCTCAAGGTCAAGGCTTTTAGATAGGTTTTCTAGTCATTCAAGAGGTTTCTCTATAGAGGCTATGTGGTTGACAAGACCCTTAAGCTTAAGATTTAGGCAATGAAGGTCAATAAATCATTTAACATCATTATGGGATCCACTTAGGATTAAAGGAAAGCTAATTTAGTCCTAGATACTCATACTCTAGTCCTTCATACTAACCATAAGCATATTAAGTGATACCTAAGTGATAAAATGGAGAAATAATGCCAAAATAACATAAAATACTCTAGTGCTAATACATGGATGAGCTAAAACATGTTACATCAATGGTCAAACAAGGTTAGAAAAGGTTAACAAAGCCTATGGTAGGTAGGTGAAGATAAATAAGGTGAAATAAAGGCCAAACACGGTTAAATGAAGGTCAAATGATGGTCAAACTTCATTTGATGATGTTGTTTAAAAGTAAAACATGGTCAACAGAGGTCATATAAGGGGATTTAAGGTAAATAAGATGCATTGAAGGCTAAAGGGAATGAAATGAGGCTAAGAAAGGGCCCAGTGATGGTCAACTATAGTCAAGTGATGACCAAATGATGATTGAGCCCCATCAAATAACATGGAACAAGGTCAATCAAGGTCATACTAAGGTGAAACAACATGGACTGATGTCAAGTCATGTTAATCAAGGTCAAATGGTTTCATATTATAGAAAAATTTGGTGGAATAGGGCCCAAATGATGAAATTTAAACCAAATGACACCAAAAGATCAATCAATAAAGGCTAACAATTCTTAACAAGGCCAAAACACATTAAAACACAATGACACAAGGCCAAACATGTCAAGGTGGAAACATGTGGTAAAAGGTGATTAATACTAGTCAATTAGGGTTAGATTCTACTAGTTTTAGATGTTAGGAGATCATTGTGGAAGACTACAAGATTGATAGGCATGTTTAGGCACCTAAGGAGGTTGTTTTGCAGCTATTTAAGGTAAACCATAAGGTTTTTCTAGGCATCCCTGCTAGAGCCATGCTGGCCAATGTGGGTGGGGTGAGCCCCATCATGGATAATATGGAAATATGGGTTTATAGTTTCATTATGATTAGTTTTAGGGTCTTGATGATCTGTATGGTCAACATAATAGACTAGGGATGAATATTTGTTAATTTTGATGTCAATTTGACTCTTTGAATGTCATAAATGCAACTTGGAACTATCATCCACATTGGGATTATGCTGGCTAGCATGGACCAATGTGGATACATGGAAACAATTAATATTATGATATTTCAAGATCAAAATTAATGTTCTATTAACTACCCAAGGTAGCTTAGGGCCATGAGGGTTAGAACTGATCATTTTGAAGTCAAAATATGTAATCAAAAGTGGATCTTTGGACCTTACCCCCAGAGCTATGTTGCCCAACATAGTCAAGGGTGGCCCCAATATGGATAGGCTAAAATTAATGCTTTTATGGATAAAACAAGATCAAATTGTAGCTATGTCTAAGGTTTTGAGGTTTTCTACATTCATAGTCAATTTATGTGGCCATTTGATGGATTTTATGCCAATAAAACCTCTTTGGAGATCCAACTACATTGGATCCATGCTAACTAGAGTGGGTCTAGCATCCTTTAGTGTAGTTACATTTGATTTTTTTCTAGGCTTTCAACTACAACATTAATGTTAAATTTTTTTGAATTTTATGTGTACACTATCCCTATACTTCAAAAAATCATTTTAGTTCTAATTTATCATTGTTGTTCATGCTCAAACTACCTTGTACACTTGTAGTTTTAGTTGTTAAAGCTACAAACCTCCTTGGATATATAGGGAAAATTGGTGTGGTCCTTGAATTTTTTGGCTATCTTCAAAGATTCATAAGGTCATTTACATGATTTATTTTTGTTTTCCATGGTCACTAGAATATTTTTTAAAAGTTTTTGACTAGGTCCCATTATTAACTAGGATTTCTAATAAACATTTTAAAAAATTCAAGTTATGATTTTATGATTATTGTTTGGGCACAAGCTATATTTCATGGCCTTAATGTTTCTACATAAAAAACATTTTTTATACATATTTCACCATCAAACTGCTATTGGTTGTTGTTAGGCTACATGATTCTATTTGGTTGTTATATGCAAATTATTCATAATTTTGATTACTATCTTGTTTTGGTCCTAAGCATTGAAAAATGTGAATTTGGTTACTTGGCTTAAATGAAAATGTTGACAATGAGGTCATATTAATTCTGATTTATTTAGTTATTTATGGTTCTAATGACTATTGGTGTTATATCATCCATGGCTTTTCTAAAAGCCATCTTGGTGTTGATTGAGCTAGTGAGGCTCTCGTGTTGCATCCACACACTAGGGCCCAAGACCCTACCTATGGACATGCTGTTGGAGCATGGCTCCTTATGGTTTAGACTAGGGGTAAGGGTGTTCTTGGCCTACTTGCTCTAAAACTTTAGTGTGATGGTGTGGTTACACTTGACCTTAGAGATAGTGGTAGTCATTATGGAAACCTTGCTATCCCACTTTGCATGCATGATCATTGATGAGTAACAAGTAGATCCTATGCCTAACCATAGGAATCACTAAGCATTTATGCATGATCTAGTTGAATTTTGGGGACTTATAGCCTTCTATGAATACTGGTCTCTAAGAAGTGAAATTAATTATTACAATCATTGTCTTCCAAATTACACTTGTGAAATGAAAAGGTTTGGTTAAGTGCAACTTAGGCATATGATTTTTATCATTTTTACATTTTATGTTTTAGGTCACCTAAGAATCAAGAATAATGAATACAATAATTTAATTGTTAATTTAATCTAACTAGTTAATATTTAATGAATCCTAACATAAGAATCTATTTCCACTTGTAGTACACATCCTGAACACTTTTAATGCTACTAGGTTACTAAATGTTAAGCATTACTAAGATTACCAAGCACCAAACATATGCTCGAAGTAGTTGAGCTTATGTGTTTAATTTATCGCTATTTACTCCAGATTAATTTAGCTTAATTTATTTCATAATTAATTATTTAATTACTTAAAGCATTAAAGGAAATTACATAAAACTTTAAATGCATACAAAAATAATTAATCTATTTCAAAGTGCTACAAGGTCTATCAGAAAGATTATCTTTATTGCCGCACACATTATCATGCTTAGTATAATAGTGCTTGAATAAAGATCCATACATTCTTTGACTCCTATTGTGGGCACTTAGAAAAATATTCTAATTTTCAAATGATAAAACCAAAAGAGCTTCACTACAACTATGAGACTTCTCCTCATAAATGTAGTTAGTGAGTGTGTATTTATAGGCAAAAATAGATACCACATCAATAGGGCCACGTTAATAAATCAAATCCTACGTCAAGGTGGATGCATTGATGGGGGGACATGTCAATGAGGCCTTGTTGACATAAACAAAGAAAATGCAACTCATTATACCCCCATGACTAAATGAAAACTCTTCCTCAAGTGAAGAAACGAAGGAACAAGATTCCTACAAGATTTTGGAAGGGTATGGGATTATTGACTAACTATTGACACAGGCAAACACAACACACACAAGAAAAAAATACTAAGTTCCTAAGTGTACAAATTTACAATCATTACAAAATTTTGGTATTCAAGAAAACAAAATTGAATACCAGGAAAAAATGATGAACATATTTCCTATAATGGCAAAAAGATGAGGGATAAGTTCAAATGGTCCTAGGTAGTGGAGGTTCCTGAGGCTTTGAATGACCTTCTTTTGCTTTGGATGCATGTGGTGGTTGAGGTAGTTTTGGTTGTCTTATAGTAGTTGCAAATTTTGGTAGAAGATAGAAGGCATCCAACAATGCCTTCATCTTCTCCTCCTTACTCTTGGGATCATTCACGGTTCACACTACATCACAAATCTAGGCTAGTATGGGAACATCCCCAAAGATAGGACATCACTAGGAATAGCTCCTTTGCATTGACAAACTAGGAAACGAAATCTTTGTTTTTAACATTAAATGTCTTTATTGCATTCTGCAGCTCTTGGTAGTCACTCATTTTCCTATCTATGCTCTTAACTATAGACCATTGATTAGTGAAATGTTACCTAAGAAAATCAAGTCCTGCATTTACCACCTCAAGATTTTTCTTGGTGTATTTGTGATGCTTGAACTCTACTTCATACAACAAGTACAAATTGGTCACTTATTTCCTTAATTCAAACCATGACTATCCAATACCTAACATCACCAAATTTGCATAATAGAGATTTGGAAGCCCCATGTACTCTATCATCTCCTTGATCTATAGCTCCTTCATGTAGATCTCTGCCTTCTTGTAGTTATTGAGCCAATCAAAGATAAACTACTAGACATCACCCTCTTTCTTGAGCTACTATAGGGCCTCATTAACTTTTTCCTTCATCATCTGATTATGTTTCTCATTGATTTCTTTTTGTAAACCAACCTAATCTCTATAGTGATTTTTGACTCTCTTAAACTTGAGAGCCTCATTTTTCTAAGTGGCTACCTCTATTGCAAATTCCTAGTGAAGGGCCTAGACTTCCTCCATGGAGAGATTTCTATTTTCAACTAGAGATCTCCATAGATTATTATTTACTCAAACTAGTTGCTCTTAATGTTGATGGATCAGATCTTTCATTTGCTACCTTTTCACATTAACATTCTTCATGCAATGATTTTTTGTGGTCAAAGTTACATTTTCTTGATGAGTCTAGTCTAAGGCCTTTTGGATATTATGCATGGTGGCATCAACCAAGGATTGATTAAGACCATTGTCTCCTTAGCACCCTCAACCTTTTTGAGTTTGTCCATAAGTTGTTTGAAAGCTTCATCATGTGTCAATGTAGGGTTGAGAAATGTGAGATAAGTAAGATGGGCTATTAGTTTTGCAACTCCTGTAGCCAAGCATTGGTTTTGAGCTTAAGTTATTTTTAGTTTCCCCTCCATGATAATGCATTTACCCATTGCTTCTAATAGCTCTAACTAGGTTGCAATGATTATATCCAAAATTTCAAAGACACCTAGAATCAATTACTTGGTTCCCACCTGTCAGTCCATCAACTCCTCATGCTGGGCTACACTCAATCTACTACTAACTATTTTCGTGGACATCTACACATATCTAAGTGTACAAATATCTAGTACATATATCATAGGTATGTTCAATGCCTTAGAAATTCTATTAGCAACTAGCTATGCTATTTTCTCTTAGCAATGGTGGTGCATCATTAAGATAGTTGCCCCCTCATTTTCCTTTAGATACACTAATAAAATAGTAACATTCCTAGAGATTTTTTGGAATTTGTACTATTGTGAGAGAGATACCATTACCTCTTGGATGCTAGGATTTGATCTCACAGGTTGTTGCATTCTTTGTGATGAGAAAATTGGTCCACATTCATTCATCTGGCTGATGGTTCAAGCAACTTCATTAAGGTGACTCATCACTGGGCAATACATAGATGGATCTTCATCACTTGTTCCTGCTTGTTACTCTTGCTCATGAAAGAGTTGTTCTCAAATCTTGCACATTCATTTAAGGGTAGTGTAGAACTCTAACATTCTTTTATGAGTTAGTGGTATAGGTGGTGGTTACTACTCCTCTTTCTTAGTTGTGACAGGGGTCTTATCTTTCATCATTTCTACCCAAGAGGTAGAAAGAGCATGTCTAATTACATCATTGGTGTATTGAACTATTCCTACCCTTTTGCATAATTTTCTAATGAGGTAGGAAAATGGTAGGGACTTCCTTCCATATTTTTTTTCTTGAATCTCTTCTCTATCGCTATGCATGGGTGGAAAAGATAGTTACCTTACTGGGCCTAACTGTTGAATTATGGTGATAGGTTGCTATCTAAAAAATTATGTGCTTCACTAGGGTAAGTACACCATACTCCTTGCGATCTATAACATAACATCATTGGGTCCACTCCTTTGCCTCTGGGTTTGCTTCTATGGAGATCTCTACCAAATTTCTTCTAATATGAGATAACCCAAGGGCTTGCGCAATGGTCTCCACCAAGTAGAACACTTGAATGTCCTTGATCTTCACAGTGGCTCTCACCTGTTGATAATTTTAGAAGAGATATGCCTCTTTCATGTACCATTTCTCACTAGAAGTGATGATTGGCCACATGGGAGAGTTTTGCAACTATGTCTTAACTTCTACTGGAGCATGTTTTGAGAATGGTCCAAAGTTCAATTCATGGAGAACTACACGTTGGATGTCATGAGGCTTTATTGGATCAAGGAAAACTTGAGTCAATGTGACCTGAAGTCTTGGCACTAGTCCTAGTCCCTCATCTTGATGGGATTGTTTAGTTACGGTCACTTCCTTAGAAATCTATTAGATATATTCATTTTCAAGATCCTCCTGAAGAGGTCTTGTTGCATAAGTCTTTGTTGCCTATTCTTGGGCTTATGGTTACTAATCTCTTCTAGCTCTAGATCATTTGTCCCCTGGTTGGGATGGCCCTCCTTCCTATGGATGTTTTGGTTTAGGTGTCATCTATAATCACAACATGACCAAGGATTAGCAATTAATGTGTAACTTTGAAACATTTGGAATACCTTATCTCTTGGGATAGTTACACTTGGCTAAGTTGTGATCATGGTTGGTTTGAATATTTTAATATTATTTTTTTATTATATGATTAAATAGATTATCACAATGTGTTGGAAGGATTTAACTCTCACTACTTAGTATTTTAATATTATTGATTTGTTAAACCCATGAAGGAGTTAGAAAATTTATTTAAAAATTGAATTTTGAAAGCCGAGGATTTGTGGCCCCTATGACGTAGAGCATACCTCCAAAAGTTGCAAGATTGAAGAATGGAGTGAATCAAGCAAATAGTTTGAAAGTTATGGGCTTTGGAATGTTTTGAGTTCTAAAAAATTGTAAAAAAATCCCCTTACATTTAAAGTAAATGGAAAAAGACTCCTATGTGATGGGTGCTATATATAGAATTTTTTCCATGTGTTAATTGGACTTCATCTACAGGGCCTAATTGACATGGTTAGCTGCATCAACTAGGCCTAGTTGATCTGGCTATTGACCATAGTTTGACCAAGTTAAAAGTTGAAAAATAAAAGGAATTTTTGAGTGAAATTGGAATGAAATAAAATCCCAAGAGGCCAAGAACATAATGAGATGCATGAAGAGGGCTTACAATTTCACAAAAGATGAAGATTGATTGGAGAAATGCCTTAAGGAGCACATAGTTAGATGTAATCAATGGGGAATGCAAAAGATTTGAATGTCAAAATGTCTAAGCATAAGGGACTTAACTACCCCAATCAAGAGACATGCAAGTGGTTCCTCCCCATAGTAGGCTCATGCCATTTTTTCCCCTTACATAAACTCAACTAAGGACTTTGTGGGCCCTAAAATCGATTAATGGTTATGAAAGTAAGGATTGAATCTAGAAGAATCCATCTATGAATTTTAACATATCAAATTAAGACATTGAGAAAAACATGAATATTAGCATTGAGGTGAGTTATGGAAAGCATTAATGGTAGAGAGAAAGTGGAATGGAATTCCTAATCATGGTCACGTGAAGTCCCTTATGATTTTTATGGTTAAATGATTTGATAAAGTCCATCCTTATTCAAGATCAAAACCAACCATCTTCAGTGACTTTGCATCACTACTCTAAGACTAGACCACCCTCTCAAAATACAAGAATGATCCCATAGATCAATCATCATTCCTTAGTAGAGAAGAAAAAAAAGTAGGAAGTGAGAAAGGCCCTTAGTTAGAAGGGAACTTGAGACATGGGTGACATGTCTTTCTAGTCCCATAACCAGTTCTTGGAGTTAATTTATTTTGTCTAAGGGGTATTCTTTGAATTTTCATTATTTTTTTTTGAATTTTATGTTTTTATGAGTTTTTGGATGGGAAGCACACCATGCAAAAACTTATTCAACTTCCTATTATTGGTTGACATGGAATGGTAAAAATTATATGAAAACACTCATGCACCCAAGTGGGTAAAGAAGTACAAAGGGTACCGACTTGAAGTCACACCTTGTTCAAACCTTTGAATCCTTTCCATGTTTGGAAACTATCAAGGTCACAAGTTTAGTAAAGTTTCATTAATGGAAAAGGAGCTCATATTTCCAAAACAAGGAAAATTGTATAGTTTGTGGATGGGTGGATAACGTGGATTCATTGCTTGTTTTATGAAAAAAGAAACTTTTTCTTAGTCATTAGTCATTAAAATTCAAAAATAGCAACTAGACATTAGCAATCAAAAACATTAGGTACAAATCACCATTAGCAAACAACTACAGCATCACTATGTCCTATTGGCAACAAAGAAATTTTATTAGAAAATACGAAAAATTCACACCAAAATAAAGGAAAATATAAAAGAAATTGTAAAATATTCAAGAAAGATAAAACATACTAACGATGTTGTAAAAAAATAAAAAAATAATAAAGTGTAAAAAGATGGTATAAAAATAAAGAAAGTGTAAAATAAAAAAGTGTAGAAAAATAAAGTAGAAAAACTAAGGAGCCATTTTAAGGATTAGCATAGATGGCAATATATCTTACAATTGAGTTGAAAGGAGGAGATCTGAAAGATTAAGTGTGGTTGTCCATCCAATGAGGTGTTAATGGCATTGGGTTAGTTGTGCTCATGGAAAATTTTTAGTTGTTACATGTTCAATAGCTATTTTTTGTTTAGGATCTCAGGTTTATATATCAACATGGTTCTAGAAGAAAATATTTTACAAATGATGTAAGGCCCTTTCCACAATGTTTAGAACTTAGTTTTTTGAGGTATGTGTGTGGGGTTTCAATAGAAAAAATAGTCTCTAGGTTTAAATTTTACCTTGTGTATTCTAAGGTCATGGAATTTTTTTGTTGAATGCCTTATGCACTTCATTTGAGGATAGGGCTACTAATAAATTTTCATCTAGCATGTTACAGTTGATTAGTCTATCTTTCTATGCTAGGTTGAGGTCAAGATCTAGATTAAAGGCTATTGAAAGTATATGGATCTTGGATTAAATTGAAAGAGTTGGTAATTTTTTATACACCATCTCATTGGAAGAGTAGCCTATGGGAAGTGTCCATGTGAAGTAGTAGGTCCAAAGGGCATTGTTTAGTTTCGTGCTCCAGTCTCTCCTATATTTGCTAATTTTTCAAGTTAAGATCTTAGTGATCTCTCTATTGGTAACCTTTGCTTGACTGTTNAAAACCTATTTATAACATTCTATTATACAAACCATGCAATAGTGGAAGATGTATAGTTGGTGATGACTATTGCTTCTACTCATTTGGTATAATAGTTAACAATGACTATTATGTATGCCTTTTCATTTGACATGGGCATGATGGGACCCATAAAGTCTATGCACTAGATGTTGAAGGGTTATAATTGTTGGATCCACTGTTGAGGTCCCACCATTTGAGTGGTCATCCCACCATCTTTTTGACAATGTTTACAAGAGTAGATGAATTGGTGGGCATCCCTAAATATTTTTGGTGAATAATATCATGCCATCAATATTTTAATAGCTATGTGTCTCCCTACATAGTGGCCCCCACAAGGACCCTTGTGAGCATTTTGGAAAATGCACAGTTGGTTAGCATCAGGAACATACCAACGAACCATGCCATTTGCACACACCTTATAAATTTGTCCATTGATTTCCATGAAGCATTTATCCTGATGAAGAAACTATTGTTTCTTCCAGTGGTCTAACACTTATGGCACCTTTTAAGTGAGAAGATAAGTGAGAATAACATCGTACCATTTTGGTTTAGGAGGCACTTGTTCATTTATTGCACTAGTAAAGATGATTTCATTAAGAAATTTATTAGAGGATGGACTATCATCCTTTTTTTTGTCCCATCATAACTAAGACAAGTGATTAGTGATCACATTCCTACTTCCCTTTTGATTTACCATTGTAATATTAAACTCTTGCAAGATTACCAACCATCATTTGACATAAAGGTCCACCACTGGCTTGTTCATGAGGAAGAGAATGACATTATGATTCATGAGCACAAACACTTTGTACCCAAACACATAGTGCTTGAATCTCTACAAGGCATACAATACTACTATTAGCTCTTTTCCATTATGATGTAATTAAATTGTGCACCCACAATGTTTTAGCTTGTGTAGTGGATGTAGTAAGGATGTTTTTGATTATCCAAATGTGTAAGCATGGCTCCCAAGGCATAGTTAGATGCATTCATCATAATGTGAAATGTTTAGGACTAATTAGGTGCTTGTAGAATTGGGATTTCTACAAGCTTCTCATTAAGTTGTTAGGATGTCTTTTCACATTTCTTGGTCCATATGAATGAAGCATCTTTCTTTATGAGCTCAACTAATGATTTAGCGATCTTAGAAAAATTATCTATGAGGAATGGTTGAATATCTTTAATGATTTCCAGTTGGTGGTTCATTGCTTAGATGATCCAAATCTTTTCAAGGTCTATCTCAATCCTTGCTTGAGAAATTCTATGTCCTAACATAATGTTCTCCTGAAAAATGAGATGGCTATTTTTCCGAATGAGTTGAAGATTAGTCTTCACACACCTTTTAAGCACTTAAGGTAGTCCAGGGCCTACTTAAATGTAGCACCATAGCTGAAGAAGTCATCCATGAATACTTCCACCTTGCTACTAACCTACTACTAAAAAAATGCTCAAAACCAAGTATTAGAAAGTTGTAGGGACACTGCACAGACCAAAGGGAATCTTATGATATGAAAAAGTCCCCAAGGGACTTGTGAATGTTATTTTTTCCTAATTCCTGAGTGTGATCTGAATTTGGTTATAGCCACCATAATCATTTAGAAAGCTATAATAGTAATGCCTAGAAATAGTATCTAACACCTGGTTCACAACTGATAATGAGAAATGATCTTTGAACATTATCATATTCAATAGCCTAAAATCAATACAAAACCATCACTTTCCACCTTTCTGTAGCACAATTACAAGTGGGCTAACTCACTTACTATCTACAATTGCATAGATGAACTTTGCCTTGAGGAGTTGTTCAATTTCTCTTTGATGATGTGCTTCATTTTGGAGTTCAACCATTGCTATGGCTACCTCTTTGGCTTCATGGCTATATCAATATAGATGTGATGCTAGCATATCCAAGCATCAATCCTTATGAGTTTAGGATATGACCAAGCAAAGACTATTACCCATTTTTAACCATCTTTAATAGCACCCTATTCTACTTAGAAGTTAGGTTGACATTGATTATTATTAGCTTGCCATTTTTTAGAAATGTATATTCCATGTCAGTAGTTAGAGTTTTTAATTCTAGGGGATATATTTAAAATTTTTAAGGATTTTCCACTCTTTCCAATTAGTTTCATTAGGTTCATCATCGGAGAGCTAGCAATGAACTTGCTCCAGTTCATCCATGCCTTCAACATAGGCATAATTTAGGCTCTTAGTAGGTTCCATGCAAAGTGTGCTACTTTTAGAATTAGCTATCAACCATTGGATATCCTCCTATTTTGTGGTTGCTACATATAGGTACTTTTGGATTTCAAATTCATCTACAGACTGTTTGCATGATTTGATTGATGTGGTTTTGACAAATCATAACTTCTGCACATAGTTGCACCTTGTATCACTGTACACTATGCATGGAATCTCTTCTTCTTAATCTTTTCAAATGCACTTTCCTTGGAAATCTTCACAGAAATATCTTTGATGATAATTCATACATCAATAGTGTTTAACCAAGATCTTTCCATAATTATTGAGAAGTCTCCCTTGTAATTATCAACCTTGATCACTGTGATATGACCATCCATAGATAGTGGTCACAATTTCCTCCACTAATTCTAAGGAAATAGTGATGGATTGATCTATCAATTCTAGATGAATGTTGCTCTTCTTAAAAGGTGGCAAGTTCTAGGTATTGTACATTTCATGGAAAATCAAATTAACATTAGAACCTAAATCAAGAAGAGCCTTGCATGGCTCATTTCCAACAATTTTCAAGTAGATGAGAGGACTTCTAGAATTAGCTCTTTTCTTGGGAAGGTTACAAATCTTGATCTAATTAGATACAACATGGGTTAGCATGATTGTGTGAATTTTGGGAGGCATTTGGTTTAATGAGCTCTTGAAAGGAATGGATGTAGAGGATGAAGGAGACACAGGGGGACTAATTGCATGAGTTGGTAAGGGCTTTGTAGGGTTATTAGTTTGAAAGAATGATATTTTATGGGATCTAGTTTCCAAACCACTCAACTGAGGAACTAGTTATAAGTTAACAACCTTTGTAGCATTACGTTGTTGTGGCTATGTGGAAATTTTTCCCTACATGGATGGAGTTTGTAGTAATTGGGTTGAGGATGGGGGAACATGTGCTGAAGGATGATAGGGTGATAAGGATATGGGGTTTCCCCTCTAGGAGATGGAGAAAGAGTTATATAGTACTTTGGAGGGTAGTAGTAATGCTGAAAAAAAGTGACTAGAAGAGTCATGTGGAGAGATGGATTGCTGAACATAGTATCCATATAGATCTAACTACCTGTAAGGGTACTACTATCTTGGTGGTGGAATCCCCCATAATTGTGGTTGCTTCCACTAATGGTATTTCTCATATAGTTGTGATGGAGTTCCACTTCGATAATAACCTTTTTGTTGCTGGTGGAACTACCTTGGATTGCCTTGAGGATAAGGCAACCTTCTAGGTGCTTGCCTTTGTGCTAGTCTAGGATTCAGAGCATACATTCCAGATTCTTGTAAGTGTGACACAATAGGGAAACATCCCTTGGAATTTTCATATTGAAAAATGTTACATCCATCATCATCACCTAATTTTGACTCCACAACCTCTTTTATTGCAGTAGCTTTGCCCTTGCACCATTGGTAGGCATGTTCAACTTTCTTTCTTCTCCTGCGGTCATGATCACTACATTTATCTTTAGATTCTTCTACAATTTTCAAAGTAGTTTGAAATTTTTCATTCAAATATTTTCATATTTTAGAAACCTTAGCTAAACATTTTAGACACCAATTTTTGAATTAGCAAGATTTTTCACTACAACACTTCATCAAGTAGTGCCTCCTCACTTGATTCTGATGAAAGGATCCTGGTTATAATTCTTAGTACTTTTTCATTTTTTCAACTCACCTTCTTCTTTTGCAACTTTCTCAATAAACCTTTGAATCTAATGGGATCTTATTTTTGACAATATCCCTTGAGCATAGATCCCAAGAGTTCTCCTCATTTCTAATTAGAGCCTATTTATGATATGATGAAGTTGCTACCACTAAGAATAATTATGGCTAGGAAATTGATGTAGAAGGGAATAATACCTACCCAAGGCTACATTCAAGGGTTCATGTATTTCTTGTTTCTAGCCTTAGATTTTCTTCTCAAATTGGATACTTTGGAGTACATTTGATATTTTTCATTGAATAGCTTAAGCATTGTAATCCATTTATGCATTGATTCTAGCTCAAATAAGTGGTACCAACTTTTTTCTTCTTTTATAAGTATCCTAAGAAATATCTTAAGCTTTTACCAGTCATTTTATATGTTCTACAAGGCACATGAATTGTGAAATAATTGAAGATAGATCTATGGATCTAAGCTATGTGCCCCTTAAATCTGGGGATATTATTCATATCCAACCTCTTGATTTGGTTATCTTTTACATGCTTGGTTGGAATTCTAACTACCTCTACAATGTTTAGCATGTTTTGAGTTACTAGAAAAGGTTGATCATCATCATGATTTTGATGATTCCTATGATGTCCTCTATTATCCCTTCATTTATGGTAGGGCCTACGATCATTATCTCACTATTCACCTCCATCATGGTTTCATCCTCTATAGTGTCAATTAGATTCAGAGGAGAAAGAAGAAGATGTAGATGAAGAGGAATGCCATCACCATGGTATCTATGACCTCCTCGTCTCTTGACACAAACATGATCATAGATTTTATTGTCATAATTATGCTGACCAAAGTCCTTGTCTTGACTCCCACTTCTACCTAAACCCAAATTGTTGATAGTGTAGTGTAAGTGTGGGTTCAAGCCCCATTCACTAGAGTCAAGGGGTGGAGAATCTTCATGTTGAAAACCCCCAAAGGGAGGATCCTCCTTGTCATTTTAGTTTAGCAAAAATAAGGGGTTAGTGAACTATTTCCCATTCATAGCTTCATGGCACTTCTCTTGGTACTAATCTCATTTGCACTGTGTTTCTATGGGATGGTAGTCCTAATGATCATGATCCTACATAATGTATTCATCATGGAGATCTTGGATGTCCAACATCTTAAGATTTTGGAGCAGCATCCTGAGAATAGATTAGTCAGGAGGCAACATAACATTGCCCTCCATATCTCTTCATCGCACTTGTTCATCTTGATGTAGGATGAAGGTGAAATTAGGTACAAACTCATCTAGATGACTATACCTCACTTTGAATTGTTAGGGAACTGGTGCTTTTGATTCATGATGCCTATGAGAAGAAGACCTTTTTTATTAAGGAAAAAGTTACTATGCTTTAATTATAATTATAATAATTATTTTTTTTGAATGATTTTAACCTTAGGGTTCATTCCAATTATCTTAAATAATATTTAGTAAGTCATAGATAACACACATATCAAACTACAAATCCCTAGTAATGGTGCTAATGATGAGTGACGAGTAGACCCTACATCCATCCACACAAATCACTAAGTATTCATGCATGATCTAGTTGAATTCTATGGACTTATAGCCTTCTAAATACACTAGTCTCTAGGAAGTAAAACTAACTATTGCAATCATTATCTTTCCAATTACACTTGTGAAATGTAAAGGTATGGTTAAGTGCAATTGAGGCATATGATTTTTATCATTTTTATGTTTTATGTTTTAGGTCACCCAAGAATAAAGAATAATGAATATAATAATTTAATTGCTAATTTAATCTAACTGGCTATCATTTAACTAATCCTAACATAAGCATCCATTTCCACTTTTTGTACACATCCTGAACATGTTTAACACTACTAAGTTAACAAATGTTATGCATTAATGGGATTACCAAGTGCCAAGCGTATGCTTGAAGTGGTCATACTTATCTGCTTAATTTATTGCTATTTAATCTAACTTAATCTAACTTAATTTATTTCATAATTAATTATTTAATTACTTAAAGAATAAGGAAAATTGTATAAAACTTTAAATGCATAAATAAACAATTCATTTATTTCAAAGTGCTGCAAGGTTTATTAGAAAGCTCGTCTTTATTACCACACATACTACTATGCTTAGGTACAACAATGCTCAAATAAAGATCTATATACTCTTTGACTCCTACTATGGACACATAAAAATATTCTAACTTTCGAATGATAAAATTACAAGAGCTTCACTACAACTATGAGACTTCTCCCCATAAATGTGGCTGGTGAGCATGTATTTATAGGAAAAAATAGACACTATGTCAATGGGGCCACATCAATGCATGAAATTCCACATCGATGGTATTATCTTGACAAGGCCATGTTGACATAGCCTAAGAAAATACAACTCATCAATCATCAAATTTATAGTTGAAAATCCTAAAACTCATGTTGAGGATGAACAATTTTAAGGCATATACAACAAAGGAATATGCAAGTTATCCATAGTATGGGATATGCTAGAATTCATTCAATACAATGTGAACAACATTATTGGTTGGTTATCATGCCAACACATTGTTTCAAAATCCTCCTAGAATTATCTACCATTTAGAAGAATAAGTGTAAAATTGATTTGTTTTTTATTTCCTTTTTGTTTTCTTAGGTTATTTTAGGTTAATGATTTTTGTATTGATTAACATGATTTCATGCATAGGGTGGATGATCATGGGTTGATCAAGAGTGACTAGCTATTTCTTATAGCCCAAATAGCATTCGGGGTATTTCCTAAAGGCCAAGTGGTGAGGCTCACCATGATGGAGCAACTCAAAGATGACTTTGGTAGGTGTAACGATGGAAAACTTCGGTCGCTGGAAAATACCGAACGAAAATCCGTGTACACAGTCTTAACCACAGATCTGTGCAAGGGACGTGCTGGAGAAAACAAATCCGCGGTGCCCTGAATGATCTTGTCGATTAGACAGGGACTTACTCAATCAGTAAATTGATGAATATTGTGATGATATGTGTGTTATATGGATATTCCATGAGATAATTTGATTCGATGAATCGTAAAAGGAGTAGAAAACGATGTAAATGAATTGAAACAACGACAACATCAATGCAACAAGGAGAATCGGATTTAAGAAGGATGTGCAATTCCAAGATTTATGTTTTGACTTGAAGACTGGGTATATTGTATATAAAGTTCCAATGGAAAACTCCGCTTATCTTGTGTGAAGCATACACAAAATAACAAGAAAACTATTCAACAAGGACTACAGAATGAAGCTCGGTCTACCTCGTAAGCCAAAGATGGGATGCAAGGAGGGTCAAGCTTGAATGTCTATCGATCAACTATTTCTGACCAATAAATCTTGCCAACTGCACCAGATGATCTCTCGATCTTTGATCTGCACCCTCTGCCTTCAGTAGTCCTTGCTCAAAACTGCCAATGATCGCCAATGGAGAGAATTGTACTTTCGCCGAAGGACTGATCGCTCCTACTACCAATGTTCAAGAAAAATGTCTTCTGTCTCTACTCAAAAGGTGATGCTCTCAAAAAAAGCTGAAGATCCTCCTCCCCCCTCCTTTTTTTTTCTTTTCAGCAACTGGAATATTTATAGGTTCGGTAGTGCTTGGAGAAGGCATGGCCTCGATGACACGTGTCTCGAACCTTCAAAATACCGTTGACTTGGCAAACTTTTTGTTGAAGCTGGTCATGTCGCATCACATTTTTGGGAAAGAGAGCAAAGTACGCTGTCGACCACTTCTGCTGAAGCCACTTCATGATTATGCACAATACACTCATCAGAGTATTGTGCGTGTGGATAGCAGGTGCGTATCTGGTACTGCTTTAGTTGGCTTTATGCTGTATTACACTTGTTTACGCTGCGTCACATGGTAGAGCGTAATAGAGCGTGGAAGTAGTTGATTTAAGTTGTTTTACGCTCATTCATGCCGCAAAGCGCAATAGAGCGTAAAAATGATCAACTTTACAATAAATTACGCTTATCTACGCTGCGTAGCATAATGAGAGTAAAGCGACCAATCTGCAAAAAAGAAGAAATCAATCTACCGTGCTTCTTTGGACTCTGACTTTGACTTCCTCGAAGCTGATTACGCTGCTCTACATAATGGAGCGTAAACTCAGCCTTGAACAAAAGACTTGGTGGAATATGCGATAAGTCTTTCTGATATCGGGCTAAGTTAAACAGAGTTATGCTGAACGACATTACGCTATGTTGCGTAATGTAGCATAAAGAGAGAAAAGAAAGTAACGTCGAAATTTGCAAGAAACTTGGAGACTTGATGCTGTGCTCCTCTTTGCCTCGTTCTATCTTCTGGCTCTCTATCACAAACTTTTCGCCCGAATCGTGAATCTTCGCCTTAGGCCGATTCACAATTTCTATGGTGTTTCAGTAGGTACACCACATGCTATACTAAACCCTACCATAGTTTCTTAGAAAATGGGATAGCCCATAGTTGGTGGAAAGTCCATGATTTTGGTGTAAGGACACGTATCCCCCTTACTATCCCCACACTACCTTCACCAAGTAAGTAAAGTAAGAATCCTTAGTTTTTCTATTATATTTTACATTTTTTATGCTATGTCAATGTTTTTATGGCTATGTAATTGTAGGTTATTTAGGGCTTAATTATTTAAGTGGTTTCATTGGTATGGTTATAAACTTGACTTTACTTAGTTACACTTGGTATATTTTGGTTTTATGCAACATGCTTATGCTTAACCTAATTGGCCTTTTGTTGGGTTGTAGGGAGTACCTCCTTCTCTACCATCACTTTGAATACTTTAGGATGCATCATGGAAACTCTTGTCTTCAAGTTTGATAAGGGGGATTCAACATACTAGTGGTTGGCTAGTTAGGTGTCTAGAAACATCCAAGGAAACATCATTGATGTAGGTTTACTTGATATTTTTATGGATCCTAGCCCAATCATCCCTACTCTTGAGATGGTGAATATAATCGACTCCTTTAACAAAGGAGGGAGGAAATTGATCACTCAAGTTCATACTGTACTTGTCATCCTGGCCATTAATGAATCCACCTTCAATGATCTTTTTGGTATTGATTGTGAGGGCATGAAAATTATTGCAAAACTAATGAAGGACATAGAACATAAAGAGGAGGTGTAAGAATGGATAAAAACTCATCATGGTTAGTTTGGATTATCCTTAGACAAGTTCCATGATGTAGAGGCCAAGGAGGTATATCAATTATTTTAATCCTAGGTGTTCCCAAAGTTGTTGTCAAAGAAGAATGCCATTGGCATCGAATAGACATGGACATAAAAATGATCCTCATGAAGGATACTTAGTTCAACTATGCTACTCACTTAGTCTCTAGGCTACAAGGGGAGATCTTGAAACTCTAAAAGGACCTCACTATGATGTGACACATGCACTATGCATTCTTTGCAACATATCTTAGGAGGTTTCCTGAATTGTTAGTTGTGAAAAAGGATAGAAAATGGGTATGCCAAGACCTATCCCATCTTTATAAGCCTTATGTGAAACTAATTTATCCCATCATGTAGGTTCAAAACCTACTAGAGGATGTTGAGGAATTATTTTCTATCTTCACTAAGCATTCTAGTGATGTACATTGTGCTTTCCTTAATAGCATGGATATTGGGCCTCACATTGCTTGAGAAAATGCTCAAAAGGCTGAGTTAGATGTTGAAGTTGATAGAGTAGTTAGAGTGAAGTTGAAAAGACCTATGATTGATGAAGCAACATCAGTTATTAAGAAACTAATGAAGAGGAGGCTTGTTGTTAAACTTGGCCAAGCACATCATGTGGTTATAGGTATGTTTTAGTTTATTTTATTTTGAAGTTATTTTTCCTTTTATGTTTTATGTTATAAGGCTATGTTATTATTTTTTTAAGCCAAAATGTACTAAGCTATTCCATGTTTTGCCTTTTTTGTTCTTATAGTCAAGAAACAAGAACTAGTGGCCTAAGTAGTAGCAGTAGAGGTAGAGTAGAAATTCCTAGAGGAAGAATTTCTATAGTGGCATGAGGATGAGGGCTTATCCAATATTGCATTGGATGACCATGATGCTATATTTAATGATTCACAGCTATGTGAACTATTCACTATCATGCCAGATGATATTAAAGGTATTTATGAGTTTCATTTTTTATCTATTAAATTTTATATTTTCATGTTTAAATCCTAGTTTTAACTATACAAGCTATAGTTATGCCTATTGCATCTCTTGATCGTTAGCTAGGTGCCACAACATCTACATTCTACATGAAATCATGGGCAAAGATTCTTGCTAAAATGGAGTTCATGTGTGGGGTAGACAAAGACATGATCAATGAGTTACAACAAATTACTCCTGATGTTGGTAAGAACCTTAGTTTAGTTTTCCTTTAATGGTTTTTACTTTGCTTATGCATTTTTTTTATTCATTTATATTTTATGGTTATGTGGTCTTATAGGTTTAGAATTTTTTGATCATTTTCATTATTTATTATTTTTAATATGTGTGTTTAATTGTTATATTACTTATAGTGTCTAAGGTTGAATGGGATTCCAACCATGCCATGGAGATTGATTTTTTTCCTAGCTTACCTCCCAAAGTGGAGAATGTACCATGGAACTTGTATGAAAGTGCCACTAGATATGCACTTTCATGCACTAAAACTTTGTGGAAGTGTGAACATTTCAACAAGTTCTTATGAGAACAAGTTGTGGCATTGGAAAGGGAAACTAAGATGAAGGTTGAGTTAATTGAGGATCTCTAGGATCCTAAGGGTCTTATAGGAGCCTAATTGGCTAATAGGGATGCCTTAAAGGAGATAACATGGAAACAATATTTGAATTCCATCCATGGAAAAGTTGATCTTGCTAGGGAGGTCATGAAGTAGAAATTACTAGCACACAAGGATAGTGAGTGGAGGGATTATTATGCCTATGTCCTTGAGTGAAGATAGGCATAAAAGGACCACAAGCAAAAGTACAAGGTGGAATGTGAAGCATATCTTAAGTGGTTGTAGGAGGAGTCCACTGAATGACAAAAATTAGAGCTATTCATGAATAGGATTCAAGCAGAGAGCATCTTCAAATTATTTGAAAGATCTCTAATCGAAGCTAATTTTCCAACTCCTTAGTTCTTTACTTCTTCTACAAAGGTGACTACTACCACATTTTTGTAGTAGCCACCTATGTGGTTTGAGGTTGATGAGAGTAATATATTAACTAGCATTAATCTTGGGGAGGTGGATTAGGCCCACATGACTGACGACAAAATCCTCCATCATTTAGAGGTTGGCCTTTAAAGCTTCCCCATAGAGGATGTTGCATTTGAGCCCTTTTCTTATTTAATTTTATTTTGGCATGTTTATTTTAGTTTAATTTAATTTAGTTTGGTTTCATATTTTGTTGATTATTACTTAAACTTATGTTATTATGGTACAAGTACTAGGTGACAATGATGGCCCTAGTAGTGATGACACTGGAGATGCTCCTCTTCTTCCTCTAGTTGCACATTAGCACCATTCATTGATCATTGTCTTTGAATATATTTATTAATATTTTTGATGTTTTTGTTATGATGTTGACATTATGATAATGTGGATAGTGTTAGCCTTTGGTTGTTGGACTTATATTCATTTTACTCATTGTTTGAACTTTTGTTGTACTATGTGGCTATTATAATGCATTATATATTTTTTAATTATTATTTTTAAACTTAAATTTCATTTATATGTTTTGATATTTATTAGTTTTATGCATGTCATACATTTTATAATTTAGTCATGTTATAAGGCTACATTGGTTAAATCTTGCAGCTATAATATAATAATTTGGTAAAGTAGTTTGTAAAACTGGTAGGTGACCAAAATGTGAACTAGGTTGTAAATGGATTATAAAATTTTTACTAGTTTTAGGCCATGGCTAACCAGGAATTTTGTCAGTTTTAGGCCATGGTAGGCCATATGCATTTCTAGTTTTAGGCCATGGAGGGCCATAAGTTTTTCTAGTTTTAGGCCATGTTGGGCCTTGTGTTTTGCTAGTTTTAGGCCATGGCAAGCATCAATTTGTTGAAAAGGAAATTTTTATAGATTTTTTAGGTTTTAAAGTTTTTATGGTATTTTTCATATTTTATGTTATAAAATAGACAAGGCATAAATGGTAAATTGTAAACAATAATAAACTCTAGGTTGTGTGCAAAGTAAGGCCAAAACATGGTATAATAAAGTAACATAAAGTGGTATGTGTAAATAATATTTAAACTAAGTTTAAAAAGGCTAAATAAAAAGAAGGCTACATACAAGGACAAGTGAATAGGAGACAAACATCAATCTTCCAAGTGTTTCCTAATCTTTAAAAGATTAAGAATGGTGTATGGCCTACCTTACATGATTTTGTATTTTATGTTCCCTTCATTAATCATGTTGAAGGGGAGCTCCTCCTATAGTGCATTCATGGTTTCATTGTTGTGAGTTTGGGCCACTTTCACTCTATCGAGCCTTTGTACTTCATCATTGACATTAGGAGCTTCTTCTTGAAACTCCACTTTAGACCCTTGTTCTATGTCAATGTTGTTGATTGTCAAGGGAACAACATTGTAAGCATGCATAATTATTTTACCTCCCTCATATGGTAGGTGAATTTCTTGTTGGATGGATGAGGAAATAGCTCATAACTAAGCTAGCCAAGGCCTCCCTAGGATAAGGTTAAATCCTAGGGTCTTTTCCATCACCAAGAAGTTAACTATTATGGGGAATTATTCCCTACTACAAAATCAAAAGAGATTGATCCTTTAATTGTAAATACAATCCCTTAAAGCATTTAGGAGCAAAAGTTGATGTGTGTTGCATGTGTTTTGTTAAACCTAAATGTTCAACAATGGTGTAAGTTATTATGTTGGTGTTCACCCAATCATCCACATGTACCCTATGTACATTGTATTATCCCACTCTTATCATTATGAAGAGGAAAGCTTTGGTTGTTGTACCATCCTAGGGATTGGTCTTAACCTTACTTTCATGGAACACTAGTGTTGTTGACTTCATTCATTCCTTTAGTGAAGGTGGTACCATTATTATGTGCATGGACACATCACTAGTGAGGATGTCCTTACTAATAGGAATAGAGGTCAACATTTTAGCTAATGTTGCATGGTGTGTAGCAGAGGTAATAAATAGGTCATACAAACTATGGGAAGTATTCTTTTGTTGTAGTGACTATTTAACCTATTCTATTGCATTGAGGAAGTCCTTGTTGTTGGTTGCTAATTTTTTATTCTTATTGGCTTTGACTTTCTCCATGCACCCCAAGATGAAAACTTCATATTTTAGATGTTATGCCTTGACCTCTTTCCCCTTCCCTTATGACTTGGGATCCTCTTTTGTTTGACTTGTTGAAGCAACTTGAGCCTTAGAAGTCATGGTGATGGATGAAATAGGAGTGGAATTCAATGGATCCACCTCATTTCATGTCTTGGCCTACTTATTATCTTTGATGTTAGGCTTCAATGTAGACTTCTTTCATTGGTTCATTGGTAATTTCTTCTTGTTGTTTGGCTGTAGTAGTAGGTTTGATTATAGTGGGAGGGGCTTTGCTAAATAAAAAAGGCTCCTTTGGAGATGTTGGTGAGGGTATCCTTACAATAAAACTAGACCTTATACTAAACAAAGTTGAAGGACCCCTGTCATTGTGAGGAGGTACTCGAATCACCAACAGCTCCCATGCAATTCTTGGACCCTTGTCATTGTGAGGAGGTATCCTACTCTAAAATATGGATTTTTGCTAGCATTTAATGAGTTCTTGTAGACTTGCATGGATTGGTTTTTCCATTTGATTAGATTAGAGGCACCAAGGATCAATTCCCTATTATTGAAAATCTTATGCAAGTCAACACTTGAGGTCTATGTAGAAATTAGTATCATGACTTGGTAGTTGATGGTAATGGAAAAAATGGTTGAAGATTGAAGTAATTAGGCATTGGTGGGTCATACTTGATTGAAAGAGCTAGATATTTTACTATTTTGCATAATTGATCATGCCTCTTGTGAGCATTCTCTATCATTTGCTTCTATTGAATTCTCCCACTCTTTAACAATTGATCAAGGAGTTTAGATGGTTTTAGTGGTATCATAATATACTTTGACCAATCCTTCATCATGTTGCTTGATGTAGAGGCCTTAAATGTTGATGAATGAGTGTTGTTGGAAAAAGCCTTGGATTGTTTCATTTTGGTTCCCTACTTAGTTTTAGTCTCTTTGGCCATATTGGCCATGGCTACATTGTTTTGCCTCCCCTTTTATTCATTATTCTAAGTGTTTTAGTTCTAATATGCCATGTAGGCAGGGTCATGAATAGCCTCAGTAGTGTTGTCTATGTTATTTATTTGTGAAAAAGCCTAGTTAAGTGACTATGGGTCTAGATAGTAAATTTTAGGCTTAATAAATTATTAACCATCCCTTTGAATAGAGAAAGAAGGTGGGTCTCAGCTATAGGTTCTAGAATCTCATTCGGAAGAACATTCCATCATTGTATATCTTTTTGCAAGAGTTCAAGAAGTCCCTACTTGACCTTCATTAGTTGGTTAAGAGGCGTGTCAGGTTTTAAGTTATAATTGAAATGATTAACAAACTATGACACTAACTCTTCAAGTGAGGATATAGATCCTCTTGGTAGTATGTAGTATTAGCCCAATGGATTTCCAGTAAGAAACATAGGGAAGATTCACATTATAGTGTGCGTCCAAGCTTGTAACAACAAACACTTGGAATGAAAAGTAATAAGGTGGACATTAGTATCACCCTCACCATTGTACTTAGTGAATTGAGGTATAGGGATGCCTAAGGAAATAGTGATTTATTGGATAGTAGGATTGATAGGATCATCTTGATAAAAATCCATTATTTTCACTATTTGTGTTGTCAAAGCCTTGAGCTTTTATAACACTTCTGTAAGGTCCTAGATCATTTGGAATGCTTGATCTAGACCTTGTCACATTCCCATGGTTTATAGTGTCTATAAAAATGATTGGGGTGTGAGTTGAGAGGCTTGTGGCCTTGTGATGGGTTATAGTACTAAAGGGAGCGTTTGGGTCATTATGGTTGTGGAAGGACTAAACAATGAGAATGATGTCTATGTTGGTATTTGGGGTATGAAAGGAATAAATGATGTATGTGATTGGATCACTTGAGGTTCCACTACAAGGTCAACTAGTACAAAGAAGGGCTGGATGGTGGTAAAGACCATTGGTGATGACCATGCAAACTAAGGTTGGGTGGAAAAAGGTATTAACAAGAAAAGAAAGGCCTTTTGTGACACAAATTGTGCCTAGTTGGCTACTATAATGGGTGCCAGCCCAAACATGATTGGATAGATGGGAGATGAGGGTTGAGACACATACTCCACAGTGTAGATAGGTAGGGTTGAATAAGGTGTGGTTGTTTGGAAAGCCATCTATTAAAAGAGGCTCCCTATAAAGTTATCTAGTTTAGGCTTGTCCTCAAACTTGTCTTGCTTCCTGTTGGCGACCGTTTGGGACGCGACCGCCAACGAGTGTCCTCAAATAGGATTTAGGTGTCTGCTGGTCTCTGGCAACACCAAGGCCCAGATACCTACAAATAAACTTAGTAGTTAATGTGAGTATGTGTGTGTGCTGTTGCGGTGTGCGGTTGTGAGAAATGTAACGATTGCGTTGCGTGTAAACTACAAATGACTTACTTTAAAGAGATTCAGCCAACTTTGCCAAGTACTGTGAGTTCTTGAAAATTTCCTATTTTGTTCAACTGCCTAGTCTACGCGGTCCTTATAATACCTACTTGTAACAAATAAAATTTTGCAAAAACATTTGAGCACAACTTCGCAATCTACTCCTAATTTTCCCCAGAGAAAGAGATAGTTCCATAAGAAAACTAGAAATAGAGCAAGATTCAATGGAAATAAGTAGAAAAGAAAAGAAAGCAGATTTGTGTAGACCTCAAATATTTAAACAAGGTAAAATGACACGAGTAAACACTTCGCAATAAAGCTATCCCAAATTCAATATCTATGAATTGTTCAAACTTCCAAGGCTCAAACAAGAAATATCTTCAAGACAATCCTATTATGCAACCAAAAATTGCTGCGTAAACTACCACGTACGAGACTCCATTTTGACTAGATAATAGATGTCAACGATTGCATTCAAAAAGAACCTTTAAAAGACTTGACAATTTCTGATTGAAATACCACAGGAATTCACTCTAAAGATAACAAGAAGCTATTCTGGTCCCATCAAAATACCAAAGATTTTCTGAACCCTCTTGACTACTAAATTGTTCAATGGCGTGACTACAAACAGAGGCTCTCTTACAAAAATCCCAATAGCAGTTCCCATATGTTGCACAATAACAAAATTTACTACTAAAATGCTCTTAAGGCTTTTAAACACAAGTGCTTCTATGGAAAAATTTTAATAGAAATTTCTATCAGGCAACAAGAACAATAAGAGCAATCTAAAAATCCCAAAATTACTTGCCAAGGATGATACTATCTAAACCACTAGCTAAACAATTTAAACAAAACAAAAAATAAAATACATAACTCACAGGACCATGACAAAGATGCTGAAATCTTTACTCTAGCAAGCCATATTGCAAGCAATCGTCTTTACAAATCTTCCAAGATCTCAAGTGTGATGTGTGAGACCCCTAGTGTGATGATAATCCTTCCTCCTTGACCCATGAAGCCTTTTTATAGGGTTGAAAGGTAGGTAGGGAAGTTACAAAATATCTTGGATGGTTTAACCACCATAGAGATAAAAAAGCTACAATGGACAAGTGTCCTATTCCATGGCCAAGTGTCTTCATGTAATTTCCAAGTGTATTCATTCAGTTGTCAAGTGGTCACCATGGAGATAAACAAGTTGTAGGTGACAAGTGTCCTTGGTGGTTGAGAAGTAGCCCATTTAGTTGACAAGTGGCCATTTTGGAGACAAAAAGGTTGTAGTTGACAAGTGGCCTTGGTGATGGTTATAACCACCATTTCAATTGACAAGTGTTCAATTTACATAGGACTTTGAACAATTGTTGCACAAATTCCCTTTTTAAATCAATATTATATTTTATTGTTATTTATATCATAGTAGTAGAGATAATAACCATGGATTTGATGCATGGGTTGATATATAAATATATGTATGCATATACAACCGAATGCATAAGTGGAGTTGTACTCTCACATTTTAATTTGTGGCATCCCGAATGTAATCCCAATTTTATATCAGGGCCGATTCCATCTTCATCTTCTCTGCACTTTATGGAATGCCTATAATGCGGATTCAAGATCTTGGCAACTTGCATACGTAGATACGAACAAAGTAGCAACGAAAGTATGGCTTTGAAATCCATGTTTCCACACATGGGAATGAATGCGTTTCCCAGTTCCAAGGAGGAAACCTTTGAGACCATCTTTCTCCCAGGTAGCAAGAATACCAGCACCAACATTATCAAAAATTCCTGCCTGCAGTCTCTGCTTCAAAACTTCACAAAAAATCCTCATGGCCATCTGTTTTCATGATCACCGCCACTGCGCGTTCCAGTTGGTGTACATGGACAACGCCATGTCAGTGCTGTTGCCATTGCTCTGCTGCCGCTGCTCTGCATCTTCACTCACGCGCAGTCCTCCTTCTCTAGTTTTGGCATCTGCACAAGCACTGGCACTGGTTCTCTCGACGCGTCAGCCTACGCTAAAATCGGTGTATAGGTAGGCGTGGAATTTGATGACCTCACTGGCCGCGTCTGTTCAAAAAAAGGATTCCGCCAGAAACGCGTTACACTTGTTGTTCACACCGCCATGGAACCGTAGTCGGAGTAGCCCAAATCCAGAACAGAAACTCTACCAAATTTTGTGTCGTTGCAGGCAGCAAGTTTCGTAGTATCGCCGTTGCCGCCAGTGCTCGGCTTGGTTATCGCTAGTGGTGCCACATTTTGTTGTTAAAAAAAATACTAGTAAAGCAGTCTGTAATGTGAAAAACTATACTAAAACCCTAAACCTGGGAGGAGCAAATTCGTACAGCTTACCACACGATGAGAAAATGAAAAGGTCAACCTCGGCATCACACAAAATGGAGAGTTCATATGCCTTTTTCAGTAGTCCGTTTTATGGCCAAAAAAAAATTTCCATAGACGCTTGATGGCCATTGTTTCCCCGCGTGGCTATAACAAGTTGACGTTATTAGGTAGCCATGGAATGTGGGCGTGAATGAGTTGTGTGGTCTCTTTTCTTGTTGTTGTTGTAGCAGTGGCAACATCTACATGGTGGATGAAATTAAGTCTCGTGATGTTGCTACTGCAACCTTGTTGATCCTTGCATTTCCCTTGTTGCTATTTTCTTCTTCTTCTTCATGTTAATGTAGTAGAACTGCTGCATCTTGTTCTCAAATAATAACCCTGGTTCAGAATCTGATTGTGCCCCCAAAATAATTCAATAGCTACAGCATGCAAAATGGATGATGCTGATAATGTTGATACCACCATCAAATTGCTATCCATGAAAAGGAGCAATTGCTAGTCATGCCTTTGCAAAAAAAAACAAAGGCAGATGTAGGCTCAGGGTCAGACTCAGGCTCTATGTTTGTGGATAGGTATGGATGTGGGTGAAAAAAAATCGAACCCATGAGTTTTAGTTTTCAAATCAAGAGTCTCACTATTCCATGGAATGGCCAAATGTGCCAACACTTCCCATGTTAGTTTTCTGAACTAAGCTTATCACTTTGTTCATTCATCTCAATTAGTCGAGATAGTATATGTGCATAGGAGTCATTGAGTCATATTTTGTCATAGGAGGATGGTACGTACTCCTTCCCATTTTGATAAATTAGTTTATATTCACATTTAGCCTCTACCTCCATTCATGGAATGAGGTGGGTAGATTGGATTTTGGCATAAATGAAGTTATAGTGATCTTCATTTGTGGTTGCAAATTTCAAGCTTTGCCCCCTTATTCTAAGATATTGCCAAAGCTTAGCCATGGTAGGATCTTTTAGGTCATAGACCATTACAACATCTTAGTTAGATGCCATATCAGCCAAGTTGAAGGGCAAGATAGTTGACTGGTTGAAAAACATAACTATTGATTTAAAATTTGGCTTAATAAAATGTATAATTAATTAATTAAATTAAAATTCTATCAAGTGGAATTTCTCAAGATGAAAAAGGGATATGTCTACAAAATGTTGTGAACTATAACTACAAAATGCAATGCAGGTTGCAGTGACAGGGGGTACATCCAACACTCGAGAAGATATAATGGTTTTATGTTTAAAATACTAATTATGTTGGACTTGCTAATAATGTCTATACTAGAGGAGGAAAGGGGGTAAGATGTTAACAACCACCTCTCCCACTTGCCTTGCATTGGGGTCCTCCTTTTGGTAGGAATATTCTCTATTTCTAAAAATGTAAGTGAAAAATGTTATCTTTTCCAAGGTTATGTTGATGGGTGGAGAAGGATCAATATTGTCCTTGCTAGAAAATTTCGTAGGAGGAGGTTTGAGTGATTGTGATAGAACACACAAAGGTAGTGTTGGTTGGCAACCATTTTATTCTTGAAAAGTCCATCAACTACTATAAAAATTTTTCTATAATCAAAATCACCTACAACCTCAATTCTAGGTTTTGATGGTAGGGAGATGGATTGCAACATTGGTTTTCTTTATGGGTTTCTTGGTAATAAATTTTAAATGACATTTATTGCTGGAGAAAGACCAATGCTAGATTTCTTGGAAAATTTCACAATAGGGGAGGTTTGGATGGTTGTAGTAGAGCACTATTGGCCTTTGGAACACAAAAATGTAGTTTTAACTGACAAACACTATGCAAAGTTTACAAAAAAGCTTAAATCACCTTCAACCTTAACATTGGGTTTTAGTGGCAAGGAGATGGATGACATTATTGATTTCTCTTACAAGAAAACATTTTATTAAATTTTAAAGATATTGAATGTAAATTTAATGTTTTCAACTTGCAAAGAATGTTATTGACATGAAAAAATGGGATTGGACATAGAACTTGGATGGAGGTCCTTCTTCTAGCACCAAAACATTATTGTGCTTGAAAAATACAGTTGCTAGAAAACAAAGAATCCCAGGTGCAGAATAGTTTTAACCTTGGATCCCAAGGACCTTCGAGAAAGAGTATCCAATGCATCCTAGATAGTCTAACTAATCATCCAAGGACTTGAGAAATGTAAATACAAATTAAAAGAATCTAAAATATTATAGATTTATCATAGGAAATAAAAGCACTAAATAAAATTGTAACAAGTTTGCACAACAAATGAACTGGAAATTTTATTATAATGAAAATATTGTAAATAATAAAAAGTTTATAATGTGTACAGATGATGTCTGGATGCATAAGTAGTTTTCTTTGGTAGATTTTGAAGCTTGTTGAAGCTATTAGTCTTTCACACCATAGTCAACTCCATGATATAGGTACTTTCCAACTGGCAAAATTGAAACGCCTTGCAAGTTTCTTTCACAGATCTACAATGTTGGTCATAGTTGGGGGGGGGGGGGGGGGGGGNTAAAGACTTTTATCATAAAAGGGGTACCACACTGGTAGTCTTCATGCTTAGGTAGCACAACATTGCTCCAAAACATCTCATAAAAGCCTCAAGGTTACAAATTTTTTGAATGGCCAAATATTTCATGCTTAAGAATTACCAAAAGCTTTGTGTTTGCTCTCAATTCAAAAGCCTAGGAATTACAAACTGGTGAAACTTAAGAAGTAAAAAACCAAAGAACCTCTTCTAGGTATTTGAAATTAGCTTATATAGTTTATATGACTACTTAAGTTTTGATGTAAATATATACCATGATTACTGATAGATTGGTGTCACATGCAATTGTGGTAGGTATTTGATTCTAGTGTAGTTTCCATTTTTGATAAAATTTGATATCCCTAAGGCACCAAAACTATGCATCAAAAATTCTTGATGTATAGAGTTGTAGGAGAAACACTCAAATTTATTGAAAATGAAAAATCTAATTACTCCAATGCCAGCCTTGATGTGGCAATAGTAGCTTCATGGTGACTACACTGAACATAGTTAGGACAATTAAAGTCAAACCCCCAACATTGGGCATAGGTGCTTACATAGTAAAGGTCATACTCCCTACAAAACCCATGAAAAAAGCTAATTTTGGCAATCCAAAATGCATGTTTGGCCTTCCCAAGCCCAAATATAGACATGGTAGAACTTTTCCACATGGGCAGTGAGACTACAACTTATGAGGCATTTTTCAACCCCAAAAGTTAAAGCATGTGAAGTTGCATCTCATGGATTATATTCTTCACATTTTACAATGAAATTCTACCCTCAAGTTTCATGGGGTGAAAGTTATAAGACTAAAAAGGTTGCAACATGCATATTCTTGGTGGTGTTTTAGTTCCAAAATATAAATTTAGAAGCATAAGCAAATAGTTGTTCATCTTTAAAAGTCTATTATAATATTCTAAAATTATGTTTTACTTCATCCTTAGTATAAATTAAAATATATTCAATGTAGATAATAATAATTTGGTTCAAGGATGTGTAACACCTAAAAACTTTAGTGCTAGAACCTTTAAAATTTTAGAGCGAAATAGTTTTAACCCTAGATCCAACAGGCCTCAAAAACAATCAAAGTATCATAGATGGCCTTTTTGATCACCTAGAGACTTAAAGATTTGTTATAGAAATGAAAAAAAAAATTGTAAGCATATGAAATGGTGTTTTAAATGCTAGATCTAAGTGCAAAGAAACATAAATTAAAAGTAGTAAAACAATAGAAACTATAAAATTATATTAAAATGATTAGGAGTTCATCAAATAAAATTTTTGAAAATACAAGTTACGAGCTTAAAATTCCCAAGAGCTCTAAGAAACTACTAGAAGTTTGATGCAGATAGTAGGATATGTTCTACAATAAGATCTACATTTGAATAACTTGTATGATATACACCTTGGACTTTGTTGATTACCAATTTCTCTACAACTTTGATTTGTATTGGGAAAGAATGGTTGTTGATCTTTGAAAGTATACACTACTTTGAAAGTCTCAAGTTCATTTGAATGCCATTTTATCCATAAGTCTTTAATAGTTTGTGATCTTTAATTTAAATAGGCCATCGGTATCTTGATTTGTTGCTGCTGAATTTAGCATGATTGCTGGTAGATTTTTGGAAAATTCTATTGCACTTGGGGCATCTACATGTAGCGTATGAGAAAATTTATCTACTTGTGACATTCAATATGATATTTCCACATGTTGCCTAGAGTGTGGGACTAGAATTCCTATGGTATAAGATAAAAATCAAAATATCATATGCTAGTCCCATATATTTTCTAGTGTATGGGGTCAAGATGCCTAACACATGAAGTGAGAATATAGATTCTTATAGCCTATAAAGCACCTCTTAACCTTCATAAGCTAGAATATAAGGCATCTATAGCAGGTGGGCTACACATCTTAATTTTTTATAGTGAAAACTACCTTAAATTCTATAATACAAAGCCAAAATGTAAACTTTTTGGGGAAATAAGGAAATTGTATCTACCTTAGTATTTCCAAAAAATTATAATAAAGGTTTTTGCTATGAGCTTCACATATTGCATTATGAATTTTCTTTGTGGCATTTCATTTGTTTTTATTTGTTGATTTTTTAATGATTATCTCAAGAGACATTAATAAATAATGTGAAACACCACCATAGGTTCATCACCAATGCTTCTTCTCCACACTTGATTTTGTAGATGTCAAACCATGCCTAGAAGTGTTTGCAATGATGAGATAAGGTCATGATGGAATGTACTATATTTGGTTATCAAAAAATGGTTATCTAGGTTAACAAAGAATTAGAAATGGCAACATCATGATCATGGTATGGTAGTGACAATCTTGTTGATCAATGTAGCCTTCACGCTTTATGCTTTAAAGTATTGGTTACTTGGTACTATGTTAGAGGAACCATCGCTTCACTCCTAGGATTATTTGGTTATTACATTCCTTCCTCTATTTGTTTGGAGTCATTGATTTGACTTTTTTAGGCTTCATTAGCCTCTTAACTTTCTTGGTAATTTGCTTCCCTATTTTCTTTTTCTTTTTTTAGAGGGTAAAATCTTCATTGGGTTTCATTACCAAGGATAAATTTTATTGTAATTTCTTATTGAATGAGATGTGTTACATCAAATGAACTTGATGGTAGAGTATGTTAAAGGAGATTTCACATGGCCATAGTGCATGAACATTGAACATAGGTCTTGTTGTTATTAGGGTAAGAAAGGCTATAATTTGGTTAAGGGATTATGACTTAAGAGGGGTAATGGAGGTGATGTGAGGCAAGCACTCTTGGCATAGCTAGACATGATGATGAAATCCAACACATCAAGATTTCTTGATAACTTACTACCACAATGAGTCACACCTTTGCGATGACTTTAGGCTTCATCTTGCAAGCACGACTCCAAGAGTACAAGAGGATAGATCAAAATATTCACACACTTACAAAAATTTTCATATGGCTACATACCAAATATAGTCCATCATAGGCTATAATAGGTACAACATGAGAATGTCTTTTTTTATATAGACTTATACAAAGTTTTCAGTTCTTCTATCATGCCAAAAATAAAGAATGAGAGGTTACATAGGGTCACATGTTATAGGCTAAAACATTTATTGGTGTTGATCATCCATTAATACTTGTAAACAAAGATAAAAAAGGACAATAGGAAAACATGTTAGCATTAGATATAATAAGGTTTGAGATAGGATTGTTGGCCAATTCATTTTCATCCATGTCTACCAAGATGAATGCCCCATTGTCATAGGCTTTAGTAACCAAGAAAAGCCCATTCCAATTGACCGAGAACTTGTCTACATGTTCATGAATGTCCTTAAGGATAAGGTATCATACCTTAACTTTTTTTTTGTTCAAATCATGATGATGTTGTTATCTCTGCATCTCTTGATATCACTTGATGTGATCCAAAGTCTATATTCACTACTCCTCCACTAACTTGAGATTAATGACACATAGCTCCTTGTTTTGTTCATCATTGATGAAATGAGATAGAGCTATTCTTAATGATGAAACCTGCAAATAAATAGGAAAAATAGCTTCAGATCCATAAATAAGACTATATAGGGTCACACCACTTTCAATTCAAAAGGTTTTTCATGAGTCATGCTTTTGTAGGGCTCTAATATTGCATTGCAACTGGTGTCTCCCTATATAGTCTTATTTATGGATCATATCAGAGCTGCATCATCGAGTATTTGATATCGGGGCACAACCTCCAATGTTTGGGATCTGATATGGCCTCATCCATAATAGCCTATAAATACAACACTTGGATGCATAGTTTGCATAAATAGATTTGGATAGATATTAGACATAAACATAGAGAAGTTTTGTTAGTTCATTTTTAGTGCATGCTTGTAGTGTGATGTTAAGTGATTGTATAACATCCTTATTTAAGTGTGATGTACTTGGACACATCACATGTTTAGCAATAAAGATCAAGATTACTTCCATCATTGCAGCATCCACTTAGCTTTATTATTGTTTTTAATTACTTAAATGCTTACTATTTTCCTTAGTTAATGTTTATCATTTATTGCTCTTTATTATTTCTATTGTTAAGTGAAATGAGTACGACTATTCATAAGCACTTAAGTGTAATTAATTGGTAACCCAATAGTGTTATCATTTAGTATTCCCAATAATGGTACAATTGGTAATCCCAGTGGTAGTTTCATGAAGTCCAAGCATGTACGGAAGGTTAGGAATGGATACTCATTGCACATAGGCTAGTTTAGACTTTACTTTTCATTATTAATGAGTTAAATAATTGATTTCCTTATTATCGTTAGGAGTAGCCCATTGCCAAGAAAACATCAATTATCATATGCCTCACTTTGGAATAAACCATATGTGATAAAGCTACCACTAGTCCAAGTGAAAAGATAGTGAACTGCAATCAAGGCATAATTATCTAGATATCACAACCAATCCCATCCATGGAATTTGACTAGATCATGTGTGAATGCTTGTGATTCATATGGTTGGGCATAAGGGGTACCTCATCATTCATCATTGGCACCATTGTAGAGGATGCTACAGTTATCTAGATTAGTTATATTATACACAATCACTGTAAACACATTAATGATTTATCTATCAGGAAATATTAAGTCATACACATCATAAACTAATAACAATGTCTCTTCACATGGAAGTGATAATGCATTGTATGAAGAGAACATTGATTGGAGAACTAATGAGATATATATTAAATAAAATTGGAGTGACCAACCTCATGCAGGGATTTCATATGTTGATGAGCACCCTAACTACCCTCAAGGACTACATTCCCCTATGGTAAATAATCCTAGAGAAGATGAAGTAAGTCCTAGAACTAGGGAGGCCTCAAGGCCTAGGACCTTCTTGAAACCAAGAAAATATAAATCATGAGACCATGCAGAATGCTATAGAAACCATGGTGACTCTCCTAGTTCCTCATCTTCCTCTTCCTCTTCCTCTTCAGTGTCTAGTTCTAACAAGGATGAACATAGGTATAGAGATTGAGCTCCACTATGGGGTCAAGATAAAGATAGAAATTGATCCTAAGGGAAAAATAAAATACATTAAAATGAGCATGGACATGATCATCACAATCAAATAAATAGAAATGTAGATTATCACCATGACATGTTTGGTATAGATGAATCCTTATTGGCCACTAAGAGCATGACATAGATCATAGAGGCAATTAAAATACCCCACATGCATTGTAAGGAAAATTACATCAAAAGGATTGACATGAATAACATTCCTCAATTTATAGGAGGCTATAATTTTGATCCAAAACATCATTTACAAGCCTTACATGATGCTTACTTCTTAAAAAACATTAAAAGTGGATGGCAAAGGCTTAAGCTCTTTCCTAGGATACTATTAGACAAAGCCAAAGTGTGGTATAGATTGTTGAAACTAAATTTAATCCATCGGTGGTCCATAATGCTATAAATCGTCAATGAGAAATACCAAACCTATGTGAGGGTGTCCATCCTAAGAAAATGAATCCAAGGATGGAAACAAGAACAACATGAACCCTTTGATATGACCCTAGATAGATACAATTCTCTATTGTATAGATGTCAAGGCCATGGTTTCTCTAAGGAAGAGCAACTTTTCCACATCATAGATGGACTTCATAGTCAAATGAGAGAGACACTTGGGATGTATGGTCAAGGTCAATTATATGAATTAAAATTCCATTAGATACAAAGGCTAATTGAGTAGGTAGTGAAAGAAGAAACAGAGTTATGTAAACAAGAAAATGTAGAGGAAAATAACTAGAATCCAACTCTTTAAAAGAAGAGGGTTCATCTCTATGATAAGGAAAAAGAGGTAGCTCTTGATGAGGTGATTTTTCAACAAACCTTGCTAATAAAAAAGTGTAGCAATGAGCTTGAAGCAAGGCTAGATAAGATGTGGAAGTTTATGAATGAAAAATTTACAACTTACATAAAAATCGTAGAGGAGAAAGTAACACAAAAAGAATTAAGTGATCAAAAAAAGAAGAGGAAAAAGAACCAAGAAATTGGTAGGAATACTTATCTACAAAAAAGGAAAATGGCTATAGAAGAATAGGATATAGACTCAACCACTAAAGAAGATGATGGATGTGACATCTTCCTATATGATCATCTAAAGGAATATTTTCCAATCATGTTACATCTACATGACTATTGGGCTTTTGCATTGAATCCCAAGTTTGTACAAAAGCAAATGCCTAGGAAATTATCTTTCTCATAAGGTAATTATAGATAGTCCAACAACCAATGGTACTATCCTAGTAGGGCTTCTTACCAGCCTCAATACTATCATCAACTATAGTGGCAAAACCCATAGTCATGGGGGAGGCCACCATCAAACCACCACTATCCTTATTGTCATCTAGACCCATTCAAGTACTACATGAAACACCGTGAAAATTGCGAGTCGGCCTCGGGCAAAGATTCTCAATTCAGGCAAGGGCGCATGTTAGAATTCCAGAAGGAAGAGTAAGATAGAGCAACACCAAGAGGTGCGTAGCATCAAGTCTTCGACTTCCTGCGCAGATTCCTAATCTTTCTATGATTTTTCTGTTTACGCTATATCACGCGACGTAGCATAATGGCGCTTAGCGTGATTTTGCTTAAACATAGTCCAGAATCAAAAGGATAGTTACTTAGGCATAGGGAGAAGCTTGAGCAGCATAATATGCGACTTCTCGAGTATTTTGCTAAGTCTTTTGTTCAAGGCCAGGTTTACGCTCGGTTATGCACGGCAGCGTAATGAACTCCAGAACAATCAAAGGCAAGGTCTAAGAAAGTGTGATTGCTCATCATACGCTCATCACGCAATGTAGCATATCACAGCGTATTGCGTCGCCAAGCTAAACATTTTTTTACGCTTTGTTACGTGCGGCTACGTAAGCGAGCATAAAACAGCTTGAATCCATTGTTTCCCTGTTGTGTTACGCTCGTGCACACAATGCAATGTGAATGAGTGTAATTTAACACAAAGACAGTTGAAACATGCCCGACGTGCATCTCTTCTTCACACGCGCAATACGCGAACGAGCGTATTGTGCGTAGTCATGAGGTTTGACACAAAAATGGTCAAACCAACAGTACCCGAAATACTCGGGACACACGTCATCAGGGTTGCGCCTTTTCCACAGAGCGTCGTAGCCTATAAATACCCCAGTTGACAAAGATACAGGGGTGGGAAAATCAAAGAAGCAAAAGGCATTTTTCTGAGCACCGGAGCACTTATCACTTCTGAGCAGAGATACAAAGAGCAGCGCTTTGGCAATTGTTGACGGCATCACCTTGCGGCAGAAACAGAGCACAGTTCGCTTTGAGCACCGGCGACAGGAGCAATCGTTCCACTGGGGAAGCCTCTATTGGTCAGAAACAGTTGATCGGTAGATGTCAGAGCTTGACCTTCCTTGCATCCCGGCTTTAGCCCACGAGGTAGATCGAACTTCTGTTTGGATAGTTTTCTTGTTGTTTTGTGCTTGCTTCACACCTAGTAATCGGGGTCTCCTCAGTGTAATGAAATATATAAAATATACATCTTTCAAGGCAAAGCGTAGATCTTGAAACTACGTGTTTCTCCTATGTCAGCCTCCTCTTATCATGTTTAGCATTATCATCGTTGCAATTCATCTACATCGTTTTCCCCTCATTTTTGCGATTCCTCGAATCAGATCGTTTCACAAGATATTCATCGGTTTACTGATTAGTAAGTCCCTATCTGATCGACAAGACCGTTCAGGGCGCTGCGGATTCATTTTTCTAGCATAGCCCTCGCACGAATCCGTGGTTAAAACTGTGTACACGGAATTTGTTCGGTATTTTTCAACTGCCGACGTTTTTCGTCGTTACAGTTTTCTGGCGCTAGAAGGAGGGCCTGAACCTCTGATCCGAATATTTCGGGTAGCCCTGTTAGCGATCCTTATCCTAAATCGTTGACGTAATACCTCTAAGGAAGTTTACGGTAAATCGTGTGGTGTAGATCGGTTGCAAGGACGATTCCTTTGGAATCCTACAGGGTAGAAAGCCTATTCGTGTTTTTTGTTGCCACCCATTTCTTAGATCCGATTACCAGTCACTGTCAATCTCATTAATCAATGGATTCCTTTTACACAACCACAACCGCCATGGTCCCTGTCGATTTGGGTGCCACATTTGTGAACCCTATCGCGGTCGCCAGAGCAGCTCCTGGCGCAACAGGATCTCAAGGGCCATTGCACCGATCATTGAGACTTCAGGGAAAAGAGCCCATCTTCACGCTCATAACCCTTGAAGAATACAACTTTATATGTGTTGAAATCTAGGCGAAGCTGGCTCTTAGTCGAGCCGAAGTCGAAGCGAAACAAAACTTTGAGGTGGTCCACCAAGGGGGCCATGATTTCAAGCCAACAGCTTACGACATCATTCCCTTGACCAAACACCAACATGAACTCATTACACAGTTGGTCATGGCCAAGGGCCAGGTGGCACAAGTTGTGGTAGAGCCCCAGCATGGGGAAGAGGAAGAGGATGAATTGGCAGCCCAGTCGGAACATTTGTTCCATACTTTGAGCCCCCAAACGTACATAAATCCCTTGTTTCCTTTCAACGGAGAGGCCGCTCCTCTTGACCCAGCCATGATCGCACAGATGCATTTCCCTGCCATGCCGCAGGCTACCACGTAGCCATCTGGGCTGCAAGCACAAATACCGCATAATAACATGGGGGCAGTTTTGTCACCACGGGTACTTAGCATCCCAGTGGTGGTCCCGGTGACCATCGCGTCCCATTTTATCCCTCAGATACAACCTCACAACATATTCGTAACGCGCCCAGTGCAGACCTTGTTGCTTCAGCCCCCTCCAACTCAACAGATCACCGCAACTGTTCAGCCACAAACATACATCCAACAGCCTGCCCCAAGTTAGTGGCCCAACCCTGCGGCGCAACACAATCAGCCTGCGATGTATGGTGTGCAACCCTCCGTCGCACCTGCAACACAAGTTCCACAGGTGGTCCTGCAGTATATCTATCCCTATCTTACGCAGCAGGCGGTGGCTAACCCCTCTTCGCAAGCCAGTGGGTGGTGGTCTTCATAGGCCCCTCCGCCTGCAGGGATCCTTGCCCCACAAGGAGCCAGTAAACCTCTCCCATCGTTTCCGTTCCCTCGCACTGCCCTCCCGGTCCAACCTCCTATGCCTTCTGCACGGACACCTCCGTCAACAGGTTTGGACCAAGCCTTCCAGCTTATACAGACTCTCACCGAGGAGGTTCGACGCCTCAAAGCCGCTGGTTCTGATACTATTCAGATCATGGACTTTTACTAGGATGATCCAATTAGCCCAGCGGTCCCTATGCTGTCGTTACCGCCAGGGATGTCTTTGCCTCATTTTACCAAGTACAATGGGGAGGGAGATCCCAATGCTCACCTGGTCACGTTCAGGTTTGAGTCCTTGTTATTGCAACAGTGGCCACACACCATCATCCGAGTCTTTGCAATGTCTTTAACAGGGAAAGCTTTGGATTGGTACCGAGCCCTCCCACGCTCTTCCATCTCAACCTTGGAAGAGCTGCTGACCCAATTTATGACCCGCTTCAAATACAACTTGAAACTGGAAGTCACATTGGATTAGCTCATGGGGGTTAAACAAGACCCGCTCGAGCCTGTACAAAGGTTTATACAGCGTTGGAATGCTACTTTGAATGAGATCCGCGAGCCGATTGCGAATTCACATCTACTTGCTATATTCAAGGGAGCAGTCAATAACTTTATTAAGTCAAAGTTGTATTATCTTTTCCCCAACTCTCTACACCAGGCCTTCGCTCAAGTCAGGAGCATCCAAGATGCTGTAGAGGCCAGCAAAGACCCGGCGTATGTTGCCTACAAGAATGCACATAACAAGAGCAAAGACAAAGGGAAAGCAGTGACAACAATAGTAGCTGCAATTACTGAGAGTACAAAAACTAAGAACAAGAAGGCACCCACAGCGCCTCCTGAAACCACGGCTGGTTCCGGCACCAGTCAAGACACGGCGACTCCTGAAAAGGCCCTCCAGCCTAAGCCAAACTTTGAGCGTAAGGATCGCTCAAAGTACACGGCATTACCGGTAAAGCATTCCAAACTGTTGAAACAACTGTTAGGGGCAGGGCACATTCAACCTAAGAAGGTGTCCGAGGAGGCTCTGAAGCATCACAGACATCATTGTGAACTGCTGAAGAACCTTTCTTTAGCCTTACCTAATGAACCACCAGTTCCAAGATCTTTCAGGCTGGACCATTTCTGTGACTACCACCAGCTGTGTGGTCACGATATGGATTACTGTTGGGCGTTGAAAGATGACATTCAACGTATGCTGGATGATGGTTCACTCAAGTTAGACAGCAACAACCCGACGCATCCAGAAAACCAAACATTGCACGTGTATAAGGACTCGTTGAACACAAACGACGATCCTTATACAATCACTGTGGTGAGTATGGATAGTGAGAAGAGGGAACTGCCAAAACAACCTTTTGTTTTTCGTATCCCTGCCAGCTCACAAAGGGGGCCAACCATTTCACCAACAGCCAGTGGGGTCTCAAGGTCGCCCTTCATTATAAGGGAACCTTCTCGGATACACTCTCAGTCAAGAAGTAATAGCCAAGCTACGGCCTCGTCCGCGCCCACACCCAGGGTGCCCTTCATTATCAGGGCGCCAAAACCACAGGCTGCTCCTCTCACGTAGGGGTAGCCCTCCAACCAAAAGCGTGAACCATAACCTCCCAAACAAAAGGGAGAGGACACATTAGTTAACGCAACGAAAGACCACTCTACGCTCGGCTTCCCTAAGCCTAGGCCCCTGGCCTCTGTGCCTTCACCTATACCTCAGGGGCAAGGTAAAGGTGCAGAAACGCAACTGCCTTCTCTAGGCAAGAAAAAGAACAGCCCCCCGACTAACACCGTTCCACCTCGAGAGATTCGTCTCTTGGGCCGAATGGAAGAAGACAAGGGGGAAAAACAACCTAGCTGGGAGAAGGACCTCCTCGATGCATTTACGCAAGTTAAATAGGCTCTCAAACAAAAAAACACAACGCTGAGCCTTTACGACCTGCTTATGATGTCTCGAGAACACCGTCAGGCTATGGTTCGCATGCTGACATCCATATCAGTGGATGAAAGCTTGCCAGCGGAGGAGGAAGCGATACATGCTGTCATGATTCCTTCGGAAGCTGAGCAACCTACGCCTTCCTCGCTGACCTTCCACGACGGGTCTATCAAAGATGATCCTGAGAAAGGTCAGGTGACAACTGAACCTATGTTTATCACTATCCGAGTCGGTCAATACCAGATCTGGAGAGTACACGTGGATGATGGCGCAGCTACCAACATCATTCCCTATTCCATCGTGGATAGGTTGGGTCTGGTCGACCAGATCACGTCCACAACGACGACCTGCATAAAATCATTCAACGGGGCATGGGTTCAACTTAAGGGGACGGTGCGTATTGAGTTTGTGGCAGGGGATCAGTTCCCAATAGAGGCCACTTTCTTAGTCGTCGAGGAGATGCCAGCGTTCAACCTAATCTTGGGGAGGTCATGGTTAGCCCAGCTGAGGGCATTTTCATCACCGATACACCAAGAGATACATCTTCCCTATGCCAGAGGGGAGGTTGTGATACGTGGTGACGAAATCACCCCCAGGACCGTCAATAACATTGAAGAAGAATAGGGTTCAGAGATAGAAACGACTAATGATCAAACCCGTCTCCAAACCCCTCAACAAGCTGACAGCAATGATGACGGTCTAGCTTGGGCTAACCTACCATTTCTGGATGGCAGCGTAGAGGAGTCAAACCATAAATCTCCTCGCCCTTATGCAACTTTCAAGATAAAGGCCATCAAGAGACAATTGCGTATCAATGGTTGAACGATGGTCCTTGCATACATTATCATGCCTTAGCGAGTTATCATGGTTCCGACTTAGCAATTTTATTTCATGCCTTTTCACGTTCTTTTGTTTCCGGTTCTTACGATGGTCATTTATCTTCACACTATTGCCTTTTTTGTACACATGATATTCACATTTCCCGATCACTTTAACATAATTACGCAAAATACTGTACCAGTATCATTTACGCTTGCTGTAGTACGCTATGGCCCGCAATGGCCTTAAACTAGTTACACAGAATTTTATACTATGACTCTTTACGCTTGATTACGCTATGGCCCACAATGGCCTTAAACTAGTTACACAGAATTGTATACTATGACTCTTTACGCTTGATTACGCAGTAGGCCCGTAATGGCCCTAAACTAGTCAATAGTTTACACAGAATCATATGACGGCCCGCGATGGCCTTAAACTAGCCATCACATTCTATCGTCATAACTTAGGCAAAATCCTTAATAATTACGTTCACGCTGTAAAAGCATAAAAGCAAAAATAAAAAAGACAGAATAATTGACATTTAAAACATCCAACCGGTCTTATAACGTATCTTCTCAGTTATTCATAAAACAATACTCCACTTCACCCTCAAATAAAACTATGCGTAAATCATAATTACGCATTTCCTTTATTGCCACTGTCGTCAGTATCTCTCAAGTTCGGATCCAACCCTAATGCATCGTCCTCCAATGGGCCGTCATTTCTGGGAATGATTCTTTCACGAAGAATGTCCTCTTCATGAGGTCCTCATTTCAGCGCCAGTTCCACGGGATGACGCTCTTCATCGTTGCGTTCTCCTGCCTCTTCTTCCTTCTCTTCCTCTGCTTCTTCTTCTACTTCTACTGCTTCCTTTACTAACTCCTCTGCTTGTTCGTCTTCCCTATCCTCAGCTGGTACCTAAATACAGAAAGCACATTAGGTACAAAAGACTTAACATCATAATTAGAAAATGCAAACTAAGTCGTGCATAAACTTACTTGCGACGGCCCTGCTTCCGCAGCAAAGGGAAGCTTGTCCAGGCCAGCCCACAGGTGCTTCATAATCTCTTCCTCCGTCAGATCTGGCCATACATCCTCTCCCAAGGCAGCTCCGACATTCAATTTCCCTTTCTCCACGCTGCTCCAGCGAAGTGGGTCTGGGAAGAAAGTAGGGATTGTAGCCTGACCCCCAGGGAGAGTCATTGCCCTTTCCGGGGATGCACTCACAGTCACCTGCTCTTCGAACTTCTTGAAGGTTTCGGAAGCTCCGATGACATCCAGGAAGACTTCCAAGGACTGGGACCTGATGGAAAAATCGTGGTAGAGTTTCCGATAAGCAATGCTCTCTTGCTTGTACAAATGCTTATGGTCCTTCTCCTTCTGCCCCGACTCTTGCATGCTTGCACAATAATCTCTCCAGTCCTGGCTTTTCTAGGCTAGGAGTTCTATCTGCATCCGCTGTTCGACCAATGCCCGACTAGTCTGTATGCTGTTTTTGATGGCGGTCCAATACCGGGAGTAATCGACAACAACGGTACGCCAGTCTTCATCCCCTGTCGCTCGCGCCTGTAGGAAGTCGCACCGTGATTTTAAGTCTCTGACCTCTTTGGTTAGAGACTTAACCCTCTGCTCTAACCTCTGCAGCCTTTTCCATAGATTTTCATTTACGCCCCTACTTTCCCATACGGAGCGTGTCGAGCGTAACGCACATTTACACATTTCCTCATAAATGTGACGTGGCACGGCTACTTCATCAGATGGTGGCTCCACTGTGTCCATATCAATGGGCTCCGTGGGATCCCATCGGAGGCAAGCTCCTAATAGAAACAACCATCAAATATTGATGACACATTACCACTATGTAATATCACAGACTTATTACGACCATAACGTACCAGCTCCAGGTTCGACGCACTCTAGACGCTCGATCATGTCACTGACAATGCCTTCCATGAAGGCAAATTTGTCAGGGAAGTCTCTCCATGCTCTGCTCACAGGGACAGACGTGGACGCGTCCTCTTCTCCTGTAGCATAATCCAGTTAGAAAATTCATCCATTAATAGAATCCTGAAAACTCGCTAACACACTCATTACCTCTATCGGTGACAGTGGCAACTTTGCCAACATCTTCCGCCTCCTTTCCCTCTTCACGCACTTGATTCTATGCGTCGTTGGTTCTAGTAGCCGGGCCCTCTTCATGTACTCGGTCCTGTGCATGGCTCCCGCTAGCAGCTCGGGCTTCCTCACACACCAAAGCCTGTGCACAGCTCACGCTAATAGCTGGGGCCTCTTCTTCCAAAATTGAGGCCCCCTCCCCACGACGTAATACTACTGCCCCTGTCTTAGGGGTCAGTTGCTCTGTGATTTTTACTGGCCATATCACAACATCTCAGCATATCATTCCATACTATCTAAAAAAAACAAACAAACAAACATTGCATAATACAATTCCTTTACGCTTACCAGGCAGAGGTTTACTCCGCTAAACTTTGACCGCTACAGTTTGGCCTGCGTCACTCCCAGGGGCCTCGGCTATACGGAGCCTTTTACACCGAGCCGCAGGTTCTACAATTTCTTCCACCAGGCGTTTCCCTCGCGAGGCATCGCCGGTGTAAGTAGGCATTATCCCCCCTACGTTGTCGAGGCCTTGCACCTGCGGCACCGCCAAATCCTTGGTCATTATAGACAACGACTCCCCGATCCCTTCCAGTGGATCCTGCCCATGGGTAGTGCTGAGGATGTGGGCAATCCAAGGTCTGGATAGCTGGTCTCAGTCTTGCTGCACCCAGAACTCATTCCTTTGGATGACCAGAAACTTAGCAAACCGCCAGAGGCAAGCTATGAAGAAGGCGTAATGCACGTTGAAACGGGACTCAAGCTTCTTGCGAAGCTTGATCATCTCATTACGCAGTCCCTTGTCAAAGTAGCTTGCCCAATTGAACTGGGTACCCTCCTCCAGAACCTCTCGCATGATACGGGTCTGTTCTACAGAAAAGAACTTCCCCTGTGAGAGAGTTTTGGGGAAAGTCCGGGCTCGGAAAAGGGTATAAAGTGTCTTGGCAACGCCCATCTGGAATCTTTCGCAAGGAAACCCTTTAGTCTCCTTCGGCACCCTTACCCACTCCTTCAGCTAATCCTGGAAGGCAACGCTCCTCTTTGCCTTCTCACTTACGGGAAGGCCATCCGAGGGGATGCCAAATAGGTCCGCGACGAGCTAAGCGTCAATATCAAAGCTTACGCGTATGTTGTGTACGCGCGTGCAGAAACACTCTGCCTTTTCGTTGAAGGAGTTGACCAGGGTTAGCATTTCACTAGCGAGGACATCAAGAGTCGCAGCTAAAAATAGGTGCATTAGCCTTGCTGCTCGGACCTTAGTGGTCACCGCGACTGGGGCCGCCGAGTGGCCGAGCTAGCACTGTGCGTCCTTGATGTCGCCGTAGCGGAAGAGGACGGTGCTCGCCTCGCGGCAGGAAATTGTAAGGGTAATCTCCCAGGATTCCCTAACTGAACAGCGTCAAAAAAAATCAAACCAAAACACTATTACGCAATGTCCATAATTCACAACTATATTATGCAATATAACAGCCTCACCAGGTCCAAATGGCAAAGGAAATGACGGAAGGTTCCTCTGCACGTCCTCAACGGTAAGCGGCGGATCTAGGGTCCAGTCATCGTGCAGCCACCCGAGTCTCTGGCAATTCTCAAAAGCCCCAGTGTAATGGGTGGGGTACTCACGCATGTCAAAACCAATCTGCCCGATAACGCCAGCACGCATGTTGCTAGTTGAGGTGAATTCCATTATTGCCGTTTCGGCCCATGACAACGCATCTCCATTTCCGAGTAACCTGTTGTCATGGATAAAAAACCTGTACCATACAACATACACTTATCTTACATTTTTCACCTAAGCTTCTTTTACATTTCACGTTGATAAGAGACAGATAATGACAACAACAAAAAATAGACAGTTAATAAAATTCGCTTACCTGCTTGCGTAATACACCGTGCCTTGTGGGTTCTGGAAATAGGTCGAGACATGGCGAGCCACGAACAGCGTATTATATGCATGATAACAACTGAATCGAGCCATTTCCCAGATCTAGTTTAAGCTCCTTAAGCCCCGGGCGCTAAGCTCTTGGTCCTCGGGACGGCCCGTATCGATGGCCCCGTCTATCAAAAAGGCTAGAATCCCTTGCGCAGAACCTGCCAGCAGGTGCTCTAAAAGGGCACCGGCGATGTCACCAGACAAATCAGACCACACAATGACGTTGTAGTTGCGTAGCAAGAACTGCAGAAACTCCAGTGCACCCCATCGAAACCATATGGCCTTCCCTTGCAACCGCGTGTGCTGGGGTGGGACATTGGGGATGATGGGGTTTACACAACACAAAACCCCGACAATATCCAACACAATCAGAATGGGCTTTAGCGCAATGCTGTACAGAAAACCCAATACATATATTAACACCTACATTTACATTTGCATGACTAATACAGAAAACTTATAAACTACACCTAGTTATCCAGGCCGAAATCGCCCAAACCCTTGCAATAACGCAAGGTTCGTCCCTGACAACAGTAGTAGACACAGCCCCATCAAACCCTCGCATTAACCCGAGGTCCACAATTTTGAAATCCACGTTCACGCAAAAGATACCACGGAAAATAGACACTAAAACAAACATAAACATGTAAGGAATGACCTACCGGTTCAAAGGCGTAGGGTCACGAACATCGACCAGTGCCTGCGAAATGTGATCCAGATTTTCTTGCACTTCATCAATTTTAGCCAGTTTTGCGTTCTTCCTCTTGATCTTTGGTGCCATTGCAATAGCTTCAGAAATTTTCACCGTCTAACACTTGCAAATCTTCGCAAAATCACATGCTCTAATCTTCTGCTCTTCCTTCTCTCGCTCAGAAACAGTTATGAATTCGAATTCACAATAGCCAACAGCCTGTCCTCATCAAAAACCACTTACTTATATGCGAGGATCACTGACTCGATATCCGATTTAAACGGGACTTTCCTAAAATGGAACCTGAAAATCAAGATATTAATGTGGCTGATATTGCACGCGCCACTGTCTGAAATGACGTTAAACTACCACATCTTATCGCCTCGTAATCGGGTAGCATTGATTACAGCTTGTTTACAATATTCAAAATTCAGTTAGCCTTCCACGTTCGACGACATCACGTCACCTTTCTTCTAATCATTTACGCACTTTGCAGTTTTGCAGGACAGACGGGAAATGGACGCAACATTTTCAGCATCTCTAACTTTGATGGACCCATACGGGAAAGTAAGGCAATTCGACTCCATGCTAGTAGACGCTAATCCCCCTTTAGAAGGCGTAACCATAGCTGCGTCGGAGATGTCCCCAGAGTGGCCAGAATAGTTGACGTGCACGCTAGACCTAGAGGCTGGGGACATAACCAAAGATCCCCTCGGTGAGGTTTCTATCATTACACATAAGGGTAAAGTCAAAATGCTTAAAGTCAGCTCTTTACTAGACCAGAAAATGCATGATGCTATAAAACAGGTCCTGCAAGACAACATCACTGTCTTTGCATGGTCATACGAGGATATGCCTGGGCTAGATCCCAGGCTAATCTAGCATAACATCATCTTAGACCCGCAAATTAAAGAAGTAAGGCAAAAGCACGCAAAATCAAGCCAGAGATCGCGCTAGTCGTGTGTGATGAAATCACCAAACTATATCAGGCTAGTTTCATCCGTGCGGTCGATTACTCTGACTGGGTATCGAACATTGTAGTCGTCCCAAAGAAGACTGGAAGCATACGCATCTGCATAGACTTCCGGGATTTGAATAAGGCCACAATCAAAGATAACTTCCCATTGCCAAGTATCGACCAGCTAGTGGATACAATAGCTGGGCATGCGTTGCTATCCTTCATGGATGGATTTTCAAGCTATAACCAGATTCGCATTAACCCAGAACATCAATTGACCATGACATTCATGATGCCCTGGGGCACCTTTTGTTACACTATGATGCCTTTTGGTCTAAAGAACGCCGGAGCAACGTATCAACGAGCCATGACATACATCTTTAGCGACTACCTCCTATTAAGGCTGAATGATTACATAGACGACATAGCTGTTAAGTCTTTAAAATATGAGGATCATTCAGGTGACCTGGAGTTAGTCCTTAAAAGATGCTCCAAATACGAGCTCCGGCTTAACCCAAAGAAGTGCGTATTCGGAGTTAAAACCAGACGCATGCTGGGGTTTGTGGTGTCGGAAACCGGCATACGAGTTGACCCTGATAAGGTCAAAGCCATTGTCGAGCTAATGCCTCCCACAGACCTCAAGTAATTACGCGGGTTACAAGGACGCTTACAATTTATACGCCGGTTCATCTCGAGGTTAACCGACAAGCTACACCCTATGTAGCACTTGCTAAAAAAGGGGGTTAATTTCGAATGGACCGACGATTGCCAACGTGCATTTGACAGCTTAAAACAAGAACTGCAACGCTTACCGATGGTTTTCCCACCACAAAGGAACTTGTCATTCTACATTTACCTCGCAACTTCGGACGTAGCGTTAGCTGCATTACTCTGTCAAAAGAGGGATGATGGGTCTGAAGTGCCCATCTACTACTTAAGCCATGCTCTATGTGCATACGAAACGAGGTACAACGATGTAGAGTGTAATTGCCTAGCATTAGTTTTTACGCTTAAGAAATGTAGGCATTATCTTTTCCGTAGCAAGGTCAACATCATTTGTAAAAATAACATTCTTAGGGTCGTTACGCATAACTTATACAAGAGTAGTAAAATAGCTCGCTAAAAGGCTATCACAACAGAATTCAATTTGCACTATATTGGCCAATCCTCTACAAAAGGCCAGGCAATAGCTGACCAGTTAATAACTTAGCCAATTAACAATCAGGTGACTATAGAGCTAGAGTTCCCTGACGAACATGTACATAGTTTAAGCCCTGTCTTGATAGGCCTCGAAGCAACGTTGTATTTCGACGGAGCTTCAACCGCTAGAGGTGGCAGTGCTGCCACTATTATTACGCTATCTCCTGAGGATGTGCGTCTCCACGCTTACCGCTTGACCTTCCCCTGTACGAACAATGTGGCAGAGTACGAGGGGCTCCTCAGGGGATTACTAACTGCCGGCGAACTCGATGTTCGACACCTGGCGATTAGGGGCGATTTGATGCTTGTCATAAATCAGATCACAAGAGTCTACGCCTGCAAGGCTGTACATTTGCAGCCCTACTGTGATAAGGCTAAAGATCTTCTGAGATGATTTGTGACCATCGATGTCCAGCACGTGCCATGCACGGATAACACACTGGCCGACGCACTGGCAACACTGGCTCTGAACGTGCCTTCACATCTCTTTGACACCTGTCCTGCATTGATAACAGACTGCGCAGATCCTATCATTTAGATGGCACAAATCTCTTCTCTTCTCATGGAAAGCGCACCTGAATGATACGATGACATTAAAACTTACCTTTTACAGGGCGACCTACCGTCTGCATTGACACACGCACAGAAAGATGCAATACGTAAGGAGGCTAGGCAATACGTCATCATCGGAGACAACACTCTTTGTAGACGCTCCTTTGATGGCGTGTTGCTTATCTGCATTGACAAAAATCAAGCGCAGCACATAGTCACTGTCAATCTCATTAATCAATGGATTCTTTTTACACAACCACAACCGCCATGGTCCCTGCCGATTTGGGTGCCACATCTGTGAACCCTATCATGGTCGCCAGACCAGCTCCTAGCGCAACAGGATCTCAAGGGCCATTGTGCCGATCATTGAGACTTTAAGGAAAAGAGCCCATCTTCACGGTCATAACCCCTAAAGAATACAACTTTATATGTGTTAAAATCCAGGCGAAGCTGGCTCTTAGCCGAGCCGAAGTCGAAGCGAAACGAAACTTTGAGGTGGTCCACCGAGGGGGCCATGATTTCAAGCCAACAACTTACAACATCATTCCCTTAACCGAACACCAACATGAACTCATTACATAGTTGGTCATGGCCAAGGGCCAGGCATCACAAGCTATGGTAGAGCCCAAGCATGGGAAAGAGGAAAAGGATGAATTGGCAGCCCAGTCGGAACATTTGTTCCATACTTTGAGCCCCCAAACGTACATAAATCCCTTGTTTCCTTTCAACGGAGAGGCCGCTCCTCTTGACCCAGCCATGACCGCACAGATGCATTTCCTTGCCATGCTGCAGGCTACCGCACAACCGTATGGGCTGCAAGCACAAATACCGCATAATAACATGGGGGCGGTTTCGTCACCACGGGTACTTAGCATCCCAGTGGTGGTCCCGACGACCACTGCGTCCCATTTTATCCCTCAGATACAGCCTTACAACATATCCGTAACGTGCCCAACGCAGACCTTGTCGCCTTAGCCCCCTCCAACTCAACAGATCACCGTAGCTATTCAGCCACAAACATACATCCAACAGCCTGCCCCAAGTCAGTGGCCCAACCCTGCGGTGCAACATAATCAGCCTGCGCTGTATGGTGTGCAACCCTTCGTCGCACCTGCAACGCAAGTTCCGCAGGTGGTCCCGCTGTATATCTATCCCTATCTTATGCAGTAGGCAGCGGCTAACCCCTCTTCACAAACCAGTGGATGGTGGTCTTCACAGGCCCCTCCACCTACAGGGATCCCCGCCCCACAAGCAGCCAGTCAACCTCTCTTGTCATTTCTGTTCCCTCGCGCTGCCCTCTCGGTCCAACCTCCTATGCCTTCTGCACGGACACCTCTGTCAACAGGTCTGGACCAAGCCTTCTAGCTTATACAGACTCTCACCGAGGAGGTTCGACGCCTCAAAGCTGCTGGTTCTAATACTATTCAGATCATGGACTTTTACTAGGATGATCCGATTAGCCCAGCGGTCCCTATGCTGTCGTTACCGCCAGGGATTTCTCTGCCTCATTTTACCAAGTACAATGGGAAGGGAGATCCTAATGCTCACCTGGTCAAATTCAAGTCTGAGTCCTTGTTATTGCAACAGTGGCCACACACCATCATCTGAGTCTTTGCAATGTCTTTAACAGGGAAAGCTTTGGATTGGTACCGAGCCCTCCCACGATCTTCCATCTCAACCTTGGAAGAGCTGCTGACCCAATTTGTGACCCGCTTCAAATACAACTTGAAACCGGAAGTCACATTGGATCAGCTCATGGGGGTAAAACAAGACCCGCTCGAGCCCGTCCAAATGTTTATACAGCGTTGGAATGCTACTTTGAATGAGATCCGCGAGCCGATCACGGATTCACATCTACTTGCTATATTCAAAGGAGCAGTCAATGACTTTATTAAGTAAAAGTTGTATTATCTTTCCCCCAACTCTCTACACCAGGCCTTCGCTCAAGTCAGGAGCATCAAAGATGCTGCGGAAGACAGTAAAGACCCAGTGTATGTCGCCTACAAGAATGCACATAACACGAGCAAAGACAAAGGGAAAGCAGCGACAACGACAGTAGCTGCAATGACTGAGAGTACAAAGACTAAGAACAAGAAGGCACCCACGATGCCTCCTGAAACCACAGCTGGTGCCGGCACCAGTCAAGACACGGCGGCTCCTAAAAAAGGCCCCCCAGCCTAAGCCAAACTTTGAGCGTAAGGATCACTCAAAGTACATGACATTACCGGTAAAGCATTTCGAACTGTTGAAACAACTGTTAGGGGCAGGGCACATTCAACCTAAGAAGGTGTCCGAGGAGGCTCTGAAGCATCACAGATGTTATTGTGAACTGCTGAAGAACCCTTCTTTAGCCTTACCTAACGAACCACCAGTTCCAAGATCTTTCAGGCTAGACCGTTTTTGTGACTACCACCAGCTGCGTGGTCACGATACAGATTACTATTGGGCATTGAAAGATGACATTCAACATATGCTGGACGATGGTTCACTCAAGTTAGATAGCAGCAACCCGACGCGTCCAGAAAACCAAACATTGCACGTGTATAAGGACCCGTTGAACACAAACGACGATCCTTATACAATCACTGTGGTGAGTACAGACAGTGAGAAGAGGGAACTACCAAAACAACCTTTTGTTTTGCGTATCCCTGCCAGCTCACAAAGGGGGCCAACCATTTCACCGGCAGCTAGTGGGGTCTCGAGGTCACCCTTCATTATACGGGCACCTTATTGGATACACTCTCAGTCAAGCAGCAATAGCCAAGTTGCGGCCTCATCCGCGCCCATGCCCAGGGCACCCTTCATTATTAGGGCGCCAGAACCACAGGCTGCTTCTCTCACGCAGGGGCAGACCTCCAACCAAAAGTGTCAACCATCACCTCCCAAACAAAAGGGAGAGGACACATTAGTTAACGCAATGAAAGAACACTCTAAGCTCGGCTTCCCTAAGCCTAGGCCCCTGGCCTCTGTGCCTTCACCTGTACCTCAGGGGCAAGGTAAAGGTGTGGAAATGCAACCGCCTTCTCTGGGCAAGAAAAAGAACAACCCCCCAACTAACACCATTCCACCTCGAGAGATTCGTCTCTTGGGCCGAATGGAAGAAGACAAGGGGGAAAAACAACCTAGCCGGGAGAAGGAGCTCCTCGACGCATTTACGCAAGTTAAACAGGCTCTCAAATAAAAAACACAACGCTGAGCCTTTACGACCTGCTTATGACATCTCGAGAACACCGTGAGGCTATGGTTCGCATGCTGACATCCATATTAGTGGATGAAAGCTTGCCAACAGAGAAGGAAGTGATACATGCTGTCATGATTCCTTCCGAAGCTGAGCAACCTACACCTTCCTCGCTAACCTTCCACGACGGGTCTATCAAAGATGATCCTAAGAAAGGTCAGGTGACAACTGAACCTATGTTTATCACTATCCGAGTCAGTCAATACCAGATCCGGAGAGTACACGTGGATGATGGCGTAGCTACCAACGTCATTCCCTATTGCATCGTGGATAGGTTGGGTCTAGTCGACCAGATCATGCCAACGACGACAGCCTGCATAAAATCGTTCAATGGGGCATGGGTTCAAGTTAAGGGGACGGTGCGTATTGAGTTTGTGGCGGGGGATCAGTTCCCAACAGAGGCCACTTAGTGATCAAGGAGATGCTAGGGTTCAACCTGATCTTGGGGAGGTCGTGGTTAGCCGAGCTGAGGGCATTTTCTTCACCGATACACCAAGAGATACATCTTCCCTATGCCGGAGGGGAGGTTGTGATACGTGGTGATGAAATCTTCTGCAGGTCATAGCTTCATCATTACCGCTACTGAGTATTTTACGAAGTGGGTAGAGGCTGTTCCCCTATGAAAGGTCACATCTCAGCAGATTTTTCATTTTATCCTGGACAATATAGTAACCAGATTTGGTCTCCCGATGACTATCGTGACCGACAATGGGCCACAGTTTAGTAGTACGGAAACCAAATCCTTCTGTGATAACCTGGGCATTAGACAATCTTTTTCCTCCCCCTATTATCCGCAAGCGAATGGTCAAGCTGAAGCAACGAACAAAGTGATCATCAATCTGCTCAAAAAAATGCTCGATGACAACAAAAGACAGTGGCATGAACAAATCCTCTATGTGCTATGGGCGTATCGTACTACGTGTAGGACAGCTATGGGTAGTACGCCCTATAGACTGGTTTACGGGCCTGAAGTAGTGCTGCCTCTCGAGTTGCAAATTTCTTCTTTGAGAATGGTCCTCTCCACGGTTATAAATGAGGCTCAACACACCGAGTCTCGAATCGCGGATCTGGATTCAGTAGAAGAGAAGCAGATACAGGCTCTTGACACGATTGAGAGGTATCAAGACAAACAGAGACAGAAACATCGCCACAACCTTCAACAGCGCCCGATCAAGAAAGGAGATCTAGTTCTCTAGGCTGTGCGTGAACCAGTCAGCAAGTTCTCTGCAAACTGGGAAGGCCCTTTCTTGGTGGTCGACATGTACAACAACGGAGCCTTCAAGTTAGCAGACGACAACGACAATGAATTATCAAATCCTATAAATCATGTGTATTTGTAGCGGTATTACATTTAGCAGCATCTACGGTGTCAACAATAGGTATGGCACTGATCGTCTGCTACAACGCTAAACTGGCACTGATCGTCTGCTACAACGCTAAACTGGCACTGATCGTCCGCTACGATGGTAAACTGGCACTGATCGTCCGCTACGACGCTAAATTGGCACTGATCGTCCGCTACGACGCTAAACTTGCACTGATCGTCCGCTACGATGCTAAACTGGCACTGATCATCTGCGATAACACTAAACTGGCACTGATCGTCTGCTACGACGCTAAACTGGCACTGACCGTCCGCTATGACGTAAAACTGGCATTCCTTGCACGCGTCCGCCATGACGCTAAACTGACAATATTCGTCCGCTATGATGCTAAACTGGCAAGTTGTAACCGTCCGCTACGACATAAAACTGGCAGTGTTGTACAGGTCCGCCAAAACAAAAAACTGGCATCTTTTGCACGTGTCCTCCATGACGCTAAACTGGCACAGGTAAGTAGCCATCTGCTAGGACGTAAAACTAGTATAGCTTTGTCCTTGGTTCATGACACGAAACTGACATCCACAACACGGTCTGCTGAGACCATAAATCAGACATGCCACCATCCAGTATGACGTAAAACTAGCATTTCTCGGTCCGCCCAAACTTTAAACTGGGAATATGGTCTGCTGAGACTTAAAACCAGCAATGACAGTTTGCTAGGACTTAAAAATGGGACTTACAGATTGCTGCCATATAAATCAAGTGAGCGTGATCATCTCTGTACAGCTGCACAACAAACGAGGTGGGATACTGGGATAGTCCCAACGTCGCCACCCCACCGGCATCCTATTGATTCCTCGAATGAGCTGAGAGGCATCTTACTGATCCCTCGGAGATGCCGCCGCTGCGCCCACTGCAACAGTGGTACCTCTGAGAGTTTAGTCTCACCAATCGGAGTCTCGACGCAGTCCTCGACGACAGCGACCTCGGCGACCTCTGCCAATCATTGCTATGGGACGCCGGCTTTGCAAATTCATCTAGCTGGTTCCCCGTACAACCAGTTAGTTGCACTGTGTCTGATGCCTTTTGGCGAAGATATGCTGGGCCAATCGTCAGGATTGGCAACTCTGCCCTCATGCTCCAGCTCCTTCTTCACGGCCCAATCGCTCTATCTCACATCACACGGTGCTCGTTTCCACAACCTCGCCTCTTGTTTGCATGAGCAGTGGTGTCCTCTGTTTTCTTCTGTGGTTGCAGGTTACTTGTTTCGAGGACGTTGCTCAAAGATGCATTCACCTGAGCGGTGAAGGACAACAGCGTCTAAAGATGGCTGCTCAGGTTTGCCCGACCACCTAGAACTGCATGCCTATACCTCTCATAATCCCACCCTTAGCTCTTATCTCGTTTCATCCCTACCACCCGCTCCTCATACGCAAAAGCTACATACGCAAGTATCCATTTTCCGCACTCACACTAGCAGAGATATCGCAGAAGTGATGCGCCACGCTCCTTCTGCAAGCATTCCTGCTATAATCAGTGACAGAGAGATCTCAGACTGACGCGTTACGCTTGTCTGAAAGCATTCCTATTGACATACGTGTGCGTATGCTTCTGTGCGTTTAGTAAGCGTATTCCATACTCCTACCATCCTAACTTATTTTATGTCTTACCCAAACCTGTTTTCCTGCTATGCCATTCTATCTCCCATTCCCTCCAGCTTTGCTCTTCCATGTTGACAGGGCAATCCTTGAGTAGCCATGGATGGACGTTGTTCTTGCTTCTACCAATCCGGTGTTTCGTATTCTTTGTCGATGTCTTTTGGGTAAGCCCTCCAACCATCAACAAAGAGGGGCCATTGAAACACCGTGAAAATTGCGAGTCGGCCACAGGCAAAGATTCACAATTCAGGCAAGGGCGCATGTCAGAATTCCAGAAGGAAGAGTAAGACAGAGCAACACCAAGAGGCACGTAGCATCAAGTCTTCGATTTCCTGCGCAGATTCCTAATCTTTCTATGCTTTTTCTGTTTACTCTCTATCACGCGACATAGCGTAATGGCACTTAGCGTGATTTTGCTTAAACATAGTCCGACATCAGAAGGATAGTTACTTCGGCATAGGGAGAAGGTTGAGCAGTGTAATATGCGACTTCTTGAGTATTTTGCTAAGTATTTTCTTCAAGGCCAGGTTTACACTCGGTTACGCACCACAGCGTAATGAACTCCAGAACATTCAAAGGCAAGGTCTAAGAAAGTGCGGTTGCTCATCATACGCTCATCACGCAACGTAGCGTATCACAGTGTATTGCGTCGCCAAGCTAAACATTGTTTTATGCTTCGTTACGCATGGCTGCGTAAGCGAGCGTAAAATAGCTTGAATCCATTGTTTCCCTGTTGTGTTACACTCGTGCATGCAACGCAGTGTGAATGAGCGTAATTTAACATAAAGACAGTTGAAACATGCCCGATGCGCATCTCTTCTTCACACGCGCAATACACGAATCAGCGTATTGTGCGTAGTCATGAGGTTTGACGCAAAAATGGTCAAACCAACAGTACCCGAAATACTCGGGACACACGTCATCAGGGTTGCGCCTTTTTCATAGAGCGTCGCATCCTATAAATACCCCAGTTGACAAAGATACAGGGGTTTGCAAATCAAAGAAGCAAAAGGCATTTTTCTGAGCACCAAAGCACTTATCACTTTTGAGCAGAGATACAAAGAGCAGCGCTTTCGCAATTGTTGACGACATCACCTTGCGGCAGAAATAGAGCACAGTTCGCTTTGAGCACTGGTAACAGGAGCAACTGTTCCGCTGGGGAAGACTCTATTGGTTAGAAATAGTTGATCGGTAGACGTCAGAGCTTGACCTTCCTTGCATCCCGGCTTTAGCCCACGAGGTAGATCGGACTTCTGTTTGGATAGTTTTCTTGTTGTTTTATGCTTGCTTCACACCCAGTAATCTGGGTCTCCTCAGTGTAACGAAATATATAAAATATACATCTTTCAAGGCAAAGCGTAGATCTTGAAACTACGTGTTTCTCTTATGTCAGCCTCCTCATCTACATCGTTTTCCCCTCATTTTTGCGATTCCTCGAATCAGATCGTTTCATGAGATATTCATCGGTTTACTGAATAGTAAGTTCCTATCTGATCGACAAGACCGTTCAGGGGGCCACGGATTCATTTTTCTAGCATAGCCCTCGCACGGATCTGTGGTTAAAACTGTGTACATGGAATTTGTTCGGTATTTTCCAGCTGCCGGCGTTTTTCGTCGTTACACTACATTCAACAACTTGTTTCACCAACTAGTTTGACTTTACCTCAAATCACTACTACTACTCTTTGAAATATCATCATCCCACAACATCTTCCATGAGATCACCACCTCACACCTCTCACCCTCCATCATATCCTTAATATTCTCATACTCACCTCCATCACATGTCATAGCCAACAACACAAGAAGGTTTAGCACCATAACATTAATGAAAGAATGCCACTTACGTTGTGAACATATATAGAAATTATAATGCTAATAGATCCCCACCATAATCTTGAAAACACCATTTCTTTAGGATAGTTCCTACACGTAAACACAAAACTCATGGACCTACTAACTCATCCAAACTAGCACAATGCCAATCAAGTGCCACACCCTTCCTTTCATGACCAATGTCCTCCAATCCTATCCAAAGGCCAACCTCTATCATTACTCCAACACCTAATAGAAGCATTGAATCTAGCACTATGGAGAGATAGAAGAATCCATGGATAACTAATCATAATAAATGGTGTAGTCATGAGTTAGAAATATTCAAAGTTAATACAAGTTCTATTCTAACTCACCATACATTTCAAAACTAAGTGTCTGAGCAATAGCCCTTCTATGCTACTACCACTAAACTAGAAGATACCCAATGGCTTGGACAAAAGCTTAGTCATGGGGGAGATGCCCCAACCTAAAATCAAGAATTAATAAGTGTTTTTCATCTTTTTCTTTTACAATTTTTTATCATTTTCTCATTTCTTAATACAAACATATCCCATCCTTTTCAAGTTTTTCCTCACTTTGTTTTCATTTTCTTTGTCAGTAATCTCATTTGTAAATAAAACAACAAGATGTAGCCCATCAAGGTGAGGTTTTCTTTATGTTGTCAAAGTCATGAGGGATTGATTATTTAGATAGTGAGACCATGTCATCCATCTATCCATACCATCAATAAGAGGTTCTTACCATGGTTATAATGATATTCTTCTTCATCATCAAACTAAGAATAAACTTGTAATCACTGTGCCTAGACTAAAAAGTGAAGAACCAAGTGGGAATCCAAAGGGTGTGACATCAAGAGGATTTATGGAATTTCTTTGACCACTTTTGTATGTTCTATCATGCTGCTAAGGTTGTATCCTTGTAGATATAATGATAAAATAAAAGTAGGATTAAAATAAGTACTACCTTACCATGTCACTAGAAAGACATGTTACCCATGCATGAAAGTAGTCCCCTACTAAGGTTGACATAGATAAAAATAAAATAAAAAGGAACTGAATAAATTTTTGAGGGTCCCACTAGAAAGACATGTTGCCCATGCCTAAAGGTTGATGGCTTCTCAGAAATAAAAAAAAATAAAAAAAGAAGAGAAGGGAAGTGCCATGAATAAACTCCTCCTTTTAACGAAATGCCAAGTAATGATACTCATTACAATGGTGGTAGTCTTATGGTTGTTAATCAAAAAGATAAAACAATTCTATGTCACAAGAACATGTTTTGGACTTGGTTTCAATGTTGGAAAGAAGAGTTAATGATTACTTTAACCATTAATAGCACACAAGGATTCATTATGCCTATGGTAAGGCACCTCATGTTCCAATTTCTGCAATCCTTTCTAAAATCCATCTCATCCCATTGTTTGTATGATCATAACTTGTGGTTTTATGTAACATGGAGTTATTCTCTCAAATTGGTGTTTCTAACATGTGTGTTTTGTTCAATAGTATGTGTTGCATTCAATCCCTTTGATGCCTATGGACATTTTTGGATGTGATTATACAAGGTCATTAAGGGCTAGAGCCTGCTTTGGGAAGGACCTACTTGAATAACTTTTGTAACTTATACTTGTAAAAAATAACTGCATCATCTTGAACCTTCCAAGTGCATAAATGTAAATCTCAACACATTCCCTTATCATACAACCTATCCATTCTATATCAAGGACTCAATACCCTTTTCCAACATCTTCCAAAGCTTTTAATTCTCACGATTCCATCTTCTAACATTATTGGTGCCTAAATATGAATTCTTGGTTATCTTAGAACTTTGGACTTTACATGAAACCTTCCAACCAATCATAGAGCTTCATTTTCGATGCTGAATATTTCCATGAGGTGTGATTTTAATACCCTTGATATCAGGTACTCGATCTTGAGTGGGAGTTGATAACAACTAGTCAATGTTGAGTACTCAATATTGGGTCCACAAAAACCTATAAATAGGACCCTTGTAATGCACAAAAAATTCATTCTCATCAATTGAATCTAGGGGATTTTTTTGCATTTTTCTCTCTCAACTAATGGCTCTACATCCAACTTCCACACATGATATCTTACTTCACACTACAATTTTTGTAGTTTTTGAACCTATTTGATTCCAGAGTGTTCAATTTATTTAGGGGAGGGTGCTTATGTGCAAGGCTTGTGCCAATTTTTTAAAATTTGCTATTGCCCCAAAGGTATTATAATGGTAATAATGTTAAAAAACATAAGTATTTTAATTAAAAATTAGTTGTATGCCTACCAAAATATTTAATTATCTCATCTAAGGAATCATAATTATCATTATATGTCATATATAGGAGAAAAGAAGCCAATTACAAAGGGTCATAAAAGAATTTAATACTTTTTGGGCATTTTTCTTAAAATTTTTCTAACTCTGCAATCACATGAACTAAGAACCTAATAGAGTTAAGGACATGAGTAAAGTATAACCCTATTGATGATAAATGAAAAACACCTTAGTAACACCAAATCCTTGATTGATTGCACATGGCCCCAAAAGGAAGAGGATAAGAAGAACCTTCGCAGCAAATGCCTAAGAGGTGGTAGAGGCTAAGTAGAAGAAGAAGGTCCACCAATTGTGCATGAAGAGTAGTAGGCCCAATCATTTAGCATTCATCAAGAGGCCCCTATTACAAGATAGTTAGTCTAGGTAAAGGTTGTAGGACCACAGTCTCAAGCATAGGGACAATGCCTCACATTGTCCCAACAATGCCTCTAGGCCATCCAAGAGTAATCCATGTTGACCATGGTCATCGTGAAAATGAACTTTAGGGCCATTCATGGAATTTTTCCTTGAGGTAATCAAAACTTAGCTTCAAGAATTACCTTTATGGCACATTCTTTTTGATGGTGGGGAATGGTACCTCAAAGAGATGTACTAATTCTGGCACAGTAAAGAGGAGGGTACCACTGTCAACATTGGTGGATTCTCTATTTATTTCTTGGTCAAGGCTATTATAGAGGATCTCAACATACCAAATGTGAGGGCCAAGGTAGTGCACCTATCCATAAGGTCTGATGTAGAAATAAGGAAGTTGTGGCTTAAATGGACATATAACAAAGAAGAAAAAATATATAGTGAGCTAACACTAAAAGAGAGGATTTATTTCAAAATTAGCACATACAGTCTCTTCCTCCCTAAAGGTCTCAATAGGATATCAACCTATGCAGCCAGAGAAAGTGCAATCTAGATGGGAAAATACAATACCAACCTTACCAAATTGTACTGCATGGAAATTTAAAGGCAATTCGAGGAAAGAAAGGTAGGGAAGCTAATACTGCCATTTCCTTTCCTAATTAGTAAGTTTTGAAAGCATGTTGTAATCCTAGGTTACACCAATGATATTCCTAGGAGGGTCCAAAATGCTTCATTTTTTAAGTTGCTCAAACTAGCAGCAACAAGGAAAGACCTTGGTGACAAACAAGAACAAGAACCAAAGAAGGAGATAGAACAAGAACTAGAGAAGGACCTAGAGTAAGAACTAGAGCAATGGCAAGAGTTACAAGTTCCACCACCACCAAGGTAGAATAATAGGTCCTCAATGAGCCATCTATAACAAATTGCTGAAACTCTTAGCTAGGAAAGTAGGGATGAATCCAACGTCTTCAAAGTCATTGATGCTATAGTTTAGCCTATAGTTTCTACCAATCCATCAAGGTGATATATTTCTTTGCAATCAAGAGGAGAAGCCTAGTAGTCATAGTAGATCTCTATAAATGTTGCATCTTTCCAAGTGATGCTTGAAATGGAAGGAGTAACCATAGTCATGATCATGCAACATGAAGATGCATCAAGTGTAATAGAAGTAATAATAGATCAAATTAAAGAATCCTTCAATGTGCCTATTCTACCATTGATGACCTTAACTAGAACCAGAGATGCACAAATGTTACTTGGGACTTTGATGACACCTACAACTCATGAGGATGTGCTTGATAGATTGCTACAAACTAGGCAAGTTATGACAGCCCTCTTCAACATTCCTAGTGATGTCACTATAGTACAATCTGATCTCATAACCACCAAGGAAGAATTGGTCATGGAAAAAATTAGTGTAAAGCATTCAAAAGTAGAGGTGCACTGATTACAACAAGAGCTCATCACCCTGAGAGTCAAAAGAAGGGACCCTAACCAATTTGTTGCACCTAACCAGTTGGAGAAATTTTAAATAGAATAACTAGGCTAATTGATTGAGTAAAATAAAGTAGCTAAAGAAGAAAAGGAGAAAGTGGTATGGAATTCCTTAGCTACCGAAGCCCAAGCATATGCTCGTGCGAATGCATTGACCATTACACAAGAAGAAAACTAGTTTGCTACTAATAATGCAAGGTTGGCCACTATCAAGAAGTAGAAAAACATTTTGGAAGACAACATTTACTAGTTGAGGGAGCAACTAGTGAGGGTCAACTAGGAATAAGCCATTTGGATAGAAAGAACTAAATCCTCTTAATGAAGGAGGTACATGCAATACACCAAAAGTTTGCAATTGAGATAACTGCATGGAAGAATGAGGCCAAGAAGCACGAAAAGCTAAAAGAGTACTTATAGGACTAGATTGACATGTACAAAAAAAATTAATGAGAAAGAAATCCAAATGGCAAAAACCTACATTATTTTCATATTAGTGTAGAATCTTAACTAGAATCCCATCGTAGATAGCTATGCCTTGGTCCATCAAGCAGAAGTGAAAAATAAGGACCTGTAGATTGAAGATTTAAAAGAGTACATGGTGTTAGCTAACCTTCACTATGCTAACCTTGCCATGTTAATAGCAGTTTGGCCTAGAAATGAAGTAGAATAACAAGTAGTAGCCACCTATGCATTATACAATAACAAGTTTGTAGATAGATAAGATGTTTTACAAAAACTTCATGTGGCAAACTCATAACTAGAAATAATTAAGGCTCACTACCATGGGTAGAGAGATGTAGCTTCAAACCTAGCCAAGAGATTAATAGATTATCATGAGTTAAAAGAAAAGGCCTTGGATTTTAAAAAGAAATGAAGGTATTTTGAAGCGTGATATGTAAAAGTAAATCAGATGTTCCCATAGCTACCATGTCTATAGAATGTACCAATTCTATCACACATTGGATCATCAACTAGATGGTACATGACTCAAAAATAGAGGAGGAGAAATTGTAGGTTCTCCTAAATCACTACAAATTTCAAAAGCCTAATGAAAAAGGAAAGAAGCTAATGAAAGAGCCACCACCTCCAGGAACTACATAAACTTCTTCAATTTTGTTATTTTGTCATGTTGTGTCAATTTTTGTAAAACATTACTATAGCATGAAAGAGTCAATTTGTATATTTATTAGAGTTAGTCAATAATTTCATACCTTCCCAATATTTTGTAAAGAATTTGGTCTGCATTTTGCTTAACTTGAGGACTAGTTTTCATTCAATCATAGAGGTATGATAAGTCATGTTTTTGTAGGACTCTGATATTAGATTTGGGTTATTGGGTATTCAATATTTAGGCACAACCTCTGATGGCAAGGATCCAATATTAGCTCATCTATGCTAGCCTATAAATACAATGCTTGGATGCATGGTTTGCATAGATAGATTTTAGACGTAGATAGAGAGAAGTTTTGTTAGTTTGTTTCTAGTGCATGCCTACAATGTTATGTTGAGAGATTGTATGAGATCCTTATTTGAGTATGAAATACTTGAACATGTTACATGTTCAAGAATAAAGATTAAGATTACTTCTATTATTGCAGCATCCACTTAGCTTTATTATTGTTTTTAATTAATTAAATGCTTACTAGTTTCCTTAGTTAATGTTTATCATTTATTGCTCTTTATTGTTTCTATTGTTAAGTAGAATGAGTAAAACCAATTGTGAGTGCACAAGTATAATTACATGGTAACCTAATAGTGTTATTGTTTGGTATGCCTAGTAACGGGATGGTTGGTAATCCCAATGATAGTTGCACAAAGTTCAAGGCATGTAGAGAAGGTTAGGAATAGACAATCATCACAAGTAGGCTAGTTTAGAATTTACATTCCATTGTTAATTAGTTAAATAATTAATTTTCTTATTATTGTTAGGAGTATCCCAAGGCTAAAACAACATCAATTATCATATGTTTCACTTTGGACTAAACCATATGTGAGAAAGCTACCACTAGTCCAAGTCAGAAGACAACGAACTACAATCAAGACATAAAAATCTAGATGCCATAATTAGTCCCATCCGTGGAATTTGAACAGATAATGCATAAACACTTGTGATTAGTATGGTTGGGCGTAAGAGGTACCTCACCACTTAGCAATTGTTCTATAGGTCCACAATGAATGTATAAGTCATTTATGCCACTTATTCTACTATTATTTAGCATCTTTTTAAAGTATGTTTATGATGACTTTGTTGCTTCCTTCAGCCTGTCCATTGACTTGTGGTGATGAAAAGAAATGCTTGATTCTCAATTGTTGATAAAAGGTTTACATTTCTTGGATACTAAATTATGGTTCATTATCTCTAACTATAGTTAAGGATATGCTAAAGAGGGACACTATATTGTCTAATATGAATTTGCAAACTTATTAGGATGTTGTCTTTAGAGAAATAGCTTTAATCCACTTTGTAAAGTTCAATAATTTCATTTTCCTATCACTAAAATGATCGTGTTATATAAGTAGTGTGTAACTTAGTTGGTGGCATATGTATTAATTGACTATAATGTTGATAAATATCACAAGTTTTAATCATTTTCAAGTGGTCACTTTTCATATAGGACCAATAATATCCTAATCATCTAATATTTTTGGTCATGGCTCTAGATCCTATATGTCCTCTACATACACCTTCATGAACTTGCTCAAGGACTATGCGAGCTTTGGTTTTGTTGAAGCACACTAATAATATGCCATTGTATGAACTTCAACATAATGTATTATTAGCTATGATGACATCTTATTTTAATCTATTACATACATCCTTTCAAGAAGTGAAGCACCACCAAATTTTCTTGTTGAAACCTTTGTGATCCCATCCCATGAAACCTGAGATGATGCTTAATTAAAGGGAAAGGTTATAATCCATAAAGGGGAAATCTCATATGTTTCATACTTTTGGGAATAAAAAATGCTTCATAAGTGACCAAAGACTCATTCCCCAAGTGAAGAAAAGTCATATAGTGTTTATATTTAAGCTTGGGGGAGTCAAAAATACCTTTTGGAATGACAAAAATGGTAATTTGATGGGTTTTATGGGAGGCATACTTTTCTCTATTCTGACAAAACCCTTGTAAGAGGGTAATCTAGGTAGGAGACTTTAAGGCTAGCATGAAGGAGTGAAAGGTAGTAGAACTCACCTATCCTCCAGGATGGAAAGGGAGGTGACCTAGCTTGGAGGGGGTTAACCCTCACCTCCAACATTGACCATTCATCTCTCTTCAACGTTGACACTCTTTCCACCCAGTGGGAGGGGTTCACATAGTCTGGAGGGGGTAAATAGCTAGGATGCATGAGGGCTTAAAATTCACCTACCCCTTGAACATGGTAGCTAATTTTTAGTACTAATGTCAAAAAATTTGTAGCCAATCAATTAGCAATTTGGTAGACAATTAGTCAACCATTTGTAGCCCATTTGTAATACAAATCATGGATGTAACCCTATACAAACCACACCTTGGCACCATGACAAATTTCTACACTTTTGCAATTTAGAAAAACTGGCATTTTGGCATCCAAGAGCTCTTGCTTCATTGGCAAAAGCATAGGTCCTTGGTGCCTATCAACATGGACCGCCCTACAACTTATTACCCCTTGTTATTTCCCCCTTTGGATTTTTGATTTTTTGGTTTCAATGTTATCTCCATGGGATCACTAAATCCCAATGTGGCACACTTTGGCCATCCCAATCCTTTACATTTCCATAACCTCTAGTATCAAACAATGCTATAGATCTAAGGAGGAAACAAAAGAGGTTTGATAGCATCAGGAGTGGCAGAGATATTAGATTGTGGAATTGATTATGGCTTGAAAAGACATTGAACCCCTACCCATGTGAACCTCCTTCTATCCACCTCTTACATGTACACATCTTTGAACTCATTCTTTATTTATTTAATAAAGTTTATGATTCCAGATTATGTAAAATTTTATAAATAATTATTATACTTTAGTGCATTGTTTCATAGATTTTCATATTTTCATACTCTTGTTACACCTCAATTTTGCACTCCTCGAAGTCCCTAGGTTATCTATCAGACCATCTAGGGCATCTTGAATTCCATTTTTCTTTGTGGAGGCCCTAGGCGATTCAAGGTTGAGGTTGCTTATGGTTGAGAATCCTTGGTTTCTTCCATAAACTAAGATTTTTCATTGCAATAATTTCTTGGTGCTAGAAGGAGGGCCTCTACCTAATTTCTAAAGCCAAATTTTATTACCCCATAGCCAATTTGCTTACCTACTAGAAATCTCTGATTTTCAAAGCAAGAAACCTTGAAGCCCCTTTGAAAATCCAATGCTGCCACTCAACCCTTTATAGTGGAAACCCTAGTGTTGAAGTTGTAGGTTGTTGGGTGTTGATTCCTTCAACATTTGCTATGAATTTTAGTAGAAAACATCAATGTTGAACACCTACATACTAATGTTGCACATTGGAAATAATTACCTCAAAAAAACCAATGTTTCCATTCTCACCAACCAAAAATACTTTCCCCTTCTTTTGTGGTTAAATTTGGGTAGTTTCTAAAACCATTTTCAGAAAGTTGTAGGTTTCTATTTTGGCTATCATACTTTCCCTCCTTCCTACAATGTTGGTTTTAGAAGGTGTGAGATCTCCCATCTTAGCCCCTCTTGCACCCCCCTCCCATATGCCACACTTGGAGATGTGACAACTAGGAGATTAACTTGGGTAAAGCCTGACCCCAACATTCTTAGCATGCCATTTATAGTAAAGGGGTAAACCCCCTTACTCTCCACTTACTACATATACTAAATAATTTGTTTTTGATCATTCTTACCTATTTACAAAGAAATTAAGCTTCATAACCATTAAAACTATCATAATTTTCATTCTTCTCACTACACCTTTAATACTTTTCACACACCCACCCCCACCCTTTTTACCAATGTTGGCTTTGTAAGGTGTGAGATCCCCCCATCTCACCCTCTTTTTCCCCCCTACCATATCCAAGGGTGTGACAATTAGGAAGCTAGCATTTGCATCAAGGCGCATGACAACTAGAAGGTTAGTGTGGGCAAAGATTACTATCACCTTTACACCTTTCCATTTTGGGTAAGGAATTATACCATCCCTTACCCTGTGCTTGCTGTTTTTTGCTTCCTTTGATTGTTCTTCATTTCCATTTGTTGGAATCTACTCTCATTTTTGTTTTCATAGCCTATCTGAAGTAGTTCACATTAAAATAACCATGTCTCTCCCACAATCAACTAAGTTACCTTACAACTACAATGATGGTGGGTTAGATCAATAGGCCATCAAAGTATCTGATCCCAAAGACCTTGCCATCATGGAGTATAGGCGATCTTTAAAAGTGAAAGGGGAAAGTCCTAATTTCACACTTATAAATGAAGATCACTATAACTCCATTTGTGCTAAAATATAGGTAGGCATGTTAATTCTATGAATTGAAGCTAAGGCCAAGAGGGAGTTTGAACTCATACATAGGGATGGAAAAGAATACATCCCTTTCCAGTGTGATCAAATTTCTCTTACTGACATCTATGTTGGCATCCTAGCCCAACTGATTATCATGGAAGAAGATGATGACAAGCATACCTTTGAGGAACAAAAATAAGAGGAGGATGAATATAAGGTAAAATCTAAGCTTGAAGACATCTTGAGAGGATTATTCCAATAAACATACCCCAAGGTCATAGAGCCTTCCTCCAATGCTTTTGCTTTCTCTATGGACATGGTGCCACCATCTTCCATTCCTTCCTACCTTACTATGGTAGATCCCACACATGTTATTATTACACATCAAACTCAAGCAATGCCACAAACAACAAATCATAACACATTGATGTCATTTACAATATATTCTTGATGTATAAAACCATTGATAGTGGCTTTCACTATCAAAAATCCAGTAGCTACACATATGGGGTCCACTATGAGTCCCCAAGAAATATAGGGATCACATACCCCATTTATCCCATTTGTGCCTCAAGTACTGGCATAGACATCCTTTTCTCTATTTGGCCCATAATTCACAACCATAGTGTAACCTCTTTTTTCTATCATGCAACCCATAGTCAGGCCATAGGCCTCATAACAAATACCAAAATCATATGTGTAGGCCTCACAACTAGTGGAAGCATCATAGGGCCTAGATCAAGCCTTATAGATGATCTAAGACCTAATAGAGTGGTTAAAGAGGCTAAAAGCCTCTATGTTCGAAAGTGTAAAGATCATGGACTTATACCAAGATGATCCTATGAGTCTTGTGGTCCCATCTTTGACCCTTCCTCCTAGTGTCCCTATTCCCTAGTTTACCAAATACAATAGAGAAGGTAACCCTAATACTGACCTTATAACCTTCAAATATGAGTGCTTGCTATTGCAGCCATGGCCTCATACTATCATAAGGATTTTTTCCATGTCTTTGACTAGAAAAGCACTTGATTGGTACCAAGCATTATCTAGAGGATCCATATCCTTCCTTGAAGACATGATAGCTTAGTTCATTAATTTCTTCAAGTATAACCTGAAGCTCAAAACCACACTTGACCAACTCATGAAGGTCAAGCATGGATCCCTTGAGCCTATATATAAGGTCATCTAGTGATGAAATGGACTCGTGAACAAAATAACAAAGCCCATAGCTAAAACTAACCTTTTGGCTATATTTAAGAGAATGGTTAATGACTTTATCAAGTTTAAACTTTACTACCTTGACCCATGGTCACTTAGCCAAGAATTCTCCAAAAATAAGAATATAGAAGATGTTGAGGAGCCCAGTCATAACCTAGCCTACATAGCATACAAGAACCAACATACATGGAAAGATAAGGAGAAAAGCACATATAACAATATGAAATTAGAAACTATAGAGGCCAAGGCCCACAATCTTCACTCTACTTTTATCCACTTGAACGATATTTTTGTTCGATTTTTTAGGAATCAAGCCAAGTTTCTTACATATAGACAATGGCATTATAATAGACGTAGCTCCAGAATCAATCAAACAATTGTGTAAGTATTTATCCTTTAATTTTATTGTCAAAAGGAAAGGAGGAGCTTCCTTATCATATGAAGTCTTTAACTTTTCATCATTGTTAAACACATAACTTAACTCTGATTCTCTAGCTCTCCTTTTACCTTTAATGAATTCTAAAGCCTTTCTTTGCTGATCT
>MNCI01003865.1:174162-191626 GCA_015680685.1 Gnetum montanum
AAACAAAAAATGAAATGCATAACTCACAGGACCATGACAAAGAGGCTGAAATCTTTATTCTAGCAAGCCATCTTGCAAGCAATCGTCACAACTTCTTCTTTACAAAGCTCTTCTCCCAAGACTCAAAATGTCTCCAAGTGAGAGCCCAAATGCTAACTTGTAGCCTTCTCAAAATGAGATGACAAGTTTTCTCCCAAAATTCTTCCAAGTGATGTGAGAAGTGATGATATGATCATGATATTCTCCTCCTTGACCCTTGAAGCCTTTTTATAGGGTTCCAAGGTAGGTAGGGAAGTTACATTTTAAAAATATCTCACCTAACTTCTCTCCCAAGTAACTTGACTAACCAATTAGAAAATTACTTGCCCAACAAGTTAGGAGAAAGTTATGTAGTTAGGGAGTTAGGAAGTTATGCATAAAATTAGGAGAATTTTATGCTAACATTAATGTAATGTATCATTTAAATGGAATAATTAATATTTATAATGGGTAATAATTTTAAAATAATATTTGTTATGACTTGGGATAATTGAAGGCAAGTCTCTAAATCAAGGCTTCATACAATGAGTACTTCATGCTATGGATATACATATATATATATCTACATATATATATTGTTGGTTAATTTATATTCCATTTTAACCATATGTTTTGGAAGTTATATCTATACTATAAATATTAAAATATTATAAACATGTTAATATTAATATTACAAATATTTGTAGGTAGTAACTTACATAATATTTTAAATAATAATGTTTTTGAAGTCTTAAGATAATTAAAAAAGGTAAGTTTATAACTGGGGCTTCATACTTAGCGCATATGGTTTTAAGAATTATTTCAAATTTTAAAATTTTATTTAATAAACTGCAACTCCGGTTTACCAGCATCGGCCCAAAATATCTCCGGATACCTGTCTTGATATGCCTCTGTATCTTTGTTGTCCTATTCATCGGACTAGTATGCGATGCCGGATGCATCAATGTTGGACATGGCTACTATTTTGGAAGGTAAGTTGCAGGAGGAGTGAACGACATACCGCCTAAAATTTGAAATAAATCTTTCGGAAGAAAAAGCCCTGTTTAGCGATGAAGTAACCTGCACAAATTTTTCGGAAGTTGCAGGGACAAGCTAGAAACACGCCTGCTTGTTCTCTGCCCTTTGTTTTCTATTCTTTGATCTCTGTTCTTTGATTTCCGCAGTGCAACCGTAGCCAGACCTTTACGCTCGGGACAGAACACAAAAAAATGCAGGATCAGATTTGGAGGTTTTCTGTACATGGTGCTATTTTCGGAGGCCCCCTTTCCTGACTTCCGCCACCACGTGTTGTGTTGGTGCCACTTCCATTGTCGCAGTCCTCACCTACCTCTGTTCGCCCACCGGATCCGTGCCTCCATCGACCAGATCTGTGCCTTTCTCAGCCAGATCTGGCCATTACCGAAGCTGTAGTGGCCGCTGCGCATAGAACAAAGGCTTCTCTCCTTCTGCCGCTGTCCATCCTCCTTCGTCACCGATGCACAGCACTCTCCTGCCGTTTCTGCCTTCTGTGCAGGCACTTTCGCGACGGCCAGCAACAGCGCACATACTAGCGCGCGTGTCAACTCAAATGCCGACAAAAGGCAAATCGGCTCCACTCACAGCAGCGCTCATATTAGTAGCAGCAACGATGCTCCAAGGATGATCTTCAGCACTGGCGCTCCAATCCATGGGTTTCAGGCTTTTCTGGGTTCCAACAACTGCGTGAGTGAGGGTTTTAGCATTTTTTCCTTGAATGCAGTAAGCGCGAATGAACTCCAACGATTACACCATCGTAATTCAACAACTATGCCAAAATCAGGAGCCTACAAAAGGGCGTAAAACTAATATATATATATTTTTTGAAATATTTTTGAGAATGGTATTCCAACGTTTCCACCGAAATCCATTTGAGCTCTGGCAGCAAATTTTCCAAAAGCCAGTTTTTGCCCCAAAATTACACCCATAGCAATCTTATCATCTCATTCAGACTTTGATTTAGAACCACACCACAAAGTCTTAACCAATTGAACTTTGATTTGCCAACAACCTTAGAAGCATGACTTGACCTTTGTGAGTTATTGAAAATGAAGCAAGAGGCTTACCAAAATTGATCCCATGAGTTTTTAGTTTTCAAATCAGGACTGCTCCATAGAATGGCAAAATGTGCCAATAGATAGCTGCTCTCAAGTCTTTCAACAGATTAAGGATTACTGTAAAGGGGTTCATCTCCTTAGATTTTGTGGCAAGAGAGAAATTCCCCATGACTAAAAATTTCTTGGTGATGGAGGAGACACTTAAGTTTAACCTTATAATAGGAAGACCTTGGTTAGCTCACATATGTGCTATGTCTTTTTCCATCCACCAAGAGATTCACCTTTCTTATGAGGAAGGTGAGATCATCATTCATGATGATAACATGGTGCCCCTAGCTATTAATAATGTGGACATAAAGAAAGAATCTAAACTAGTGTTTTAAGAAGAAACTCCTAGTCACGAGATCCAACAACTTGAGAGAGAGCACAAAATCAAAAATGATAGCAATGGGTAGCAAGATGTATTATGGGATGAACATCCATTTCACATCATTAGTGAAGGCCATGGTGAATACAAACTTGTGCAAAGTAGACCTTAATCATTCCCTAATATTTTGAAAATTAGGCAAAGTTTGCACAAGTGAAATACCCCCTAACCCTTCTACACCATGTCCCTATAGCCATGACCTTGTAACCATGTAGCCGATAGCCATGTAGCTTAGCCTCTCTTTACCAATTTGATATTCTTGTTTGTGCATTTTATTTTACTCTTCATGCAAGTACCCTAGATTTATACTTTCATTTGTATTTTACTTATGTATTACAACCTTTCTTTTTTGTTACTATTATACATGATAAAAACAAAAATCCTTACAAAAAAATTGTAAAGATGGAAAAAAACCATAAAAATTTGAAAACAAACAAAACTTTTACCAAAAATTATAAAAATCTAAGGGTCCACCATGGCCTAAAATTTTTAAACCATAACATGTCAAGGCCTTAAACTAGCATTATGGCCAGCCAAGGCCTTAAATTAGCATTGCAATTTGCTAAGACTTTAAACTAGCATTACAATTCGCTAAAACTTTAAATTAGCATTATAGTCTGCTAAGACTTTAAACTAGCATCATGGCCTACCATGTCCTTAAACTGGTGATGAATGTACAGCCTATTATGCATTCTCTTTTATTAAATAAAAACAAAATATGAAAAAAAATGCCAAGTAACCCTTGCCTGTTCGTAATACTATAATTCTCCTTTTAGCCAATGTAGCCATATTCTACATAGATAATTTCAATGCTAATAACCTTAAAACCTTAAAATGATAAAGTAATCAACAACATATATAGCCAAAACCAAAATTAGAAATGTAAAATTTAAAACATCTTAATATAAAATAACATAGCCATGAACACATTTTATGGCATAAATGTTTAAACTATCAATCATAAATAATGATATGTCTACAACTCAAGTATTTGCTGACATAAGCCATACAATCTCAAGCATAAAATAACATAAATACTAAAAACTATCTCATCATGCATTTGATGATTGCAAGGGGGCATTTGAAGGAGGAGGTGATGATGCATCATCATTGTCATCACCTACACTACTAGGGCCACCAACATCATAAAATGCCTATAAGATAGAAATACACAACCAATTAGTAACTCTAATAACCAAGATTCTAACATGAACTTGGTAGAAAAAATGCATAAAACTAGAAATAAAGACTAAAACTTAAATGAAAAACATAACGGTCATCATACTTGTGGAGAATCTAGCTCTTGGAGAAGATGATGAATGCTAGTCTCCAAACATTGGAGGATCTGGTCTTCTATCATATTGGCCTAGTCAATATCCCCTAAATTGATGCCCGTGAGGATGTTGGTTCTATCCACACCCATCCAGGATTGTGGTTTCCATGAGATTGTAGCCATAGCAATCTCATCTGTAGCTATGATGATCTATGGAGTAGGAGACTTAACCATTGTTACACTGCTTTCAAAGAGGTTGAAAATACTCTCAGCTTGAATTACCTAAATAAACATCTCTCTTTTACCATTTAGTTGTCTCCTTCTTCAACCATTTCAAATAGGCATCTCGATCCACCTTGTACTTATGCTTGTGTTCCCTTTGGGTCTTATCCCACTCCAGGACCCAAGCATAATAATCCTTCCAATCTTGTGCCTTTTGAGAAATCAAGTTCATTTGCATTTTTTGCTCATGTAACTCCCAAGACAGAGCAATCTTATCATGGATAGTGCACTAGTAGTGGGTTCATGTGATCTCCTTGGTTTGTAAGGCCCCCAAGTTTTCCACTTGGATGTCCATGAAGGCCTTATGCTCCTCAAGATCCTAGATTTTCTTAACTTGCCTTTTATTTTCCTTCTTCAAGGACATAACCTACTTCCATAAGGATTCATTAGACCTTGGAATCTCTCATGAACCCTTAGCACAAGAAACCACTAGATCAATGGTAGCTTCATAAAGCTTCAAGGAAACATGTGTAGTGTTAGAAGGAAGTTTGGGGAAGGAGTTGAATTCCATGTCTTGGACTAGATCCCATGTTATTGATGGCACTAAAACAACAAAAATAATAATCTTAAACTAGCCGCAACATAAAATATATCTCATAGAAAATTAACTAAAACATAGCAAAACATAGTTCTTACTAATTTCGGGTGTAACCTATTTCAACCAAAAAATGATGTCCTTTGCTGTTTCGTGCATGATTTCTATCTTGTTTGGGACCTCTACCCATGGTTTCATGTGAAACTTAGGTATGGGGGCCTTTACTGCTAGATCAAGAACTATTATAAGAATAACAATTGTTTAATAAGTAATAACTCTAAAACCAAAAATAAAAGTATAGGCAATAACAAGTAGAGCATAAGTATAATTGCACTCCCCACTTCCTTCTCATGATCATCGAGGATTTTGATTGAAGACTCCCTAGGCAATGATCCACTGAACAAGACATCAAGATCACCCATATCTTATTGCAAGAGCATATCCTTTATACACCTTTGTTCTTCCTTTGCCACAACCTTACATCTCTACTCTTCCTCTTCGACATGCCTATGTGCCTCTTCTTCTTTCCTTTGTTCTTCTTCTATAGTAGCAACTTGGGCTACTAGGTTCCATCATTCATCTATAGCTATAACTCATTAGATAAATTAATAAGAATAGCCATATAATAAAAAAATAATCAAGAAAAGGAAAATAAAACATAGTAGAAGTATACTTGTGATTGCTTGATCCAAGCATGGGATCTTAAAGACAATATTTTTCTTGGAGGGAGGCTTTGGTACTAGTGGTGCTTCCTCTTGGGGCCTCTTTAGATTAGCCTTAGCTACTATAGTGGCTTCATCACACAACTGTTGGACCCCCTTGATGTTTTTTGTAAATGTAAGAGGTACCTCCCCTATGTTGTCAGGAGATTCACACCAACTATCATCAAGATCTTTGATGGTCATGGATAGTGAATCTCCCATACCCTCTGGTGGATTTTGGGCCCTCATCATTGGATAAAGATGCTTTATCCAAGGCCTAGAGAGCTTTCATGGGTCCTAATGCACCCACGACTAACTTCTCCTCACCACCAAAAATTCCACAAACCTCTTCAAATAGCCTAAAAAAATAATACATGATGCATGTGGACTATTATGGAAGAGTCTACACAAATTTTGTGGATTTTTTCTTTGAGGCTCATAGCCAAGGAAGAAGCCTAGTTAAAACAAGTTTCCTCCAACATAACTTTCTTGAAGGTCCATCCCTATGCAATGAAAATCATTTTTTTTTGTAATAAGAATTTAGGGAATACCCTATATATGAACAAAGAATAAGACCCTTTTTCATTATGATTTGTAAAGCTATTGCAAGAAGGACTGAACTAGCCCTTGGTAGCACCAAGCCATTTCTTAACCTTTGCATGATGACCTACCTCTTTCATCAATTTTGTAGAAACTATCATCTTGTTAGTGGGAACACCAAATAAGTCATGGAAGGTAGATGCACTAATGGAAATAGCCATAGATTAGCTTTGTATTGTGGTGTGGAAAACTTCATCTCTTTCATCAAAAGAGTTGATGATGTTCAGCATCTCTATAGAAAGGATGATAGGGTTTGATGCCATGAAGATCTCAAACAAACCTACATGGGCAATGTTTTTTTGAATGTCTTCAAATGCATTTTTCCTTAACCATTTCTATGCTACTTCCACCTCATTTAACTTTAGCATGAGGTTCTCTGTAGAATGTCCAATGAGGGGTATGATAACATCTATAGAAGTGGAAGGCCCTGTAAAGAAAAGATAAGTGTTTGGCATCAATAAAACTATGTTTTAGTCATAAAAAATTAATTAATTAACTAAATCCTAAGTAACCATAAAAATTTTAGCATAACAAAATACTCGATTTCTCACTCTTCTTCTTCTTTCTTGGAGAAGCTTGTGTAGAGGCCCTAGTGGTAACACCCATATCTCTGATATTCTTAGGGGATACCCACCAGCTATGTGTTATTTTGGTAGCCACACACTTCTTGTAAAATTTGGTTATATATTCATCAAAATTTCCTCTTAGCTATTCAAAAATAACATGTCTAATATTGGGGCATTTGGTGAATTCATTCAATGCAATATGAGCTACCATCAAAATTTGATTGTTCTTGATCAAACCTTGATCACTGAACCTATACCTACAAGATACATGTAAACCCAACAAGTTATAAGAGAGAAGATTAAACTAGATAAAACCAAAATATTAAAACCTATAATAGTTGTGCTTATCCCCATAATTGGTAAAAAGTTCCTAAAGGATTCTAGAATAAAGAGTGGACCCTTTGTGCCACCATCAAGGTATTATTCATATTGTATCATGAATACTCTGCCATGCTCTAGATATATGAAAGGTACTATGGACTGATGAAATCCACTAGCTCTCCTACAACTTAGTTCTTTGGTCCATTGATTATGAACCAAGCAATCAAGCTTGAATACCTAGGAAGTAAAGTCTCCATGATAACCACAACCACCTCCTCAAACAAGTGTGAACACATCATCAGACTAAAGTATTGGAGAAGATAGGCAAGGAAATCCCTTGCCCCTAGGTAGAACCATGCTAACATCTTTTCCAATGTCAAGTAAGGGAGAGGGGTATGGTTTGTAGGTTGACCAATGAAGCAAAGGATGCCAACTAGCTCAACCACAATGAGTAAAATTTTGAGAAAGACCCCATAGGGGGAAAGTATAAAAAACAACAACATTATCACAACATTTCAACACTTAGAATTTCTTAACAAATTTTACACATTCTACTTAGGGGTAAAATTTTCTCCCATAAAAAGCTCTAGGATGTTGGTTTAAAATTGCTTAAGAAAATTCAAAAACATATTATTGCAATCTCTTCTAGGCTTTATATCCAAAATTACTATAACAAAAGCATCACAACCAAACTTATCCCTTAGCTCAAAACATGCATTTACAAAAAGCATCAAAAGATAGAAAAAGTGCCCATAATAAGAATAAGTAAAAAGCTTACTAAAAATAGTAAAAACCTTTTTCCTTAGAAAAGCACAAAAGAAATTTACAACATAATTTATAATCCCCAAGAGCATGGAGGTTGAAAATTCCAACTATGACAACCACATCCATTCTCAAAGGTTTAGAGTGCTACAGCCAAATTTAGACAAATTAACATAGCCTCACCATAAAATTCTTAAGAAATTCATCTTAGCTTCAATTTCAATAATTCCACCATAGAAGGAACCTTGAAATCATGAAATTTCTAGCCATGACTATTACAACTAGAAACATGTAACCATTCTTATATAAAACATAGCCAGAAATACCAAAACCATAGCCATCACCATCAACCCCCATTTGTATAGGATTAGGAAAAATTTCATTAAAATTTCATTTAGCCTTCAAATAGAGTGATTATAACACTGTTTGAAAGCTTTAATTGAGTCCTACATAGCCATACATAATAAAAATTCAGAATCAAAACCCTTGTTTCTAGAAATAATTCATTAATGTTGATGAAAATTTGAAAAACGACACAAATCCCTGATTACCCAACCAAACCAAACTAGGCATAACATGACCAATACAACTCCAAATTAAACAAGACCATAATCATTTTAAAGCTTAAGTATAGCACTAAAGACCTAATACATTAATATTTTCATAACATAAGCCATTTTTCTAATAAAAAAATACAAAACATAACTTGCTTTTTTAAAACAAAAAGCATCAAAAAAACATAAATTTGACATTATATAGCCATAGATTATATCCAAAATAGCCAAACTAACATTAACCTATTATAAAACACATCAACATAATGGGGTAGGATGTCATTAGAATTTTATTTTAATGAGTCCTTATCTTTAGATCTAAGAAAAATAGCCCTAACATGAGATTTTTAGAAAAAACACTTGAAAAAGCAAGCCTAGTTTCAAAAATCTTATTTTCCTAGATAAAAATAGCAAAATAACCCTAGATCCACATGAAAATAGCCAAAAAATGATGTGGCATTTCATTATAATTCCATTTTATTTATTCCTTTTGACTATATCTAAGAAAAATGGCCCATTTCTACCAAGAAAAGCATAAAACAACTAGAATACCATGAAAAAAATCAAAGAATGGCCTAACTTGGAACTGATGAGGAGGTTCCTTGGATGGAAAAAAACTTGGGAAAGGTGGAAACCCTTTGGGAAGCCTCATCTAATGCTTGAATGTGTGGATTTTTATTGTTTTTCTTCATACTAATGATTAACATTGGAAGGAGACTTGAAATCTGAAGAGGGTAGAACCTTAATGTTGGCTAAAAGAGAGAAGAGAAGCTTCAAAACTAAAGGTTGATAAGATCTACTACAAAAAAATAGATGCAAAGGCTTTCCTCCACTACATTTATTGATAGAATGGTATCTTATGATGAGTTTTCATAAGTTTTGACATTAAAAGGACATAAAATGGAATGCTTCCATCCCAAACCATGACTTGCTAATTCTATGTATTGAAATTCCACATACAGTGAAGTCTGAGGAGGGGAAGGTATCCTCCACACTAGGAGTTGGGATGGGGGGTGGGGGTGTAGGGGAATAGAAAATACATTTTTTGTTTCTTACTTTTTTACTTTTTAAATTTGTAAAACCATGGGTTGATAGGATTCTTAGGCTCAAGATCTAGGCAATCAGGGTTGATACACCATCCTACATCAGCATGGGGCCTATGTAGGCATAAAGGCAGACTGATCTACTTTTAAGTACTCATACTTTAATCCTACATGTCAATGAAAATCATATTAAGTGGAACCTAGATAAAGATGAACAAATAATGCTAAAAGGCTATAAAATTATGCAAATACATGCTATTCTAATGCAAACAAGGTTATTCAAGGCTATTAATAGAGTAAAAATAAGCAAACAAAGTGTTGTAATAGCCAAATAAAGGTTGAAAGAAGTTCAAACAAAGGGAAGTATGAGAAATAAGGCTACAAATGGTAAACAAGGGTAACTTTTTCCTTAGTTTTAGATGTTAGTAGGCCATGATGCCAGTTAAGGCCATAGCAAGCCATGGCAACATGGTGCCAAATGGTGTTCAAGGAAGGTCAAACCCCACTATTTGATAGCAATGGAAAATAAGGATGTAATAAGGCAAATAAAGAAAATATAAGGCTAGTAGAGGTCATACTAGGTCAAGAAGGACAATAATATCACAGAAGGCCAAAACAAGTTAAAACATAATGTAATAAGGACAAATCAAGTAAAATAGGCTACATATGGTGAAACTTGGCTAACATAGATCAAAGACAATTAGGTTTTTCCAATTTTAGGCCTTATCAAGCCATGGCTTGAGGCGACAAGGGTAATGGGCTAGTTTGCACATTAACCAAGGTAGTTTCTAGGCTATTTAGACTAGAAAAATAAAGGTTTCAAAGCTTTCATGCTAGAACCCCCTTGTTTCCATGCTGGTTAGCATGGAAGGGGTGACCCCCAGCATGGAAGAAACATTCAAGGAATTTTCAAGACTTGTTTTTGCTAATTTTTAGCTCTTGGTGGCTTAAATGTTATTGTAGTTGACTAGGAAATATCATAGGCTACTTTTGATACTTGTTTCAACCTCTAAAACCTTGCTTTTGAGGCTAAAAGTGTCTCCCATGCTAGCTAGCATGGAGACTAAGAAAAACATGTTTCATGACATCAAAAGGATTACAATTGGAGTTTTGAGACCTTACCAAGGCTATGTAGGGCCAAGCCTATCAAAATTGATAATTTTAAAGGTTAACAAGGTCCAAAAAGTAGGTAGTCTAGAGTAGAGTGGGTGCCTTTGCTTTTTGGTCTTGGGATGGTCTGGGATGCAAATTGATTAAGCTTCTAAGATCCTAGGGCTAAAAACATCCATTTTCTAGGTTTTTGGCTAATTTTGGTCATGTTTGAAGGCTTTTTAAGGCTATGAAAGGTTATAAGCCCCCTTGATCTATGCTAGGGAGTTATCCAATGTGGAAGAGTCAAAAGGCTAAGATATAGGCTAGTTTTCATAGAGATTGACTATGTATGTCATCTCCTAATATTTTTGGTGTCAAATACTAGGGTTTAGAGTCCAAATTTAGTAGTTTCGAGGGCCCTAAAGTGATTTTTTAAGTTCTCCCCATGTCTCCACACTAGATTCACACTTGCTAATGTGGAGGAAAGGGTTCTTAGCATGGAAGACTTTGGGATTTGATTTTTGGCTATTTTGGGTTTGTATCATAAGTTTTGGTGACTCCTAGATGTGTTGACAGGGTTCTAGAGTGAAAATTTGGCTGTTTTAAGGGTTTTAGAGGTTAACCCCTTGGTTCAATGTTGGCCACCATGGAACCAACTAGGAGGATTCTAGAAGATTGATTTTTGACTATTTTTATCAATTTGGACCACACATGTGCATTCTTGGGGTTGTTGGTGTCAATGGTCATAGCCTAGGATCAAAACATCATGCTTTCAAAGGTTTCTAGATGATTTTTGAAGTTTTTCTCCTTGTTTCATGTTGGCTCCACACTAGCCAACATGGAACTAGCTAGAAGGATCTCAAGGAGTTAACTTCATACCATGTTTGGTAAATTTATTAAGGATTGAAGGCTATAAAGGATGTCAAGAGGGTTCTAAGGTGCATGCAAGGTCATATGATGTCATTCCAAGGTGTTTATGATCCAAAAATAAGTTCCTCCCCCTTAGTATCCATGCTGGCTCCATGCTAGCTAATGTGGAGGAGGTGGTCCTCAAAGTAGAAGAATCATAAACCTCAGATCTAGACCAATTCTGATCTCAATTAACCATGCATGTGTGCTCCTAGGGTTTTTGTGTTTGAGAGGTGGGGCTTAAGGTTAAAACTAGTCAATTTGGAGCTTTTCTAAATGGTTTTTAGAGTCACCCCTCTAGTTCCACACTAGCCAGCATGGAACTAGTTAGGAAGACAATATGAAATTAGTTTTTAGTCATTTTAGATTAATTCTGGTTGTGTCTATGTAGTTCCAATGTTACTCGCATTGAAAATCAATGTCCAAGATCAAAATCAATCAATTTCAAGGGTTTTTAATGGTTTTTTTGGCTTATCCCCTTAGTTCTATGCTAGCTCCACATTGGCTAGTGTGGAACCAGCTAGGAGGATCCCATCAGATTGATATTTTCTTAAGTTTGATCATTTTTTGTCATGAATGTATCTTTCCAAGGTTGTTGAAGTTAATAGTGAAAGCCTAAGGCTAAAATTTGGTAGGTTTTAAGGGTTCTGGGCTATTTTATGAGCTCTCCCTTTGGATCCACCCTACCTCCACCTTGGCCAATGCGGAACTAGCTTGGAGGATCTTTGAAATCATGAAAAAAGACATTTTTGATAATTTTTAGCTACTAGAGTCCTTGGGAAGACTGAGATGTCAACTAGACTTTATTCTTAGGCAAACCTTTGGGTTTTTTATCATCCTCCCTTTCATCCATGTTAGGCCCATGCTAGCCAACATGAAAGAGGATCTTCCAAGCATGAAAGATCAAGGGGTTATGTTTTGGATCACTTTTAGTACGTTTTGACATGGTTTAGAGGTTATGATGGGCTGTAGAGATCAAGGGGCAAGATTTGGCCTTGAAATCCCACAATTTTAATGTTGCTAGGTGTTTATGCAACTATCCTCCATTTCAGCCACATTAGGTAGGGTGGCCCTAGCATGGAAGGGAGGGGATTATGACTTTTTATCAATTTTGACTAGTTCCAAGGCATTTGAAGGTTTCAGCAAGCTTTGACAGGGTCTAGAGCTTACTAGGATAGGTCATAGGGCTATTTTAGGTCATTTAAATGAGTTTCATGGCATTCTCAAGATCATCCATGTGGGCTTAATGTTGGCTAGCATGGAAGAGGGGATGCTCAGTGTGGAACAAGGTTAGGTCCTTGAAATTAACTCAAAATTTGAAGATTATTGACTACCAAAGATCATGGAGGGGCACTAGGGCAATCAATGTGCATTAGATGGTTATTTGAAGCTTGAAAAAAGGTTTTATGTTATACCCATTAAGCCTCCATGTTGGCTCCACATTAGGAAGCATGGAGGTAGGATTCACCAGCATGGGATAACCAAATCTAAATTTTTTTGTCACTTTCAACTAGGTTTTCTAGGGTTTTAGGGTTGCTAGAGGTGTTTGTATGGGTTCTAGGTTATCTGGGCCTACGCTGAGGATCAAACTTTGGCAAAATGAATGTTGGGGGATAAGAATGGATGTTACCCTCCTTCTTCCACACTGGGTAGTTTTTCCCTAGTGTGTAAACCTAATATGTCTATTTTTGGTAAGGTCTAACCCCCTTTTGAGACCAATGTTGGATGAGGTAAGTTAAAATTGCCAAAAATGGCAAGAAAGTAAGGTTTTAAGTGTTCTAAGATATGGGAGGAATTTATCTACATTGGGCATGATATCCTTAAATTGGATGCATGGGGGTTAAGGCTTGAACATGTTTCTAAATGTTCAAGGGGTTAAAACCCCAATTTTGATGGAGTTTTAAGCCCAAAAAACACCATGTATGAGGGCGTATGATGAGGTCCATAGCCTAAAAATTTTAAAAATCAATAGAAAAAAGTGTAGGTGTTGTTTGCTCTTCCACTTCCAGCATGGAGGATACTTTCCCCTCATTGGAATTTAATGCATGTTAAGTTCCCATGCATAGAATTAGCAATCAGGTTTGAGAGTGGAAATATTTAGGTTTGTTTGGGTTTTATTGTTAATTTTGCTAAGTTTTCATCACAAAAATTCATCCTCCACTACAACACACTTTGAGGATCTTTGGGAGATATTTTAGCCATCAACTAGCATGAATCCTCAGCATGGAAGAACTAGATCTTCCTCCTAGGTAGTGTAGAGGCTTCAACCCTTTCAATTTTCAAGCATTTTCAGTGTTCTTGCAACTATGGTGAAACAACATGGAGGAAACAACAAGAATCCCAAGATTTAGGCATTATATGAGGTATCCAAGAATATCTCCAATTTTTCTAGGGCCATTTCCATCCAAGGATCTTCCTCCTTTATTCCAAGGTAGGTCATTCTTGGCCTTTTTCTCTAGTTTCTCAACCGTTTTTATGGGCTTTTATGTAGGAAAAGGACATTTTGTTTAGATCTACTCCAAAGGGCTAAATAAAATTGAATTCCAACAAAATCCTACATCATATTTTGGCCATTTCTATGTGGATCTAAGTTCATTTTTCTATTTTTGCTTTGGTAGATTTGATTTTTGAAAATAGGCTTATGTTTTGTGTGCTTTTTCCCCAAATTTGGGAGTGGATCCATTTTTGTTAGATCTAGGCTGATATTTCTGTCAAAAATAAATTCTAACAAAATCCTACCACTTTATTTTCATGCATTTTGTCATGGGTATAAGTTTTTTTGACCATTTTTTGCTATAAGTCATGGCTAGGTTAAGTTAGGTTTGTAAGCTTTGTGTTTTTTGGTGCTTTTTGATGAAAAAAGCAAGCAATGTTGTGTATTTTTTGTTAAAAGCTACATGTTTAGAAAATAAATGTTATGGATTTTAGGGTTATTTTTAATATTTCTAATGAATGTGATTTTGTTTTATTTGGATGTGAAATGATAAAGTTATGGCTATTTCAATCAAGTTGTGTAACTAGGGTTTATGCAATTTTTTAGATTTTCATCAAAATTAATGATTTTTTTCTAAAGAAACGGTATTGGATGTGAATTTTTGTTAAGTGTTTGTACATATAGCTTGATTCAATATTTTCAAATGGTGGTCTAATGAATCTATTTGGAGCTCAAACAAATTTTTGATGAATTTTTTCTCAACCTTGTACAAAAGGGGGTTTAGGTTGATGACTACAGTTTTGCTAATTTTGGCTATATTTTATGTAAAAATAGTTATGTGCTTCTATTTGTAATGGCCATGGATGAAATTATGATGATTTTAGGATTCATTCCATGGTGGAATTAGTAAAATTAGAGCTAGGATGAATTTTTAATAATTTTTTGATTAAGGCTACGTTAATGAAGCTTAATTTTGGTTGTAGCACTTTACCCCTTTGGAGATGGATGTTATTGACGTATATAGAGATTTTTCTTGTCAAATTCCATGCCCTTGGGGATGCCTAAAGATGTAAAATATGTTCGAAAGTTGGTTTCATGAGAAAAAAGATATTTTTTCTATTCTTAGTGAGCTTTTTCCTATGGCCATTTTTTCTAGGTTTTAATGCTTTTTCTAAGGAAATGTGTGGTTTAAACTAAGGCATAATTTTTGCTATGATTTTTAAGTTATAATATCATGGCTATGGTGTAAAAGGATATAAAAGGTTGTAATGATGTTTTTGTGAAATGTCTAGAGAAAATTTGGGTAAGCACCTTAGAGCTTTTTACAAGGGCTAAGTTCACCCCTAACTAGGATATTTTTTCATATAAAACTTGTTGAGAGATTTTAAGTGTTGAAATGTTATTCTAATGATGCTAATGTTTTCCTTTTGTAGGGCCTTACCAAGATCCTTTCTCATCATGGTCAAGTTGGTTGACATCCTATGTTGTATTAGCCAACCCAAGGCCAACACCCCTCTACCTAACATGGACTAGGAGAGGAGGTCACTATGGTTGCATCTGAGGGCAAGGGAGTTCATTAACTATATTCTAGAGAACTTTAGTATGATGATGTGGTCACACTAGTCTATAGAGGTGGCTAGGATTATAGTTGAGACCTTGCTTCTTGGGTCTACACGTCTAGTTACTCGATTCATTACCAATGAGCTAGAGACCAAAATAGCAGGAGAGCTAGCAAATACCATTAGTGCATGTTACCTTTTAGACATCTAGATGATGCCAAAGTATTCTTATACAACATCAACAATACTCTGATGCTGGCAGAAAGAGCCCACTTGTTATTCTAGTATCCTCCATTCACCACGTATTGATTATACAAGTAAGCATAACTATTATAGGTTTTAATGTTTTGGCTTTATTTAATTTAGTCATCTTTCTTAACTTGTCAATTTTACACACATCTTGTAGGTATAGGTGTTGGCACATTTTGGCCATTTTATGGAACAGAGATATGAGATGAGTGAGACCTCCAAAATATTTCAATATAACTATTGCAATATTAAGGATGTAGGTTGAAAAGGTATTGATTCCTGTCACTTGCTAAAAAAAGAGAGATTGGATGAAAAGATGGAACGAATGAAAAAAATAAATAAAATAATTAGTAAATCCTTGGATACTGGTAAAGAATGAGTAGGAGAAAGTGGTAGAAAACAGTGTTTTAGGCTGCCAATATTTGTTCAAAGTGTCTGTGCTCTACCTCAAATAATTTGGACAAAATTTCAAAAGAAATCAAAGAATGTAAAAGCTTAGGCAAGAAAGAGATCAGTAGCAAATTGAAAAAAATAAGGAAAACACATATGGAAGCTATTAGGAAGGGAGCAAAGTTGGTATGGACATTGGTAGAAATCTTGATGCTGGTTGCAGGTATTGCTTTGGCTACCACACAAGGAGGTGGAGGAGAACAAGATTGAGTGGTCGGAATATGAAGGATGCCCTTATTGATCAAAGTGTCAGTCCCTGGTAGTTCATGGGCACTATTGTTAGGCTCAGTTTTATATTTGGCTCTGATCCGATGTCTTGGAATCATGGCGGCCTTGGGTTTTTTTGAGTTATCGTCAGCAATATGATAGAGAAATGGTAAGCCAGGGCTTCATCTTAGGCACGTGGATAGTTAGTGGCCCTTTAACATGCTACGTTTGCACATCGTCCTCGGAAACAATGGCAACGACGGGATGGTGGAGGTGTAGTTCGGCGAGATGTGCATCATGGCAGTGGTAACAACACATGTGGTGTAGGACAATCGCACTACGGTGGCCGTCGTAGTCATTGTCATGGACTCAATCATGGAATGTGGCCCCTGTGAAAGCTGAAGCCATACAAAATATCTACAGTGGCAATCGCAACGGAAAGCTCCGATGATAAATACAAGAAAAATCGGCAGTAAAAATGCCCTAGACAATGGATCAAGATTGTGACGATTCAAGGTCAAGCCATGCAAATTCTCCATGTGGAATGTTTGTTTCAACAAACTGAAAGCACATGGGACGATGCATCCTAAGCCATGCCATAAAACTGTAGGTGCCATGGCCCAACTTCAGCATTGATTGAAACACTTGCACCACTGCCATGGACGACAATTACTGGTCTATTGGAAATGGAAGGCTCTACAGCAGACTCTGATACGGATGCTATTCATCTTATCAATTTTGACTTTGATGATCGTGTTATCCAGAGAGAGGTCAAGCACAGCAGCTGAAATTTCCTATAGCAAGGCACACTGCAAGAAACAAGCTTTGTGGGATAACAGTTTTCTGTTGTTTTTTTTTCTTGTCAATTCTTGATTCTGGTGTCCCGTCCAAGTACATGTTTAGCATTCACGATAGGGGACTGATTCATAGCTATTCTTCTGATCAGCCTTCAGAACATAGGAAAATGGAACAGACACAAGTAGAAGTAGGTGCAAGAGCAAGCTCTCATTTTTTCCTAGCTCCAATGATGGCAGCCCTCACTTCGCTGCCAATTTCAGCAGTATTGATAGCGATTACTTTGGTGTTGGTGGTGTTGTGAAATGTAGCAGTAGTGCATTTGCAAAGTTGAGAATGCTGACTACTCCAACCCTACCATCTTGGTCGAGCTTTCCATCACCGGGCATGCTCAAGCACATGCTCTTCATTACTTACAACCACTTCCATGGGCCTCACTACTTGGACCAGCCCACATTATTTAGAGGCCATGTGCCCCTAATTTTCTCTTTATTTAAAAACCATACAACATTTATTTTGGGTTTTGATATAAATTATTTAATTGCTGATGCCCTTGGTTGTGTATCAAGTAAATATTAATATTGATTTAAAAAG
>MNCI01003865.1:212385-253113 GCA_015680685.1 Gnetum montanum
CTTAGGGACCTTACAAACCAAGGAGATCACATGGGCTTGCTACTGGCACACCATCCAAGACAAGGTTTCCCTCTAGTGGGAGTTGCAAGAGTAGCAAATGAAAATTGACTTAATCTCTCGAAAGGCATAGGATTGAAAGGATTACAATACTTGGATCCTACAGTGGGGTAAGACATAAAAGGATTACAAGTGGTAGTATAAGGTTGATCTAGAGGCATACCTAAAGTGGCTAAATAGGAAGATGACCAAATGGTAGAAGAGGAATTTGTTTATCAAGGGCATTTAGGCTAAGAGTGCTTTCAACCTCTCAGATCACTATAGCTATAGATGAGGTCTCTATAGCTATGGTCTTGTGGGATCCACCATCATGGACAAGTATAGACAAGACTAATATCTTCACAAGCATCAATTTTGGGGATACTGACTGAGCCAACATGGAAGAAGATCAAATTCTCCAACATTTGAAGATTGGATTCACCATCTTCCCGAAGAGTTTATAGAGATGGATTCCTCATAGGTTTTATAGCTCTTATGATTTATGTTTTAAATTTTTGTTTTGCATTTTTTTATGTTATGATTTTGGTTATGTTGGTTATTGATTGGTTGCATGTTGTTATGTCATAGGCACCATATGATGTCAGTGGCCCCCGTAGTATAGCCAATGATGATGATGATGATGTACCACCCCCTACACCTCTAGATGCCCCCTTGACACCACTAGATGCATGATGTGATAGTTTTTTTTGATGAATTTTTCTTAGTTTATTTTATGTTGGACATTGTATGGCCTATATTGGCTAATGCTTGAGTTGTAGATATTTTGATACTTATGATTTATTATTTTAACATTCATGTTACATAGTGTGGCCATGGCTATATATTATTTTAAAATGTTTTAAATTTTAAGGTTCAATTTTAGTTTCCACTATATATGTTGTTGATGGCTTTGCTTCTTTAAGGTATTAAGGCTATAAATGTTGTAAGCAAGGTTATGCTACTAATGGCTACATTGGCTATGTTGAAAATGGTTAAGCTATAATATAATGAATGGCCATAGGATAAGGATTACTTGCTAGTTTCAAAATATGGTGAGCCACATGTTTATTGCTAGTTTAAGGTTGTGGTAGGCTGCAATGCTAGTTTAGAGTCTTAGTCGACTGAGAGGCTAGTTTAAAGTCTTAGTGAACTATGGTGCCAGTTTAAGGCCTTGGCAGGCCATGGGTTTGCCAGTTTTAGGCCATGGAGAGCCTTGGGTTTTGCCATTTTTAGGCCAAGGTAGGCCCTTGGTTTAAATGGAAACTAAATTTTTTTGCAATTTTCTATTTTAAAATTTATATGGATTTTCTAGTTTTAAAATTTTATTAGGATCTTTTATGTTTACAATAGGTGTAAAAGTAAAGAAAGATAAAGGCTTTAATAGATAAATGCAAATGAAAGAAATATTTTAGGCTCCATGCATGAAAGAGTAAAATAAAGTACATAAACATGCATAACAAGTTAGCAGAGAAAAGCTAGGCTACATGGCTATTGTTAGATATCATTATATGGCCATAAGGACAAGGGAGTGGAAGGGACAAGGTGTAATTCACTTGTGCAAACTCTTCCTAATCTTTAAAATATTAGGAATGTGTAGGGTCTACTTAGCACAAGTTTGTATTCATTATCCCCTTCACTGATGATGTTAAAAGGGAGTTTATCCTATAAAGCATCTTGCTACCCATCATTGTTACTATTCACTTTCTACTCTTTCTCAGGTTGCTAGATTTCATTAATAGTGAAGGGCATCACATTATTGTCATGAATGATGATTTAACCTCCTTCATAAGGAAGGTGATTCTCTTGGTGGATGGGTGATGACATGACTTGTAATTGAGACAACCAAGATCTTTCTAGGATAAGGTTAAATCTAGGCATCTTCTCCATCACTAAGAAATTCACAATTTTGGGGAATTTCTCTGCTTCCACAAAATCTGTGGAGATAGACCCCTTGATAGAAACCCTTGATCCATTGAAGGACTTGAGAATTACTATTGATGTGTGTTGTACTTGCTTCATCAAGTCTAATCATTCAATGTTAGTGCATGGGATAACATTTGTTGTAGGCCCATCATCTAGATGTACATGATGCACCTTAAACTACCCTATGCATATGGTTATGAATAGAGGAGACCTAGTTATATTACCATTTTGAAAATTGGCCTTGATTTCAATATCATGAAATAGTAGAGGTGTTAACTTCTCCTCCCTTAATAAGGAAGGAACCATCACTACATGGATGGATTCCTCATTAGTAGGAATGTCTTTTCTAACATGGATGGAAGTTACCATTTTGACTAGTGCTTTAGGATGTATAGCGAAATTCACGATCAGGTCGTACTGGCTCAAAGTTGTATTCTTCTATTTAAGGAACTATTTAACTTATTCCATCGTGCTGAAAGAGGTTTTGTCATTAGCTATGGGGTTGTTGCCCTGGTTGTGCTTCACTTCCTTCATGTGCTTCAAAATGTGAACTTTAGTCTTAGGTTGTTTTTGTTGGGACCTCTTCTCTTTATTTTGGTTATGAATTTTGGGATCCTTCCATAATTTATTGATTGATGCAAGTTGGGCTGAGGAGGTCATGGGTACAAAATATATGAAAGTGGGCTTCAGTGGATCCACATCCTTCCATGGCTCAATCTATTAATCATCCCTATTATCAAGCTTTTGCTTATGCTTCTTCCTCTACTTGGTTAAAGCCTTTTTGTTGTTGGCCATTAGTTGTGAGCAAGAGGCTACAACATTGGTCACCATGGGAGGTTGTTGCATGGTTATGTCAGTTGGTTGGGCTATGGTTGGTAGGGTTATAGTGGGCAAGTGCACCTTGATGAAAAAAGACCCTCAAAGGCATTCGTGATGATACTATCATGACAAAAGGGGATCTTGAGCTAGTGGAAGCTAAAGAAGTTCATTCATTGTGAGGGGCTACTTGAATCACACATGCTTCCCTCATGAGTTTCCAATTGTCATTTATGTTGAATTCCAATATAACATATGTAGCATTGTTGGTGTTCAATGGATCCTTGTACACCTACATTGATTATTTCTATGGTTGGATAGGGTTAGATGCATCTAGAACTAGCTCTCCCCTATCTATTATCTTCTACAAGTCATCCTTTATCACAAAATAGAAATTTTTTTCATGATTAGGTAGTTGGTGATAGTGGAAAAAGTATTCTAACTTAAAATATTTAGGTAGCTATGGATCATCTTTTATTGCTCTAGTGGGATCCTTCCCTATCTTACATAGCCTATCATGCTTCTTTCAAGAAGATTTAGACATCTGTTTATATTAAATACATCCACTTTTCAACAATTGGTCTAATACATTAGATGGTTTTAATGGTAGCCTAGTATATTTAGACCTATCCTTCCTTTCAAAGTTGGGTCCTATTGTTGTCAATGCAATGGCCCTAGAGGTTGATGGTTGGTTACCATGATTATTAGTAGTGGCCTTGGGTGGGTTAGTCCTTGGCCCCTAGTTGGTGGTCTTGGCCTCTTTGGTTACTATTCTTATGATTATGTTGTTGTGTTTGCTCTTCTCCTTGTCCCTTCACATATGTTGAATTTTGTATGCTATGTAGGTTGGATCATGATTGACCTCTATAGCATCCTTTATATTCTTGGTCTAGGAGAACTCTTGACTAAGTGTCTATGGGTCAAGATAGTATAGCTTGGATTTAATAAAATCATTGACTACCCCATTGAATATACCCAAGAGATGAGTTTTAGCTATAGGCTCTAGTATTTCATTTATCAAACCATTCCATTGTTGGATGAACTTCTACATGGGCTTAAGGGATATCTACTTGACCTTCATGAGTTGGTTGAGCATAGTATTAGGCTTCAAGTTGTAATTAAATTAGTTAATGAATTGGGGAATGAGGTCTTCTAAGGAGGATATGGATACTCTAGATAGGGAATAGTACTAATCAAGTGCTTTCCCAATCAAGAACATAGGAAATATTCTCATGATAGTGTGAGGCCATGGTTGCAACAGTAAGCATTCAGTTCTAAAGATTATAAGATGAGCATTAGGACCACCTTCTCCACTATATTTATTGAATTAAGGGATAGGGATACCAGGAAGAAGTGTTAATGGTGGGACCATCAGCTTAATGGGATTTTCCTAGTAAAAATTTATGATCTTGACACTTTGGAAAGTAGAGGCCATAAGCCTCTTCAACTTCTCCTTTAGGTCTTGCATCATCTAGAAGGATTGATCTAGGCCTTGTGGTGCCCTTGTTGGCTATGAGGCTTGCACATATAGCTATTGTATTTTTTGTGAGGACTGTGGCCTCACTATTGGCTATAAGATAGAAGGGAGCAGTTGTGTCATGGTTGTAGTCTATGGGCCAAACAAGGAGAAAGATGTTTGCACTGGTATCTAAGGCATAAATGAAACAAAGGGGGTATGTGATCCCTAGGTTTCTTGAGGCCCCATGGTGAGCTAGACATAACTAGTCAATGGGTTAGTGGTAGCCACCACTAACATTGATCTTATTACCCTAGGATAGGTAGGAAGGGGCATGGAGAAATGGAAGGTGATGGGCCACAAAACCAATTGTGCTTAATGCATGAAGATGACTAGCATGGGTTCAAACATGGTTAGGTACAGTGGGAATGAAAGTGGTGGGACATGCCCAGAGGAAGAGACAAAGGGGGTAGAGGTGGACACTATGGCCTTGTGAATCCCATGTTGGAAAAGTCCCCCTAAAAGGTTCTTAGGATCAGACTCTATCCCAAATTCATCTTCCTTCTTTGGTTGCCCATTGGAGGGGACTTACCAGTTTTCATTGTCAATCTTGATGACAAGGAATAAGATGATTGTTTAGAGGTCATTAAGGGGTATTTGGTCATAGGAGGAAGGAATATACTCTTTTCCATTGTAATGGATGAGCTTGAATTCCCTCTTCCTTTCTACCTTTGCTTGTGGGATCAGCATGCCAACCTAGATCTTGGCACAAATGAAGCTATAATGCTCTTCATTTATTATCAAGAACCTAGGATTTTAACCCCTAAGCCTTAGGGATTGCATACACTTAATGATAGTAGGGTATTTGGGATCATAGACTATAATGGATTATTGATCAAACACATTGTCGGTATATTTGTAAGGCAACTTGGTCGATTCTGAGAAAGACATGACTATTTTGTTGAAAATGGCTTGGAATAGGTTATAAAAGTAAAGATAGGAGCAAAGACATGACTATTTTTTTAAAATGGCTTGGGATAGGCTATAAAAGTAAAGATAGGAGAAAATTCCAATAAGTGGAATTTAAAAATGGTAAAAAGAAACAAAAATATCTAAAATTAAAGTACTTACTATAAATAGTAAGTGGGGGTAAGGAGGGGTATACCCCTTTACTAAAAATGGAAAGGTGAAATAGCTATCAACAAACTTTGCTCATGTTGGCTTCCTAGCTATCACAACCATGAATGTGGTAGGGGAAAAAGAAGGGGGTGAGATGGGAGGATGTCACACCTTCCTATTCCAATGTTGGTGAAGGAAGAAAGAGGGGATGTTTAGTAGCCAAAATAAAAACCTAAGACTTTCTTAAGACAGTTTTGGCAAGCTACAAAATTCCATAACAAGAAAAGGGGAAAAGTAGATTTGGTTGGTGTCAAAACTAACATGGGTTTTGTTATGGAAATGGTAGCAATAGATGGAATGTTTGCATGTGGATCATCAATGTTGGCTTTGTTTTAGGAATTCACAATAGATGTTGTAAAAATTTAACACCCATCCACTTGCAACTTCCATGATGAAGTTTCTATCATAGGGGGGCAAGGGGCAATGTTGTGTTTCCAAGATTTTGATTAAAAAAAATGTAAATTTCAAGCTAGGAGTAACATTGGCAATATGGCTAATAGATTTGATCACAAAAATTAGGAAAAGGCACTCCTTCTAGCACCAAGAAACTATTGCAACTGGAAAATTTTATCACTAGAAAATTGAAAGATCCAATGTAGAAGCCTCAATCCCAAATTCGTAGGGCCTTAAAAAATGGAATTCAAGGTACTCTAAATAGTCTAGTAGTTCACCCAAGGACTTAAGGGGGATGCAAAATGGGAGTAACGAAGTAAAGAAATGTAAATCTATAAAATAGTGCATTGAAAATATAGTAATTAAATCTAAAATTGTACACAAAATGAAAGCATAAACTTTACTAGATAAATAAAGAATGAGTTCAAAGATGTGTAAAAAATTTGTACACAAAGGAGGGTAAGGGGGGTTCACTTGGGCATGGATTCAGAGCTTGTTGAAGCCACAATCAAATTCACAATTCAATATCATTGTCATTCTTGATGCTATCGAACCTCCTTTTCCACCACTCTAAATCTACAATGTTGGCCATTATTGAGGTTAAGAAATGTGAATGATAGAGGCTATCAAAATGCTCCACACTAAGATTTCGGGATGCCAAAGGGGTAACATTGACAATCTAGGCTTACAAATCCCAAAGGGGCTAACAAGGGTGACAAGGCTACAATGGTTCCACATTGTCAAGCTTCAAGAAGCTGCATACTACTAGGAAGAAAAAGCTCTTGAAGCCAAAAATGCTAAATTCTTGCATTGTGCAAATGCCAAGGGTGTGGAACCTTGAAATGGTGTGGGTTTGGTTTTTATAGGTCTTTGGCCATGATTTGGGCTACAAACTACTAACTGATTGGGCTACAAGATGGCTACCAAATTACTACCACATTTAGGAGGGTAGGCACTCAAAATATTTGAGTATTACCATATATGAAAAGTGTCATACCCCCTTGGCCATCTGTTCACCAAAAATAATAATGAGGGTGTACCTTCCATGTTGGCTTCATTCCTCCACACTAGCTCTGCTCCTTCCATGTTGGCTTTGTAGGGTCCTTGCTAGAGTTGATGTCAAAATCTTAGCAATGTTACTTCTACATTGGGGAGGAGGTATCAACATTGAGTGGGATGAGAGATCATTACTAGGGATAAGGGTCAAACTCCTCTAGGCTGAGTTGCCCTCCTTTCCACACTAGGGATGCATGCGATCCACCCCTTGCATTCCTTCAAGCTAGCTTTGATGCCTCTACATTGGTTTATCCCTTTGCAAGAGTTTTCTAGCATAGAAAGATGTATACGCCATATAAAATCCATCAAAATACCATTTTTGACATTCTAAAAGGCATTTTGACCCCTCCTCCAACCCCAAATATAGACACTAGGTGACTCTTTTCACTTGGAGAATGAGGCTTTAACCACTTATGAGGCATTTTTCAGCCCCAAAAGTATGAAATATGTGGGATTTTCTCTTATGGATTACAATATTCACATTTACAATGAATTTTTACCTTGAGTTTCATGGGATGGGGTTACAAAGGTTACAATATGAAGATTTGGTGGTGTTTCAAATTTTGGATCCATGGATCTCAAGAAAAGGATCTGGAGCACCCTGGATGTCCTTGCAAATCATCCAAGGACTTATGATTTGTTATGATGCAAATAAATAGAATTGTGGATGTAGATCTAAATGTAGAAAAACAAAAAATAAATTTTCACTAAGAAAGTAAAACTAAAACATTTTATTAGAATAATAAAATTATTTACAGAAAAGAAATTGTAGATGAGTACAAAATTTCTATGCTTTGAATGCAGAAACAACCAAATGAAGAATGCTTAAAACCTGATTTAGCCATAGAGATGTGTTCTATAGTCACCTTTTCTCTTTGGTAGTTTCAAGTTTCTACTCCTCAGGCTTGTCCTTGGTTTCTCCTTCATTGGATCTATGTTATAGGTCGACGGATGGCTATGGACTCTTAGGTGATCTGCACTACTTTGAAAGTCTACTTTTTTAGCCTAAATGCAAATTTCCAAAAGTCCATTTAATGTGATCAAATCTAAATGAAATAGGCCATATGGTGACTAATCTATTACTACAAATTTCTGCCATGATTGCTAATAGATTACTACAAATTTTTTATCTATGCAATGAAACTCATAATAATTTATTTATTAAATTTTAAAATTTTAATGCTTTTTACATTAGCTTCATCTACTGCCTAGCATAAAAATTCACACCCAAATTTATACACTACCTTTGCAAGTGTCCTATTCCAAAACTTTAACACCTAGAATAAAAACCTAAAATCCAAATTTATACATTGGCTTTGTACATGTCCCAACATAAAAATTGTCATGGCTAGCATAAAAATTTTGAAATGCCAAATTTGGTGGCCTACAAAGCATTTTTAGCCTTCCCAGGCTTAGATACAAGAAAATTGCAGCTTTTCCCACCTTGAAGATGAGGTATTCATAACTTATGAAGGATTTTTTAGCTTCCATAAGCTAGGATGTGTGAGATTTATGGCATATGAACTACAAATTTTACATTTTACAATAAAAATAATATCTCAAAGTCTAGTGATGAAGGTTATAATGTTATATTTTGGGCAAAATAAGAGAATTATGTTTGCCATTATTTTCCACCAAAATACAATGAATTTTTAACCATAGGTTACTACAACATGAATTTTCTTTAGGGTGTTTCATTGGCCCCTCTTTGTTGATTTTTTAAGGATTAAATCAAGAAACATTAATAAAGAATGTCAAACACCACAACAAATCCATCATCGATGTTTCCTCTATATGCTTGATTTTGTAGCTCTTCATCCATGTTGAAGAGTGCTTATGATGGTAAGCTAAGATTATGATGGAATGATATAGGTTTGAGATGAGATAAAGGTCATACCAGCTATTAGGGAATGGTTACATCAGTTAAAAAAGAATCCCTAATGTTGACATCAAGATTATAGTATGGCAGTGGCATGCTTGCTAATTAATGTAATCTTAACGCTTTGTGCTTTGAAGTATTGGTCACTCGGTAACGTGTTAGTCGAACCAACACTCTTCTCCAAGGCTTCTTTGGTCATTAAGCTCCTCCTTTTGATTGTTTGGAGCTATTTATCTAAATTTTGGGCCTCATTGCCTTTTTGGCTTCTTTGGAAATTTTCTTTCTCATTTTCTTTTTTTTTTTTAGGGTTGAAAATTTCATTGGATTTCACTATGAAGGTCAAACTTAGTTTGGTTTTCTTGTTGAATGAGATGTGTTACATCCAACAAACTTGAGGTGGAGCATGACAAAGGAGATTTCACATGGTCATAGTGCATACATGTCAAACATAGGTTATCATTTTTGTTTAGGATAAGGAATTTTTTAATTGGGCTATGGGATTGTGGCTTAAAAAGAAGTAATGAAAGTAATATGAGACAAGTAGTCTTGGCACAACAAAACAAGCTAACCAAATCAAGCATGTCAAGGTTACATGGTAACTAGTTGTTGTTATGAGCTGCACCTTTGTGATGACTTTTGAGCTTCATCTTGCAAGCACAAATCCAAGAGGAAAAGAAAAAAAGATAAAAAATACGTGTTTTTATAAGACATTGTATAAGGTTACATGATATAATAAGCACACTACTAGCCACCATTGAGAGCTCTATGTTTTGCATCATAGATTTTACAAAGTTTTTAGTTCATTCATCATGCCAAATAGAGTTATGAGATCATGAAAGCTCGCTTGTTATAGATCATCAAAGTTATCAACATTGGTCATTCATTCCAACTTGTTAACAATGGTAAATAACACTAAAAGCAAACATTTGAGAGTTAGAGGTAATCAAGGACTGTGTAATGGATTTGGTGTTGCTTTACAAGGATTTTATGATGTCTTGAGTAGGTTTAAGTTCTAGTCAGGAACTTGGTTCCATGTGTTTTCTCTTCATGATCTTGGTTTAGATGGTAATTTCAATGAAGGGATCCTCCATGATGTTTTTCGCTTCAAGGGAAATGGTAATCAAGCTACGTTAAGATGTTAAGGCTATATGGTAGAATGGATTTGAGGCTTAATTTTTGGATATTTTAAGGTCAACTTGGTCTAATAACATCATGAGAGGGGCCCATTTGGCTTTAAGGCTAGTAGATTTTGCTTCCTCATCCTCCTAGCTCATTTCCTACATGTCAACATAAGCATTTCAAGTGGCATTTGTATGATAAAATTGTTAAAACATTGTTGAAGTACTTGCAAAACATTGTAATGGCAAAGCATAATAAGGCCAACCAAGGTCAACACAAACTAAAATGAGACCAAACAAGGTAATGTAGAATCACTATAAGGCAAAGGGCTTGTCATGGTTGGAAGTGGTTGCTATGGTGAAAATATGTGTCATGAACTAGCATGGCCTTGTAGAACTGGGCCAGCTATGGGCCTTAGGAGGCCTATGTAGGCCTTCTCATTACACTATCCTACACAGATCTTCGTAGTCCAAGGTTGGTTTCCATGATAAGTAAGAGAGTGAGAGAGAGGTGTGAAACTAATGTTAGGGGTGATGGGAGACTAGGTAGTGAGGTAGCAACACTGAGGGTTTTGATAGTCATGCAAGATGAGCCTAGGTTTCAACAGTTTCAATGACATCGATGCTTGGTATCTTCCCGCGTAGCTCATGGGATTGTCCAAAGATGCTATGCTAGATCACAGTTGCCTGCACATGGCTCTATAGAATGGCATGAACAAAGCGAGTATTCTTGGTGAGATCGTCTAGAAATGAGAACAAGAAGAATTGCGATGACTAAGTGGTAGGCGTTGGTAGCACAACCAAGGGTTTTCCATGGTGCAATGTAGAGGTTAGTTTTGCCTTATGTTAAGTTTTGTTTGTATTTATTGTTCATTTCTAATGAATATCAAATACTCTCTTAAATTGAAATTTTTATTTATGACCCTAATGATCATAGTTAGAGTATTATTTCTATGCTCATTATCTAATTATGTTAATGTTTTTTACGGTTTTACTGGTAATGTATTATGGCTATAATGGTTATTAATATTTACTTGGTTTATTATTTTTTGTAGGCCTCTAGAAAGGATGTTGATGCAGTTGGTGATGATGTACCTAATAAGCCTCCTTTTCCTCCTATGGCTTGATTTTCTTTATTTTTTAGCATGTTATAGTTTTTTGTTTTTGTTATATCATTGATTAATCTATTTTAATTTGATCATAATGCCCATAAATATCAGGTATTGTTCTTGTTGTTGTATGTTGTAGTATTTTGAAGAGTGCAACTATGATTAAGGACATTTATTTTTATTTTACATCGTAGTGTGATTGTGACTATTGTTTGCTTTTTGGTTATTTATGTTTTATATTTTTGTATGCTTTAAATTTCTTGCATAAGGGCTACAAGTTAAAATGAGGCTATAAAATTTGGCAATGAGATGAAAAAATGTAAAAACATAAAAGAAACATGAGTTTTAAATTGAAGACTGAATAATGTAATAAGAAAAATAGGTCTTGATGTACACATAAGGGGCATAAGAGGAAGGCCACAAATTTTCTAGTTTTAGGCCTTGGCAAGCAACCACATTGCCAATTTTAGGTCTTGATGTGCCATTGTGCTACTCGGTTTAGGCCTTAGCAGGCTGTGACCACACTTGTCTAGCAAGTATGGGATGCTCTTGAAAGAGCATATAAGGAAAAAATATTTAATGAAACATGATACAAGGTTGCAAAGTTAAACAAATGATCATTGATAAAAGAGGGAATAATACATTTACTGTGAACTTGTTGTTTGATCTTTGATAGATCAAAGTATCCTTTTAGCACAATTCTATACTCACCATCTCTCTTGTTTAGCATGGCAAGTTGTAGGCATTTTTGTTGGTTATCTAGTGTTACAAAGTTGGTGTTGCTATCATCATTGTTGTTCTTATTATTGGTCCCATTCTAAGTATCAGGAGTTTCCTCTTGAAATACCACCTCCAAACCTTAATCAATGTTGACATAGTTAATTAAAGATAGCAACATATTACCCACATGAATAATAATTTCACCATCATCATATGGTAAATGGATCTCCTAATATATAGGAGACAAGACCATTCAAGGCTTAGCCAACCATTACCTTCATAGGAACAAGTTGAAGCAAGGTGTCTCTTCAACCACTAGGAAGTTGGCGAATGTAGTGAATTTCTCGTTAGCTACAAAATCCAAGGAGATAGAACCTTGCATTTCTACTCATAACCCATTAAATTACTTGAGTGCTAACATAGTGGTTTCTTGGATTTCTTGGTTAAGCCTAGTTTTTCAACAATGGTGTATGGTATCACATTGGTTTCCACCCCATCATTCACATAAACATGATGAATCTTGTATCTACCAATACACATAGTAATGAGGATGGGAGTTGATAGCAATTTTCCATTTTGTGAGTTGATCTTCATCTTACTATCACAAAAGTTAAGCATACATTGATGCCTATTTCTCCTAATTCATGCTTGCTTAATGACAAAGTGGATAGACTCCTTATTGGTAGGCATGTATCCACTCATAGGGATAGAAGTCAACACTTGAGCTAGTGCATCTTTGTGAATAAGAAAATTCATGATTAGCTTGTACAGGTTCAATAATGTATCCTTTTGTTTCAGGGACCATTTGGCTTATTCCATCATTGTAAGGAAATTCTTTCCCTTAGTGTATGATCTTCCAACCTTAGTGGTTTTAACTTCTTCCATCCTTCCTATAGTTTGTGGCTCATATTTCAAAGTATGTGCCTTAAGTCCCTTGTCCATGGGTGTAAAAAATCTTGGCATAGGTCTAGGTGGATTAACATGTTTTAAAGCCATTTTTTATTGGTTACCTTTAGTGGGTTTAGTTATTAGTTTGACTATAAGTTAGTTTCATTGCAGTTGAGGTGATGACTTCTTGCTAACCACTAAGTTGTTGGCCATTATAAGAGAGATTTGATCATGGGTTGTTATGGTTTTGATTGTTCAAAGGGGAGGAACCTAGATAACAAATGGTTCCTTAGCCTTGGAAGGATTGGTAACATGTTGATTGTGTTGTGAAGTTGATGTCACTAAAGGTGGAATACATATGATGAAAGGCATCTTAGGGGCTAAAGGAGGTGATACCCATATGATGAAGGGCTCTCTAGGCTTTGTGTTTTGGGACCATGATGGAACTTTGATGATAAATGATTATCTAGGAGGATTGGACTATTTGATTTTTGTGAATGAGGCTACAACATAGGAGTATTGACACTTGTAGAGTTGGGCTCATTCAATACCAACTCTCCATTGTCAATCATCTTTTAAATGTCATCCTTTAATGCCTAGCAAAAATCAGTGTAATGACTAGCCATTTGATGATAATGTCAAAACCTATCTTGTCTGAAGTACTTTGGTAGTTTTGAATAATCCTTGGTTACTATCATTGGGTATCTATCTATGTCACAAATATGATCATGCCTTTGATGAGCTTCTTGTGATAGTTACTTATGCTATATGTGATTGTCTTTAAGAAACTATTCTAAAAGTTCAAACGGCTCCACAGGCAACCTAGTGTAATATGACCCATCCTTCTATCCAAACTTTGATCTTGGTTGATTTGGGGCATAGGAAGTGGATGGTTGTGATGAGTCAAAATATGTGTTATTTGGTGGTGATCCTTATCTTTCTGCTTATTTTGACTCTTTTGTTTTGTGGCCAAAATTGTATGGTCTTGCCTATTTTTATCACTATCCCTCCTTGTGTGTTGGTTTTTATAGGCCACATGGGTTAGATCATTGCTAGCCTTAAATATTTTCTTAATGTTCTTAGTTTGCATAAAGGATTGACTCAATGATTTGGGCTCTATGTAATAGAGCTTTAACTTAATAAAGTTATTTACTACTCCCTTAAAGATCGCTAAGAGGTGAGTTTTAGAGATAGGCTCTAGAACATCATTGAGTGTTGAATTCCATCTTTGAATGAACCTTTTGACTAGTTTAAGAGGTCCCTACCTCACCTTTATAAGCTGATATAATATGGTATTTGGCTTCAAGTTGTATCTGAAGGTTGAAAAATTGCTTTATTAAGTTCTCAAGGAAAGAGATGGAATGTGTAGGAAAGATTTGGTACTAGTATAAAGCGTTTCCCTTGAGGGACATAAGGAAAATATGTAATATTTTATATGGTCAAGATTGCAAAAAGAGGCACTCAATCTAGAAGATGATTAGATGTGCATTGGGATTCCATTTCCTATTATATTTGGTGAAGTTTGGTATAGGCATGCCTACATGTAAGGTCATTTGAGGCACAACAGGGCTTATGGAATTATCCTAGTAGAAGTCTATAACCTTGAAAATATGATTTATGCTAACATTTAGTTTCTGTAGCTCTTCGGTAAGGTCTTGGATCACTTGGAAGGCTTGATCCAATATTTAGGGGATCCCCTAAAGGCTATGATGTTTGTATTAATGGTTGAGAAGGAAGTTGAGTATCTTAAGGCTATGTGATTCACATTGATATAGATAGAAGAGGTTGTGTGATCACCATTGTAGGTGGGTTGAACAAGGAGAAAGAGGTTTGAGTTGGAACATGAGGAATAAAAGGAATAACGGGAGTGTAGAAGGCTTATGAGATTTGGAGCTCTAATGAGTGCCTCACTGGTATGGTGAAGGGAGTTGATGCTATAGACACCATTGGGGCTAGGTGAATAGAGCAAGATTGAATGTAAAATAACATTTATAAGAATAGTGAGGTATATTAGGAAGTAGGTTGGGCTTGGTGCATAGTAATGATAGGTGTTGGTCCAAACATGGTGGGTTATAAAAGAGGAGACTAAGGCACCTACCCTGTAGAGGATAATAGAGGTACATGGCTAGAGATGGTTGCTTGGAAAGCTATATGTTGAAGAGTGCTTCCCACAAAGGTATTTGGCTAATGTTATGTTTCAAACTCATCATGTTCATCCTAGTATTCCTTCAAACTAATCTCCTCACTTAACTCATCAACATCTACCAATGATGCCAAAAAATGGGTATAGAAATTGGTTAGAGGAATTTGGTTTTATGGTGAGGGAATGTATGCCTTTCAGTATTGGTGTATAATCTCATACTAACACTTGGCATCTGATTGAGAGCATGTTATGAGAAGGCCAGCTCATATTTTGACATAAATGAAATTATAAAATTACTCAATCATAATGGTAAATTTTGGTTCCTATCCCCTTCACCTAAGTGATTTCCTATGCTCTATGATCATTGGATTCATAGGATCATAGATATGAATAGCTTCTTAGTTGGTGGCCATTTGTGTTATGTTACATGGTAAGATTGTTGAATGGTGAAAATGAATAAATAAGGTATTAAACTAGGTGGCTAAGTCTCCTAGCTTGTATGAGTTTTTGTGAGAGCCTTAGCATACGAGGCAATCTAAACATATGAGAGGCTCAACATATGGGCTTCTTAGCATATAAGTTTTCTATCATATAAGCTCAACATAAAAGCTAGTATAAAAGATCAATGTAAAAGTATCATTCAGCATATAAATTGTTCTCAGAGTAAAAATGGTTGAAATAGGAATTGTATTGTACACTACAATTACTAAGGTAGTGTAGGTAGTTGCAACAGTGCTATGCACTACACTAAAAAAAATTAAAAATTGAAATTTTCATGGTTTAAGATGTAGGAAACTATAGTAGTGCATTGCACTAAGAAAAAATAAATGATTAATTTTTTTGTTTTATAGTGTAGGAAATTGTGGCAGCACTACAAGTTGTGGTTGGAAAATATTTAATGCAAAGAAAATATTTGAAACAGTTGTTGGTTATATGCTAGGTTTTGGATAAGCACCCATGCATAGTTTATAATGTAGTTTATACGCTATGTTTTGGAGAAACCCAAAATCAAAACTTTGCAAAATTAAAAGTTAAAATGGATTGCAAGTTATATGCTGCCCTTGGTACACATCTAAAACCAAAATTTTTTGAAATTTAAAGGTATAGGTCTTGTTGGAGGCTATACGCTAGGCTTTAAAAGGTCTAGTGATTAATGGAAAAATCAAAAGATGGCCAAAATTATTATAGTTTATATGTGGGGTTCTAGAAAATCTAGCACTAATTGAAAAATTTAAATATGCTAAATTGGCTACAAGTAATAGGAAAACCCCTTTTTGCCATAGGTTTTGCAAAGAATTTGAGTGGAGAACCTTCTTCTAGTGCTAGAAATTATAGCATCTAAAACATTTGGTGCTAGAGGGCCAAAAATATCAATATGAAATAGTTTAACTTTGGATCCATGAGCCTTGAGAAAACGATCCAAAGCATCCCTGGATAGTCTTTCTGATTACCTAGGTACTTATGATTTGTTATGATGCAAATAAATGGAATTGTAGTTGTAGATCTAAATGCAAAGAAATTAAAAATAAATTTTCACTGAGCTAATGAAACTAGAACTTTTTATTAAAATAATAAAATTATTTACAGAAACAAAGTGCAAATGAGTACAAATTTCTATACTTTGAATGCACAAAGAGCCAAATGGAGGATACTTAAAACCTAATTCAACCAACAAGGTGTGCTCTATAATTATCTTTACTCATTGATAGTTTCAAGTTTCTACTCCTCAAGGTTGTCGCTGGTTTCTCCATCATCAATTCCATGCTGTAGGTGGAAGGTTGGCTATGGACTCTTGGGTGATCTACACTACTTTGAAAGTGTTGGTGTTCATCTTGAATGAAAATTTTTAAAAGTCCTTTTAATGTGGTCAATTGTAGTTTAAATAGGCCATATACTAACTGATCTGTTGCTGCAAATTTCTACTATGATTAATGATGGATTACTACAAATTTTTGATGTATGTAGGGCAAATCTTAATAACATATTTATCAAATTTGGAAATTTTTATGCTTTTTACATTTGCTTCATTTGCTACCCAACGTAAATATTCAAGGCCCAACGTAAATATTCAACACCCAAATTTTTACGTTGGCTTTGTAGGTGTCTTAGCATAAAAAGTCAAGGCCCAACATAAAAACCCAAAGCCCAAATTTTATATGTTGGCTTTATAGGTATTCCAATGTAAAAACTACCATGGCTAGCATAAAAACTAGGAAATGCCAAATTTGGTGGCCCCTAAAACCTTTTCAACCTTTCCAAGCCTAAATACATGAAAACTATAGCTTTTTCCACTTGGAAGATGAAGTATTCACATCTTATGAAGCATTGTTTAGCTTTCTTAAGTTGGGATGTATGAAATGTATAGCATATGAACTACAAATTTCACATTTTACAATAAAAATACTACCTCAAATTCTAGTGGTGAAGGTTACAATGCCTAATTTTGGAAAAAATAAGGCTATTGTGTCTACCATTATTTTCCACCAAATTACAATGAGTTTTTGAACTTAGGATACAACATGAATTTTCTTGAGGGTGTTTTAATTGGAAGACTATATGATGGATTTTAGAAAAAATCCAACTCCTAATGTAAAAAATAAAAATGGTAAAATTGGTTGCAGGTCACACATTGGACTTTAGGCAAGTCTACTACTCAATAGAAAAATCTAAAAATAGAGAAAGTTGATTATAGGCCACATGCCAAGCTTAGGAAAAGCCCAACACAATTTTTTAGGTTGGACCAAGACCCAAACAAGTTGCAATTCATGCACTCAATTTTGAGAAAACTCAAAACCAATTTGTAGGTTGTAGGTATAACACTGAGATTTGGGAAAATTCAAAACAAACTTTTTGTTGGTTGAAAGTGTGTGCCACATGCTAGATTTTGAGAAAATCCAACACTAACAAAAAAAGTAAAATTAAGTTTTTTGGCTAAGAAGTTAAGTGGAGGACCTCCTTATAGTGCTAGAAAACTGTAATACCTAAAAAAATTCAATGCTAGAACCCCAAAAATTTTAGAGAGAAATAGTTTTAACCCCAAATCTAATGGGCCTCAAAAAGGATCCAAAGTGCCTTGGCTTGTCTTGTTGATCATCCAAGGACTTAAATATTTGTTACCAAAATGTAAAATAAAAATTGTAAGTATATGAAATGGTGTTTTAAATGCTAGATCGAAGTGTGAAGAAATATAAAGAAAAAGTAGCAAAATAATAGAAACTACAAACTTGTATTAAAATTATTAGGAGTTCATGAAACAAAAGTTTAGAAAATACATGTTACAAGCTTCAAATGCCCAAGAGATTTACAAATGTACTCAAAGTTTAATGCAGATAACAAGGTGTGTTCTACAATTGCATCTACCTTTGAATAACTTGTATGATTTGCTCATTGGACTTTTCTCATCAGCAATTTCTCTACAACTTTGATCTATGTTGGGGAAGAATGATTGTTGATCTTTGGAAATTTTCACTACTCTAAAAGTCTCAAGTTTAACCAAATGCTAGATGATCCAGAATTCCTAAATAGTTTGTAATCTTTGGTTTAAATAGGCCATTAGTATCCTAATTTGTTACTGCTAAATTTTTCCATGATTATTGATAGATTTTTGGCAAATTTTGTTGCACCTAGGGTAGCTACATGTAGTGTATTAGCAAATTTAGCCCACATGTAAGGTAGTGTGTGGGATTGGAATTCCCAACATATGAGATAAAAGCCCAAATCTCATACACTATCCCCATATGCTCACCAGCATATGGGATCAAGATGCCCAACATATGAAGTGAGAATAATGATTCTTATAGATTATAAATCATCTCTTAACCTTCATAAGCTACAATATAAGGCATCCACAATATGTGGTTTGCAGAAAAATTATCTAGAGTTTCATTAATACAAAGCCAAAATCCAAGATTTTTTTGAAAATAAGGCAATTGTATCTACTTCATATTTCCACCAAATTACAATAAATGTTTTACTCATGAGCTTTACATATTGCAACATGAATTTTCTTTGGCATGTAACATGATGTAGTACACTATTCATCAAGTTCATGAAGACTACTAGTACATTAGTAAGCTTATCAAGAATGACTAAGAAACTCATAATATCCATATCATGTTCTAAAAGCTACCTTTAGTACATCCTCTCCTCTCTTCCTAACCTAGTGGTAACAAAACTTCAAATAAATCTTAGAGAAAATCTTAGCTTCTCTTAGCTAGTCAAACATATCATTAATCCCAGGTAGAAGATACTAATTCCTAACTATTACTTGGTTCAACTACCTATAGTTAATGCAAAATCTCAAAATTTCATTTTTCTTCTTAAAACAAAGCACTAGTACACCCCAAGGTAAAATGCTAACTCAAATTATACCCTTATTCATTAGTTTCTAAATTTGCACCTTAAGTTCTATCAGTTTCATAGGAGATATTCTATGAGATATCTCAAAAATTGATTAGGTTCCAAGCTTGAGTATAATAGCAAACTTAATCTCAGAGACTCTCAATGCATTTCCCAGTAGAAAAAAATCAATATTTCTTTTCACCATTTTTACAACCAATGTAGCAAATCTAGGCCCAATAACTAGCAAGGAGTTTCAAAAGTTAGAGATTGGAAACACCTAAATCATGAAATCAACTCCAAAACACAACTTGCCAGTTTCACCAGACTTTAAGCACCAGTCAAGCAACTCCTTGTGCACCTAGGCATACATTAGTACATCTTGAAACTCTGCTTATAATATTTTTATTATTTTAATAAAAACAACAGTTCATTTATCTAGGCAAGTTTATTCCAAGTTTAAATTCTATGCTTTTTCTTAGATTACATTTGCATTATTCATTTAATTTTTTTTACATTATTTACAATTCCTATGTTCTTGGGTGATCAAAAAGACCATCTAGGATGATTAATATCCTCTTCTCGAAGGCCCTTGGGATCCAAAGTTAGGTTGTTTTAACTAGAATTTTTTATTTTCAAGAAACAAAAATTTTTAGGTGCTACAACAAGATCACAATGATGTCCAAGGGTGTAAATTGTTGTCAAACCAAGTTATTTAAGGTCAAAAGATACTAAATGATAGGAAAATTTGATGAAATAAGGCCAAATGGTGCTAAAATGGCAAAAAATGAATCCACATGATATCAAATGACAGGGCAACGAAGGTCAATAATGCATACCAAGGTCCAGCCAAGTTAAAACAAAATGCAACAAGGCCAAACCATGCAAGGTGGTAAACATGGGGTAAAATATGATCAATGTTTATCAATCAAGGTTAGATTTTTCTAGTTTTAGGCCTTAGCAGACCATGGTGGGAGGCTACAGGATTGACAAGGAAGTTTGAACACTTGGAGAGGTCATTTTAAGGCTTTTTAAGGGCAAGAAAAAAAAGAAAAAAGAAAAAAAGGCTTCATTTGGCATCCATGCAAGATCCATGTTGCCTAGCATGGATGGGGTAAACCTTAGCATGGATAGTGTCAAGATGTCATATTTTGGGTTTATTATGGCTGTTTTGGGATTCTGATTGTCTATATTGGCAATGCGATAGACTAGGGATGAAGTTTGGTCAATTTTGGTGCTATGTTGAACCTCTGGAAGCCACAAATACATTAAGAACTACCATCCACATTGGGACTGTGTTGACTAGCATGGCCCTAGCATGGTTCCATGGAAGAAATTAGTTTTTGGCACTCTAAGATCAAAATTTTTGTTCTATTAACTTCCTAAGGTAGCAGAGGGGCATTAGGGCTGTGAACTAATCATTTAGAAGTCAAAATATGCTATCAAAAGTGGGTTTTGAGACCTTATCCCATAGTGCTATGTTGGCCTGTGTAACAAGGGGTATCCCTAATGTGGATGGATAGGATTTGGGCTTCTAAAGGTCAAAATAGGGCCAAATTATAGTAGGCTTCAAGGTTTTAAAACTTTAAGCTTCCCTAATTAGGTTTTAGGCCATTCGGAGTGCAATTCAGCTAGTAAAATCTATTTGGAATCCTAACTATGCTAGAGCCACACTGGCGAATGTGGCTCTTGTTCTCCCTAGCATAGTTGCACTTGATCTTTAGTTTTTGATGAGTATGGTAAATTAATCTTTTTTTTTGAGTCCCAAGGGTTGTTGATGTTCATGGTTAGGGTTTAGGCTTAAAATTATTAAGTTTGAAGGCTATTTGAGTATTAATATGATGATACCTCCTTAGACTACATTGGCTAGCATAGTCCCAACATGTATGGGGGAAGGTATGATGAATGTTTGTTATTTTTTACTTAATTTCTAGGGTTTTGTGATTTCTAAAGGCTCCAATAAGGTTCTAGGATTCTTGAGTAAAGTTCTAGTCTATTTAAAGTGTTGTGGTGCTAGAAAAACTTGTGTAGAACCTAAACCATGTTAAGCATGGCTCTATCCCTCCTCAGCATGGTTACACTTGGATTTTAGCTTTTAGTGAGTTTTGGCAATGAATAAACCAATTTTTTTTGGGTTTCCATGGTTACTAGTACCTCTAGCTAGGATGTGGTCTTAAAATTATTATTTTAGGAGGTTGTTTGAGCCTTGATGTGATCATCCCCACTAGATTCACTGGCCATAATAGTCCCAACATGGATGGAATGAGTATGATGCACTTTGGTTATTTTCCATCCAATTTCCAAGGTTTGGTGATCTTTGGAGGCTCCAACAAGGTTTTGAGATTAGGATGGTAAGTTGGGATGTCGATTTGGCTTTTCTATGATCTACTTTTGACTTTTCATAGAGCATCCACATTGGGATCACACTAACCAGCATGGATGGAGGCTTCCCTAGTGTCTCTATGGTGGTTATGATGAAATTTGACTTGTTTCGACCTATTATTTAGTGTTCTAAGGCTATATATGGCTTCATGAAGGTTTGGAGGCTGAGATGTGTCATTTAGAAGGTTATTTCTAGTATTTGGTGTTCAAACCCCATCCAACCACACTAGGCCCACATTGGCCAACATGGTTGGGGTAGTCCTCATCATGGTTGCATTATTACAATAGGGTTTTTCCTAATTTTTCCTAGTTACTTGACATTATGGAATGACTAGAAACCACAAAGACATGTGAAGGCCAAAAAATGTAACTTGGAAGGCTATTTATGGCAGATGATGATCAAACCCTTGTCAACCATGCTAGGAGTACATTGGTCAACGTGGTTGGAGTACCTCCTATCTTATTTCACCTAAGAAAAGTGATTTTTGACACTTTTTGTTGGGTTTTAGGAGCTTCTAGTGTTGCTGGAGGCTCCTACTGGGATTTTAGGCTTTGCATGATCATTTTGAAGTTAATTTGGGGCTTGGTTGGAGTTGGAAATTCCTATCCCCATGGAACGATGTTGGCCAGCATGGTTAGGCCCTTGGCTAGCATGGCTACCCATAACAACAAATTTTTTTAAGGAGTTTGATTCTCCTCAATGTTTAGTACTTTACAATGTGTTAACCTTTGGTTTTCAATTTTGGCATAGGGGTTTTTTGGCTTCATGGTGTTATGAATGGATGATTAGGGGATAGGCTTTGATAGTAATTAAAGTTTAGAATACATTCCAAGGCTTTTGTTNATGTGAGCATGGATTGCGAATCCCACTACATTGGGATTTTGGGTCCTTTTCCTAGGAGGTGCCAATTGGGGTCCACCTAAGTTGAAGTGGTCTTTTGCTTCCAAACTTTCCTCCAACCTAGCATAGTTCAATCTCTCCTCTCTTAAACTCTTAGTTTACTATGAGCTGAGTGAATGTTTTGGGCAAGGGGTTTGGATGGGTAATGTATAAGTTTGGGAGTAATCTTCACAAATCAATTTTTCCAGAACCAAATTTTCTAATCATCCCTAGTAGGAAACACATAGCACTGGAGCTTTTCATTGATTTAGATTCATTCATTATCCATCCCAACATTGTTTTTACATCCTACATCAAGGGGTAGTGTAGATACAAGGAAGTTTAAGGATTTTGGGGATTTCTTGCATTCTTGGTTTAAGATGTTGAAGAGGAAGGTGGCCACCAATAAAAATAAACCTTTGGAGAAGGTAGGCACTACTAACAAATGGCTTTCTCATCTACCATAGTCCATATTTGGAGAATGGTCTTCATCTATGACTCCCAAGTACACCACTCTACCATTCTTTTTCTATGACATTTTTTGTTTTAAACCTAGGCATTTTGGCTTAGTTTGGCTTGTTACATGCATGGAATTTATTTTTGAAAAATTCCTAAACTAGATTTTGGTCTTGATTTTATGGTTATAGTGTTTATTTTGCTTTAATATTGGTTATGTTAGGTTATAAATGTTTTGGCTTTATTCTGTGTAATTTTTGTTGATTCCTATGAAAAAGTAGCATCTCCTTTTTATTTTTTCATAAGAATATGACTAGGAATTTTTAGTTTTCAAGGGCATAGGATCATAGTGCATTGCTTAATGGTTGACATGGTTTTTGAACCACAAGTTTTTGATTTATGGTCAATTTTCTATGATATTTTTTGTAAGTCAATGTGGATGATCAGTTTTTTGCTATTAAATTAGCCCCATTTTCTAATTTTTTTAATAAAAAATTAGCATGAAATTTTTGGTTTTTGGATCATGAGTTTTTTTTACTATTCATTGGTTAAGCTTCTTGTGGAACCACTAAATTCTAACTTACAATTGATTTTCTATGAATTTTTTCATAAGTGAATGCATAGTAGGTTTTGGGTTTTTTGATGCTTTACCCACTCAAAACTAGGTAGTGTTAGCACTTAGAAAACTTTTTTCTATCAAGGTTCCAACTTCCTAAGGATGCATAGGCATCACTTTTGGGAATTTGAAAAAAATTTGTATTTTTACTTAGTGCTTTATTGTAGTTATTTTTTTTTATAGTTTGGGATTTTTTTTTGTGAAATTTCAAAATGTTTCTAGGTTATTTTGTGAATTTTTACTAGGCCTGATACTACAACATTGATATTAATTTTGGTTGAATTTTATGTGTGCATAGTATTTAGACTTAGAAAAAGTTTTTCAATGCAAATTTATCATTTTTTATTGATGTTGACTACCCCATATAGTTGTAGTTTTGATTGTTGTAACTACAAATCCCCCGGGCTATATGGGCAGTGCTACCCTAATTTAGGTAATTTTTCATGCAATGGTAAAAAATAATATGGTTATTTATAGGTTTTATTTTGATTTCAAATAGTCATTTCAATTTTTATAAATTTTTAACTTGCCCCCCTAGAGTTTTCACTATAGCTAATTTCATTGTAAACTAGGATTTGTAGTTGAAACTTTGTCAAATTCAAGTTGGAATTTTATGTTTATTATTATTGTAAGCTAGATATTGGTATAGGATAATCCTCATGGTTTCAAAGCTTTTACATAAATTTGTAATTTTATGCAATTTTCCACCATGAAGTTACCATCAGTGTTCATGGGTTGTTTGTCCTTTTCCCCAATTTTTGTTAAGTCTCGTTTTGGGTTCTAAGGGTTGTAAGTGGTATACTTTGCTATTTATTTTGATATGGAAATTTTGGTATTATGGTTGTAATTTTAATTAATTTTAATTTTTTCAATGATTATTATATTTTAGTTATGGTCATGCAAGGATTTAATGGTCATTGTTGGGATGTGTAGGGCCTTCTTGAAGCTAATCTTGGTGGTGATCGAGTTGGTTGGGATCTTATGTTGCATTCACACACTAGGATCCAACATCCCACATACCCACATGGTGTTGGAATGTGGCTCTCTATGGTTCAAGCCAGGGGCAAAGGAGTTTCTAGCCTTTTTTTTGCAAAACTTCAGTGTCATGGTGTGGTCACACTCAATGTCTCACACAACAACTATCATCATAGAAACCTTGTTACCCTGATCTGCTAGATTAATCATTAAATTAATTGATGGTGATCCAAAAACACATGTTGAGGGTGAAATACTTGATGGCATGTATCCTAGAGGCACTCATAAGTTTTCCAAGAATTGGGACATGCCCGACTTCATCCAATATAATGCCAACAACATGTTACTATTTGGCCACCACATTAATACATTGTTTTAAAATCTTCCTAGTACTATCTACCACATGGAAGGGTAAGAATGATTTTTAAGTTTTCCTCTTCTATTGGTTTACTTATTTGTTTTATTAGGCTACTTGGCTTTTATGATTTTTTTTGCTTGAATTACCATGTTAGCAGGTACAAGGTGGATGATAAAGGGTTTATCAAGATTTAAAAGCTCTTGTCCTTGACCCAAGCAACATTAGGTGTTTTTGCCAAAAGCCCTATAGTGAGGCTCATAGTAGTGGAGCAACTCAAAGGTAACTTCGGTAGGTATACCATGCGCTATTCCATGGCTTACCAAATGTGTGTACCTAATGGGATGACCCATGGTTGGTGGGGTAAATTAGATCTTAGTATAGAGACATACATACTCCTTAGGATCCCCACACTAAATTTTTCAAGTAGGCAACGTAAGAATTCTTATTTTTGTCTTTTTGTTTATTTTTTTATGCAATTCCGACATTTTCTAGTTGTATGATTATTTGGTCATCTTGTCTTCAATTGTTTTATTGGTTTTAATAGTGTGGCCACAAGTGTTATTTCTAATTTTCTATCTTTAATGTTTATCATTTTTGTCAAGTTATTATTATTTTATGAGTTTTATGATGTACCTATGCCCAAGCTAATGGGTCATTTTTATTATGTTGTAGAGGCTATGTCACCATCCATCATTTTTGTACTTGCTTTAGAACATGTTAAGGAGACACTTATCCTCAAGTTTGATGAGGTGGAGGTAATGCAAAACTAGTTGGTCAATCAAGCATCTAGGGAGGTCCAATTAAGGATAACCAATGCAGGGTTACTTGACTTATTCATGGTCCCTATTCTAGTCATTCCTACCCCTGACATGGTGAACATCATTAACTCCTTTAACAAAGAAGTGAATACATTCATCACTCAAGTTCATGGTGTGCCTGCCACCTTAGCCATCACTGAATATACTTTTAGTGACATCTTGAACATCCCTTGTGAGTGGATGAAGATTTTCACCAAGCTATGGAAAGAGGTGGGCCACCAAACGAAGGTGGAAAAATGGCTAAACACTCATTGTGGCCACTCTAGGTTGTCCTTGACTAACTACCAGATTGTGGAGGTGAAGGAGATGTACCCATTGTTCCAATCCTAGGCTTTCCCTAAGCTATTGTTACTAAAGAAGGTTCTAGGCATTGAGTAGGTATGGATCATGAAAAAGGTATTTATAGAGGATGGTTAATTCAAGTAGACTATTCATTTGGCTTCTAGACTACAAGGGAAGATCATGAAACTTCAAGATAATCTCAAAACAATATGTCACATGCACTATGCATTCTTTGCAACATATCTTCTTGGTGGTGCAGAAGGATGGATGATGGGTAAGCCAAGATCCATCATAGCTTTCTAAGCCTTATGAGAAACATATTTTTCTAATCATGTAAGCTCAAAATCCACTAGAGAACATTGGTAAATCCTTATCTATTACCACTAAGCATTTTAGTGGTATCTATTTTCCTTCCCCTAATATCATGGAGAGAGAGCCTCAAGTTGCCTACAAGGATGTTCATAAGGCCAATTAGTTACATGCTGAAGATAATGCAGTAGCTAAAGCAAAGATAAATAGGCCTATTTTTGAATAAGCAGCACCAATCATTAAGCCACCCACTAAGAGGAGGCTTGTTATTAAACTTGGTTAAGCACATCATGCAGTAACATGTGTGTTTTATTTATGTTATGTTATTTAAATTATTTAGTATTTATGTTTTATGTTATGGGGCTATGTTGTTATTTTGGTTTTAGGAAAAATATGCTAAGTGGTTCTATGTTTTGTCTTCATTATTCTTGTATGTAAACAAAAAGAACTAGTGGCCCAAGAAACAAAAATGGAGGTAGAATAGAAAGGCCTAGAGGAGGAGGTGCTACAATGGCATGAGAATGAGGGGCTATCCAATGCCACCTTGGATGCCTTTGATGCCATATTTGGTAATTCATAACTAGCTAAACCTCATGATTCTTTGTTCTAGGTGTTGCATCTTGTAGTTTTATGTTTAAGCCTAATTTCAACTATTAGTTAATTGTCATGCTTATTTTATCTTGTAAACCTCAAAATAACACCTCAACCTCCATGTTTTACATGAAATCATGGGTGGAGATTCCAGAAAAATGGAGTTCATGTAAGGGATGACCAAAGACATGATTGATTAGTTACAACAGATTGCTCCCAATGTTGGTAAGAATATTAATTCATTTTTTATTTAAAATTTTTTTATTAGCTTATGTATTTTTGTTTCATATTATTTTTATGGTCTTAATGATTTAAAGTTTTTTCAATCATTTTGTCACTTTTTGTTTACATGGTATTATGTGTTTATGTTTCGTTGTGTTGGTTGTAGTGTCAAAGGTTGGATGGGATTCCAACCATGCCATTGAGTTCAATGAATTACCCATCCAATCACCTAAAGTGAAAAATGTTCAATAAATCTTATATGAAAGTGCCACTGAATGTGCACTTTCATGTGCTAGAATCTCATGGGAATGCCAATGTTCCAATGAGTTTTTATGGAAATGAGTTGTAGCATTAGAGAGGGAGACTAAGAAATAGGCCAAGGAGATTAAAGATATTAGGGATTACAAGGAGTTTTTGGAAGCCCAAGTGGCTAATAGGGACTCCCTATGAATCAAAGAGATTGAATGGGCATAGTATTGGAATGCCATCCATGGAAAAGTTGTTCTTGCCAAGGAGCTTATGGAGTAGAAGTTGTAGATGGACTTGCTAGCCTATAAGGCTAGGAAGTGGAGGGACTATTATACTTAGTTCCTTAAGTGGCATTAGGAACAAAAGGACCATGAGAAAAAGTACAAGGCCAAATGGGAGAGCTACGTCAAGTGGCTATAGGAGAATCAATGCCAGAGATGTCTTAAAGTTTTTTGAAGTCTCTCTAGTAGCTAATTCTCCAACTCCTTAGGTTACTATAGATTTTGGGAAGGTGGCTACCACAAAATTTTCATAGGAGCCACCTACATGGACTAATATTGATGAGAGTAACCCTAGTCCATGTTAATTTCTAGGAAGTGGGTTGGGCCTAGATGACCAAAGACCAAATCCTTCATCGTCTAGAGGTTGGTCTTTGGAGCTTCCCTATAGAAGACATTGGTCTAGAGTCTTTCCATGGTTTTTTTTAATTAGTTATATTTCATTTTAATTAAATTTATGATTTATCTATGTTGATTACTAATTATAATTTTGTTTTTGTTGTTGGTATAGTTACTTGGTGACACTAGTGGCCTCAGTGATGATGAAGTTGAAGATGCTCCTCCTCCACCTCGAGTTGCATTTTTGATTTCATGTATCTACTTTATTCTTATTTTTGATTATGTATTGATGTGGAGGAGGAGCATCTTCAACTCATTGTATCTAGTGGCCTTTTAGTCATGAATAAAGTAGATACAATGAGTTTCATTTTTTTAGTCATGTATCTACTTTATTCTTATTTTTGATTATGTATTGATGTTTTGGCTAGTCTTATTCATCATTTGTTTTTGAGACATTTATTATTTTTTATGTTATTGCTACATGGTGTAGTTATGGCTGTTGGGACTTTTGTTTATTTTATACACTTGTTGTTGATTGGACTTGTGTCACATAGTGAAACTATGGCTATATTTTATGGAAATTTTAATTTCTATTATTTATTTAAGATTTTAATTTTGTTATATATGTTCTAGCACTTTTGGTTTTATGCATCCTATGTGTTTTACATTTTGTTCACATTATGAGGATACACTAACCTATATTGGTTGAATCATATGGTTATATGGAAATATTTGGTAAAGTAAAATTTCACATTAACTAGGACCACGAAAAGGTAGATTAAGGCATAATGACTATAAACAAGTTATGAGAATGTTGTTAGTTTTAGGCCATAGCATGCCACTAGTTTAAGGCCTTGGTGGGCCATTCGTTTACCAATTTTAGGCCATGGATGGCCATTATTTAAAAGAGAAAAATTTTTGTAAGTTTCATGTTTTAATAATTTTATATATTTTTTTAGGTTTCACAATTTTTATGGTATTTTCTTTATTTTACATTTTGAAGAAGACAAGGCATAAAAACATAAATGATAAATAAAAGTAAAATATAGGTTATGTGCTAATTAAATATAAACAAAGATAAGAAAAGGTTAAATTAGGAAAAGCAACTAAATGAAGAGGTTATATGATTGTGGACATAGAGTCAATAAATAAGGAGCATACATTTGATTGTGCAAATGTCTCCTAACCTTCTAAATATTATGAAAGGTGTAGGATCTACATTGCATGATCCTATATTTTCCATTCCCTTTGCTAAACATGTCGAAGGAGAGCTCTTTCCATGGTGCATCCATGGTTCCATTGTTATCTTTTCGAGCGTCTTCCACTCTATTAGGTCTTTGGACCTTATCCTTGATCACAAGAGCTTCTTATTGAAACCCCACTTGAAATCCTTGTTCAATGTCAACATTGTTGACTACTAAGGGGGCTACACTATCACCATGGATAATTATTTTACCTTGCTCATAAGGAAAGTGAATTTCTTAATGGATGGGTGAGAAAACAACTCATAATTAAGCTAGCAAAGGCCTTACTTGGATGAGATTGAACCCTAGTGTCTCTTCCATGACCAAGAAATTATTTATTATAGGAAACTATTCCCCTACTACAAAGTCCAAAGATATTAAGCCTTTAATTGCCACACAATATCCATTAAAGGATTTAAGAGTGAGAGTTGAGGTATGTTGCATGTGTTCTAATGAGTCATGATTTGCTAGGCCATAATATCGGGTATATGATATCAGGTATGCGATATTGGGTACACGATATTGCAGGCTTGGAAATAATGTCGAATATTTGATATTGTTGTTCCCATGTTATCCTATAAATATAGCATTAAGATGCACAATAGAGAAGTTTTTGGGGAGGGGAAAGTCTTTAGTCAATTTTTAGTTTTCAGCTCTTAATAATCAGTTTTAGTGTTGTTTCCAAGTGCATTCCCACAATGTGATGCTTATAATTGTATGGAACCTTTGGTCGAGTGTGATGTACTTGGACATGCACATGAGCAGTAATAAAGATGAAGATTACTCCATCATTGTAGCATTCACTTAGCTTTTAATTATTTTAATTTTTGATCACTTATTAATATTTTCTTAGTTAATATTTCTTTTATCATCGTTTACTATTCCTATTGTTAATGTGGAATGAGTACGCCTTAATCATGAACATTTTAGTATAACTACATAGTAACCTAGTAGTGTATCAAGTAGTGCTTTGAGTGATGTGAGCTTGGTAATCCTAGAAGTAGTACATGAAGTCCAAGATGCATATGGAAGATTAGGAATGGATGCTCATCACACTTAGGCTAGCTTAGATCTTATTTCCTATTGTCCATTAGCTTAATTAAGTTATCTCTTATTATCCTTAAGAGTAGCATAGTAGTAGGGATCACATCATACACGTCACTCTAGACTAAACCATATGTGACAAAGCAAATACTAGTCCAAGTGGGAAGACAATGAACTACAATTAACGTATAACCATTTAGGTGCCATAACTAGTCCATCCGCGGAGTTTGATTAGATCATGCGTACATGCTCATATTCATATGGTTGAGCATGGGGGTACCTCGTTGCTCATCGTTAGGACCATTGCTGGGGATGGTCCTAGTTATCTAGATTAGTTATATCATACAAAATTGCTATAATAGGGTATTAATGATATATCTTTCAAACAAATAAATTAAATTCAATTAAGTTAGACACAATTCATGACAATGTATCTTTCACAAGACAGTGATAATGCAATATCTAGTGAGGCAATTCATTGGAGAACCAATGAAATTTATGATGAAGAAGAAGTTTTGGGTACTCAATCTTATGTAGAAGTTTTATATGTTCATGGACTCCCCAAAAATAATCAAGGACTTTTGTCATTCAACTCAAACATCTCTAGTGAGGGTGGGACATCCCCTAGAATAAGGGGGCCCATAAGGCCTAGGACCTTCTCAATGGGTAGCAAGAGTACATTAAGGGATGATTGGGAGACTTACAAAAGTTATGACAAGTCTTCTAGGTCTCTCTCTTTCTTTGCTCTTTCAACGTCAAGTTTTGACACAAATGACTATTTCTTAAGTAATCGGCATAGTAATAACAATTGAACCCATTGGAAAAATTAGGAATGCTAACATAAGCATAGACAACATTATTCCAACTGATGAACTCAAAACCTATTTAGTGACTATGAACCCCTAAGGATCACTAAGTGCCTAATGCATATAACAGAGGCCATTTAGATATCCCATAGGCATCACAAGGAAATTCGTCTATCTAGGCTTGATTTAAACAAGTTTCTTATGTTCTCAGAAGGCTATGATTCAGATTCACAACATCATCTACAAGCCTTCTATGATGTTTGTGTATGGAAAAACATTGAGAATGGGTGGAAAAGGCTTAAGCCCTTCCCTATTACATTCATTGTCCAAGCTAAAGTATGGTACAAGTCTTTAAAATCGAATTCAATTCACCATTGGCCAACAATGGTAAACCTCTTCAACAAAAGATATCAAACCTATGCAAGAGTGTCAACCTTGAGGAGACAAATCCAAGAGTGGAAACAAGAACAACATGAACCCTTAGACATGGCCTTAAAAAGATATTACTCTTTGTTAAAAAAATGCCCAGGCCATGGGTTCTTCGAGGAAACTCTAATGTATCACATCATGGATGGGCTTTGTAGTGAAACAAGGGAGTCCCTAGGGATGTATGCCCTAGGTCAACTATATGAAATATGAACACATCAATTCCAAGAGCCTATTAAGTGGGTAGCAAAAGAAGAAGGATAAATAGCCAAATTGGAGAATGTTAAAAAATCTCAATAGGATCAAAATCTTGAAATAATAAAGGTCCATAATCATGAAGAGGAGAAATCAACTCATGTCAAGGAGATGAAACCATCCCCACCTTTGCCAATACTAAAATCACTAGATGAAATCAAGGAAAAGATCAAAAAGATTATGGAGTGGGTACATGAAAAATATGAAGAATATGAAAACATTATTAGAGGGATACCCATGCAAGATAACTTTGATAACCAAAACAAACAAAGGATACCAAACCTAGAAACAGGATAGAATAATATTTAACAATCAAAAAGAAGGGCTGAAGAAAATGAGGATAGGGGCTTAACCACAAATCATAAGTATTAATGCGATGTTTTTCTGTATGATCACCCAAAAGGCCAATGCCCAATTTTGTCACATCTACATGAGCATTTTAAAAGAATGTTACATCCAGATTTTATATAGAAGTACTATGCTCAACCGCAGTGGCAAAACCCCCAGTCATGGGGGAGGCCATCACCAAACTGGCCAAACCCTTCATATCACCTAAACCCAAGTGCCTATTATGTTCAACACCCTATTTCTCCAACTAGATCAACATCCTCTACTTCACCTCATCGTTATCACTCTTCTGAGTATCATCAAGTCATGTCCTCTCCTACAAGATCACCACCTCATGTTCCTCAGACTCCTTACTCTTAATATTCTCCTCCTTCACCTCCTTCTACATTGCCACCAGTTTTACCAAAAGGCTTCACACCATAGCACCAACCAATGAACATTACTTATGCTACTACTATTAATAGCAATGGGAGTCCTCCACAATATTGAAAGTGTCCTTTCTTTAGGCATGGTCGTAGAAAGAGATAGCATGGTTCTAAAACCATTGCATCCTCAAACTCAGCATAAGCCAACACCATTATGCACCTTCATCTTCAAACTTAACACCTTCTATTACCTTATCTAGGACACCAATTAATACTCCAACAACCATGTGGCCCAATGAATATAACATCATGAGCAAACATATCAATCTTTGCATACCATCTTATGGTCATGGGTGTCATAGTGGGTCAGCTTCTTATCACATGACCACATCTTATAATTTGCCCCACTATGCCTACTTTAATCAAGTTTGTGAACCCCAATCTGGGTATGTTCTTTCCACTACACCAAAAAACACCCCATGGTTCCTAACTTTCATTTATTAATTTTCTCCATGATCAAAGGTTTAATCATGGAGGATACCCCCCATTCTAACAAGAAAAATTAGTAAATGTTTTTTCCTTTTATTTGGTTTTACAATTTTTTTTTGTTTTGTTCTTTTTTTTTTTATTTTTCAATTTTTTGTTTTCTAATTTCTCATTTTCCAATTTTTCATTTTATCGTTTTGTGGATAATCTCGTTTGTGAATAAAATACTCATGTAACTAGTCAGTTGAGGTGTTGTTCTATGTTATCAAGTCACAAGTGACTAATTACTTGGACAGTGAGCCCACAACATCCACCCACCCATTCTATTAATAAGAGGTTCTTGCTCTAGGTATGATGATATTCTTTTTATCATCAAAACTTAAAGTAACTTTGTACTCATTTTTCCTAGAGCGAAGAGTGATGAACTAAGAAGGAATGACAAGGGTATGGCATTAAGGAGACTTGTGGAGTCTCTTTGGCAACATCTTTATGTGCTATCAGGTAGCTTGGTTGTACTAAGATCCTTGCAGATCTAATAAAAAATGGGAGTAAGATTTGTAATAAAGGCACTCAAGAAAGGAACTCAATGCTATTATGGGGGGTTCCACTGGAAAGACATGCACCCATGTCTAAATCTTGGTGACTTTTTTGGATCACATTTGGGAAAGACCAAGTGAAAAAGAAGTTAGAAGAAGAAAAAGAAAAGAAGAATAAAGTAAAGAAGAAAAGAAAGAACTGAAGTAGAAAAGAAAAGCATACGAAAAATGTGCCAAAACAAATTCAAATCACTCCTCCCTTGTGCAAAATGTCAAGTGATCATACAGCTTACTATCATGATGCTCTCATGGTTGCTATCATTGGGATGAAATAATGTGACGTCACTAATAAGAGGTATAGGCTTGGTTTTGATCTTGAATCAAAAGGATTATGGTACTTTAATCACACATAACACTTAGGATTCATTGTGCCTAGGGGAAGTTACCTCACGTCCCAATCTCTGTAATCCCTTCTACAATTCATCTCATCTCACGATCTAGATACTTCTAACTTGTATTTTATGTAGCATATAATTCGTACCTTATAGTGGTGGTGCTTAACATGTGTGTGTTTTGTTGCATAGGTGTAGGTTTCATTTAACCTTTCTATTGCCCATGGACATTTTAAGGTATGGTTACGCAATGGCATGATAGGTTGGAAACTACTTTGGGGAGGATCCACTTGCATGAATTTTGTAATTTGTATTTGTTGCACACCACCACATCATTTTATATCCTTTGAGTACTCCATTATCAAATCTATTCTTTCCTCTATCATCATTTTAGTCAAACGTTCCTTAGAACCATTACATGTCCTTTTTCCTTATCCTTTTCAAAGAACTTCATTGTATGACTCTACTTCATTACACTTTTAGTGCTTCAATTCCCACTTGCCATTACCCTAGCCCTTTTGAATCTACCTCAAATCCTTCAATTTTGGCCCTAAAAATTCAAATAATCATTAATTCTACTAAGTACCCTATCTTGGTTGGGACATGATATCGGGCACCCGATATTGGGTTCAATGTGACATCGGGTACGTGCTATCATGTACACAATATGGCATCCATAAAAAGTATATATAGGGGACCATTGTGTACTACACACATCATTTTCAATAGTCGACATGTGGGGAGTTGTTTAAATTTTCTTCAACGATTTTCAAAGCTTTGTGAATCTAAATTTAACTTCCAATATTTCACTCTTTGATACTCTAATTTCTTTTCTAATTGAACCTAATTAAACCTGAAGTGTTTAACTTAGTCATCGGGGAGGGGTACTATAGAACTTGCACATAATGTTTTTGAAATTTGCTATCACCTGAAGGATATCATAGGGGTAAGTACTATCAGAAATTCATGTCAAACTAATTTTCTCCCTTCACCCACGTTATCTAAGTTATTATATGAGTCACCTAAATAGATCAGGTCCAACATTAAAATTTTAGAGAAAATTCCTTGAAAAACTTCTAACTCTGAAATCATACTAAGCAAAGAATTAAACATTTATTAAAGGTAATGTGTAAGGTATAAGATAACTGAACTTATTTAAATAACCTTACTAACAATTGGTCCTTGTGTGATTACAGATGAACCCTAAAAGAAGATAGTAGGGAGGACCTTTTCAAGGTGTAACCAAATGCCCAAGAGGAGGCAAAGGCCAAGGACCTCATGTAGAACATGTAGAGTAGGAGGCACAATCATTCAGCATCCATCAAGAAACTTTTGTCACTACACAATCTAGCCAAGTAGAAAGTGGAGAGGTTAGGGTGCCAAAATAAGGACAACACCTCATGTTGTACCTAGAATGTGTTCAAGCCATTCAGGAAAGTTCCACATCCTTTTCCATGATTATGGATCTTAATTTTAGGCCTTTTACCAAATTCACCCCCTGAACCAGTCAAGAATCTACTTACGGAATCTCCACTATGGCCTATCCTCTTAGAGAGTGGAGAATGGTATATGGGTGAAACATATCAGTTTTGGCACAATAAAGAAGAGGGAACCACCATTGATATTAGTGGAATTTTAGTAGATTTTTCCACAAAGGCCATTATGAAAGTTTTAAATCTTCTAAATAGAGAACCCAAAGTTTCTCTTTTGTCCACTCGCTCTAATGCATATGCAAGTATGGTTAAAAAGGGCATATGGAAAAGAAGATAAGATATATGGAGAATTAACCCTTGAAGAGAGAATTTACTTTAAAATTGACACCTATCATATTTTCTCAATAAAGGGGTTAAATAGAATTTCTACCTATGCAGCAAGAGGAAGTGAAATTTTGATGGGCAAGGTTGATGCCAATTTACCTCATCTATATTTAACAGAAATATTAAGGTGGTTTGAATAACGAAAGATAGGAAAGTTCACACTGCCCTTTCTATGTCTAGTTAGGAAGCTATGTTGATGTGTTGGAATTCTAGGATACATCAATGACATCCTCAAAAAAGCTCAGAATGCTTCATATGCTAAATTACTCAAGTCACCAGCACCAAGAAAAGATGTTGGTGAAATGTTGGAGCTTGAACAAGAACAGACAGTTGGGCCCACTACACCTTAAATGGTAGGGCCTAGCCAAATTCTAGACATAATGCCTACCCAATAATAAGAATCAAGGCCTAGCACATAGCCCATAGGCTAGCAAGACCAGCAACTGCAACTGCCACCATAAGATTACTAACTGTCAATGAGCCATCTCAGGGCCATCACTAAGATGGTCAGTTGGGGGAGTAGAGATGAGGCCAATCTCTTCAAGGTGATTGATGATGCTATATGGCCAACCATATCAATTTATCCTACAAGGGATGAAGTCTTAATTCAATTAGGAGGAGGGGAATCACATTGGTCACAACAGATCTCTAGAAATGCTACATCATTCCAAGTGCAATTAGAAACTGGCGAAGGTGACATAGTGATGGTCATGAAACACTAGGATGTAGTTGGAGTAGTAGAGGCAGTCATGGACCACATCAAAGAAATTTTTAACATCCTTGTGCCACCGGTAGATTTCACAAAATCATGTGATGCTCAAGTTTTGGCTGATACCTCAATGACTCCTATGGAACATGAGGATGCTTTGGATTGCTTGCTGCAAATAGGACAAGTTATGATGTCCTTGTTTGAAATCTCCTAAGATGTCATAGTGGCACAATTAGAGCTCATTTTCACTAAAGGAAAGCTGATCATGGTTGAGGTTACGGCCAAACATGCAGAAGCCAAGTTGTAGAGACTCCATGAAAAGTTCATCGCCCTACAAGCTGAATGGCGAGATCTATCCCAATTTGTTGTAGTTGAACAATGAGAATCCTTTAAAATAGAGTAATTTAATGAATTGTTAATGGAAAATAAAATGGTGGCGATGGAAAAGGAGAAGTCTAATTAGGATGCTTAAAAAACACAAGCTCAAATGTATGTACATATTAAAGCTCTCAAGGCTTTACAAGAAGAGAATAAACTACTTGCTATCAGAAATTTTCAGTTGACAAAAGTTGAAAAATAGAAGAACATTCTCAAAGAAAGTTTTCAACAAATTTGAGAAAAATTAATAAGAGTCAACCAAGATATAAGCTACTTAGCTAGAGAAAATAGAACCCTTTCAATGGAGGAGGTACGCACCATTAGACAGAAGATAGCTATTGCAATAAGCACATGGAAAAATAAGGCTAAGAAGCATGAAGGATTAAAGGAGCACTTCCATGACTAGGTGGGCATGTACAAGAAAATCATTGAGAAGGAAATTCAAATGGCCAATGCACATATCAACTCCTTTAGTGCTCAAAATACTAACTAGCAAGCCATTCTGGATACTTATGCCCTTACCCATCAAGTTGACTTAAAACGCTAGGACATACAGATTCAAGATCTCAAAGAATACATTGTGTTTGGAAACCTATGATATGCCAACTTGTCCATGTTGATAGTAGGGTGCTCAAGAACTGAGCTTGAGAAGAAGGTAGCTACCACCTGTGCTAAATATGAGATAGAGTTTGTAGAACATAAGAAGACATTGCAAAAACTAGAAGTAGCAAACTCTGAATTAGAAATGATAAAAGCAAGCTACCATGACCAAAAAGATGTAGTAGAAAATTTGGCTTGATGGCTTATAGATTACTAGGAAATCAATGACAAAGCTAGAGCCTATGAAGAGGAATGACGGCTATTCGCAGCATGGTATGTCAAAGCCAATCAAATGTTCCCATAGCTACCATGTCCATGGAAAGTGTCAGCTCCATTAAACATTAGAACATTAGCATGGACAGCTCATGATCCTCAGATAGAAGAGGAGAAACTTTAGGCACTTCTTCAAATGTATCAATTTTAGAAGCCTAAAGCATAGGACAAAGGAAAGGCACCCATGGAGGAGCCACCACCAATGGGAACCACATGAGTTCCACAAGTTTTGTATTTTGTGTTGACGTCCAAATTTTTTTTATCCCACACTGTGGCATCAAAAAATCCATGATTAATCAATAATCCCATACCTATCCATTGTTTTTAATAAAATGAACTTGTTACTCATTTTTTGACTCAAGAATGAGTTTTTATTCAATCATGGGGGTATGATGAGTCATGGTCTAGTAGGTAGCAATATCAAGTATACGGATATCATGTATGTAATATCAGGTACATGATATCATAGGATTGGAAATGATGTTGGATATTTAATATCACTATTCCCATGTTATCCTATAAATACAACATTGAGATGCATGGTAGAGGTTTTTGGAAAGGGGGAAGTCTTTAGTCAATTTTTAGTTTTCAATTTTTAATAGTCAATTTTAGTGTTGTTTCCAAGTGCATGCTTGTAGTGTGATGCTTGTAATTATATGGAACCTTTACTTGAGTGTGACATACTTGGACACATACACAATCGGTAATAAAGATCAAGATTACTCCATCATTGCAGTATTCACATAGATTTTAATTATTGATCATTTATTATTATTTTCTTAGTTAATATTTCTTTTATCATCATTTACTATTCCTGTTGTTAACATGGAATGAGTATGCCTTAATCACGAACATTTAAGTGTAACTATCTGGTAACCCAGTAGTGTACCATGTAGTACTTTGAATGATGTGTGCTTGGTAATCCTTGAAGTAGTACACATAGTCCAAGATGCATACGGATGATTAGGGATGGATGCTGATCAAAATTAGGCTAGCTTAGATCTTATTTCCTATTGTCCATTAACTTAATTAATTTATCTCTTATTATCCTTAGGAGTAGCATAATAGTAAGGATCACATCATATACCTCACTCTGGACTAAACCATACATGACAAAGCAAATACTAGTCCAAGTGGAAAGACAGTGAACTATGATCAATGTATAACCATCTAGGTGCCACAACTAGTCCATCTGCAGAGTTTGACCAAATTGCACATACACTCTCATATTTGTATGGTTGAGAATAAGGGTACCTCATCACTGATCATGTTCTATTATGCCTAAATGTTTAACAATGATATAAGGTATAATGTTTGTGGTTGTCCCATCATCCCCATGCACCCTATGTACCTTGTATTGTCCCACTATTATTCTTATGAAGAGAGGAGCCTTTGTTGTTTTATAATCCTAGGGATTGATCTTGATCTTTCTATCAGGGAACACTAGTATTGTTGACTTAGTTTCTTTCCTTAGTGAAGGTGGTACCATCACTACATGGATGAACTCTTCACTAGTAGGCATGTCCTTATTAATAGGAATGGAAATCAACATTTTCACCAGTGCTTCATGGTGAAGAGCGGAGGTCATTACTAGGTCATATAGGCTAAGGGATGTATTCTTTTATTTCAAATACTATTTAACCTATTCCATTGCATGAAGGAAGTCCTTGTCATTGGTTGTTGAATTTTTGTTCTTATTAGCTTTAACTTCCTCCATGCATCCTAGGATGCAAACTTCATGTTTTAACAACTATGGCTTAGCCTCCTTTCCCTTCCCTTGTGGCTTAAGATCCTTCCTTAGTTAACTAATTAAAGTAGTTTGAACATTACAGCTCATGGAAATGGTTGAGATGGGAGTGGGCTTCAATGAGCCCACCTCCTTCCTTTCCTTAGCCTACTTATTTTCATTGTCTTTCAACTTTAGCATAGAATTCTCGTAGTTTTTACTTATTGATTTCTTATTTTTATGTTCCAAAGAAGTTGTGGTGTTAGCCACCATGGAAGGATGATGCTTGTAGCGACGGAAAACGTCGGCAGCTGGAAATACCGACCGAGGTTCCAGCGTACACAGTTTTAGCCATGGATCCACGGGAGGGCTATGCTGGAGAAAGCGAATCCGTGGCGCCCTGAATGGTCTTGTCGATCAGACAGGGACTTACGGGTCAGTAAAACAATGCAAAGTGCATAAAAAGAAAGCGATCTGGTTCGAGGAGTCATAAAACGAGGGGAAAACGATGTAGACGGATTGCAACGGTGATAATGATAAACACGATGAAAGGAGGTTGACATAAGAGAAGCTCGTAGCTTCAAGATCTGCGCTTTGACTTAAAAATGTATATTTCGTATGAGAAATTACACTGGGGAATCCCCGATTACAGGATGTGAAACAAGCACAAAAAAACAAGCAAACGGTCTAAACAGAAGTCCGATCTACCTCGTGGGCTAAAGCTGAGATGCAGGGCAAGCCAAGCTTTGATGTCTACCGATCAATTGTTTTTGATTGATAGAGTCTTTTCAGTAGAACGATTACTCCTGTCACCGGTGCTCAAAGCGAACTGTACTCTGCTTCGGCTGTAAGGTGATGATGTCCACGATTGCCAAAGCGCTGTTCTCTGTATCTCTGCTCCAAAGTGCTAAGTGCTCTGGTGCTCAGAAATATGCTTTTGCTTCTCTGATTTGCCCACCTCTGTATCCTTGTCAACTGAGGTATTTATAGGCTGCGACGCTTCGTGAAAAAGGCGCAATGCTGATGACGTGGGTCCCGTATATTGCAGGTCCTGTTGGCATGACCATTTTAAGTCAGACTGTGACAACGCACAACACGCTTGTTTGTGTGTTGTGCATGTGAAGAGCAGGTACATGTTGAGCGCGCTTTAATTGCTTTCAGGCTGTATTACACTCATTCGCGTTGTGTTGCGTGTATGAGCGTAATCTGGTGTAAAAACAATAAGCTCAAAATTGTTTTACGCTCACTATGCAACTGCGCGTAACAAAGCGTAAATAATGTACAACTTACGCTCACTACGCAGCTGCGCGTGGTGAAGCATAAATAATGTATAACTTACACTCACTACGCAGCTACGCGTGATGAAGCGTAAACAATGTATAACTTACGCTCACTACGCAGCTGCGCGTGATGAAGCGTAAACAATGTATAACTTGAATGATAACATACGCAATGGTACGCACTTCCGCGTAACGAGCGTAAAGACAAGTTAATCATGCGCCACGAGAAAAAAG
>MNCI01003865.1:257245-267447 GCA_015680685.1 Gnetum montanum
TGGTTATAGCCTGAAAAGCCATCCATGAAGGACAGAAGCGCATGCCCAGCTGTTGTATCCACTAGCTGGTCGATACTTGGTAACGGGAAGTTATCCTTGATTGTGGCCTTGTTCAAATCCTGGAAGTCTATGCATATGCGTATGCTCCCAGTCTTCTTCATCACGACCACAATGTTGGATACCCAGTCTGAGTAATTGACCGCGCGGATGAAACCAGCCTGGTATAGCTTGGTGATTTCATCACACACCGCTAGCGCGATCTCTGGTTTGATTTTGCATGCCTTTTGCCTAATTGCTTTAATCTGTGGGTCTAGGATAATGTTATGTTGGATTAACCTAGGATCTAACCCAGGCATATCCTCGTATGACCATGCAAAGACAGTAATGTTGTCTTGCAGGACCCGTTTTATTGCATTGTGCATTTTTTCATCTAACAAAGAACTGACTTTGAGCGTTTTATTCTCACCCTTATGCGTAACGATAGGGACCTCACTGAGGGGGTCCTCGGTTATGTCTCCAACCTCCAGGTCTAGCGTGCGCGTTGACTGTTTTGGCCATTCTGGGGACGTCTCTGATGCAGCTATGGTTACGCTTTCTAAAGGGAGGTTAACGTCTACTAGCGTGGAGTCAAACTGTCTAATTAAGTTCCCGTATGGGCCTGTCAAAGCTAAGGGTGCTGAAACTGTGGCGTCCATTCTCCATCTGTCCTGCAAAACCGGCAAGTGCGTAAATGGTTAGGAGACAAGTGACGTGATGTCGCCGAACGTGGAAGGCTAACCAAATTTTGAATATTATAGACAAGCTGTAATCAATGTAACCCGATTACGAGGTGATAAGATGTGGTAGTTTAACATCATTTCGGACAGTGGCATGTGCGGTATTGGCTGCATTAATATCTAGATTTGCAGATTCCGTTTCAGGAAAGTTCCGCTTAATTCTGATATCAAGTCAGTGATCCTCGCATATAAGTAAGTGGTTGTTCGACGAGAACTGGTTGTTGGCTATCGTGAATTTGAATTCGTAATTGTCTCTGAGAAAAGGAAGAGCATAGAGTTAGGGCATGGAATCTTGCGAAGATTTGCAAGCGTTAGGCTGTGAAGAAATTCTAAAACCGTCGCAATGGCGCCGAAGACGAAGAAGAAGAACGCAAAACTGGCCAAAATCGACGAAATGCAAGCAACTCTGGACCATGTTTCGTAGGCTTTGATCGATGTTCGAGACCCCGCGCCGTTGAACCGATTAGCATGTTGATTTTGAGTTATGGACCTCGGGCCTATGCGAGGGTTTGAAAGGGTTGCGTTTATCACCGTCGTCAGGGACGAACCTTGCATTATTGCAAGGGTTTGGGTGATGTCGGCTTGCGTGCGTTTTATGAGTTTTTTTTTGTGCTAGTCGTGGAAATGCAGATGTAGATGTTAATATACGCTTTGGCTTTTCTACACAGCGTTCCGCTAAAGCCCATCCTAATTATGCTAAACCTCATTGGGGTTTTGTGCTGGGTGAACCCCATCATCCCCAATGTTCCTCCCCCTCACACAAGAGTGCAGGGGAAGGCTATCTGGTTCCGAAAGGGGGCGTTGGAGTTTCTGCAGTTTTTGCTGCGCAACTTCAACATCATTGTCTGGTCTAATGTGACCGGGGATGTTGCCGGTGCCATTCTGGAGCACCTATTGGCGGGGTCAGCATAGGGGATTCTAGCTTACCTGATGGACGGAGCCATCGACACGGGTTATCCCGAGGACCAAGTGCTCAGTGCCCGCGGTCTGTGAAGCTTACACTGGATCTAGGGCATGGCCCGTTTCAACTGTTATCATGCATATAACACACTGTTCGTGGCTCGTCATATGTCGACGTACTTCCAGAACCCACAAGGCACGGTGTACTACGCGGGCGGGTAAGCAAATTTTGCTAACTGTATTGTCTTTATTTTTGTTATAATGTCTGTTATTGATGTGAAGGATAAGAGAAGTCTATGCGCAAAGTGTATGTTAAGCTTACGCTGTATGGTACAGGTTTTTTATACATGACAACAAGTTACTTGGCGATGGCGATACGTTGGCCTGAGCCGAAACGGCAATAATGGCATTTACCGCGACCAACAACGTGCATGCCGGTGTTATCGGGCAAATTGGCCATGAGATGCGTGAGTATCACACCCGTTACGAGTGCCCTTTTAAGAATTTTCAAGAACTCGGATGGCTGCACGAGGACTGGACGTTGGATCTGCCCCTCACCGTCGAGGACGTGCAGAGGGAACTCCCACAATTTTCGTTGCCGTTTGGCCCCGGTAAGGCCGCTGCGTGTTCTAATGTTATGCGTGTAGTTATGAGTCACGGACGTTATATAATAGTTCTTCTATTTGACTTACGTTTTATGCCTTTCAGTCAGGGAATCCCGGGAGATTACCCTTACGATTTCCGACCGCGAGGCGAGGGATGTTCTCTTTCGTTACGGCGATATTAAGGAGGCACAACGTTGGCTCGGCCACTCGGCGGCCCCAGTCGCAGTGACCAGCAAGATCCAGGCCGCAAGGCTAATGCACCTGTTTTTGGCTACGACCCCTGATGTCCCCACTAGCGAAATGATCGCCTTGGTCAACTCCTTCAGCGAGAAGGCGGACCGTTTTAGTACGCGCGTGCATAACATGCGCGTAAATTTTAACATTAACGCTCAGCTCTTCTCAGACCTGTTTGGCATCCCCTCGAATGGCCTTCCCGTAAAAGTGAAGACCAAGAGGAGTGCCAGAGTCGAGAAATTTCTGAAGGAGTGGGTGACGATCCCTAAGGAGACCAAGGGGTTTCCTTGTGATAAATTCGAGATGGGGATTGCCAAGACACTTTATCCCCTTTTTCAAGCCCGGACCTTCCCCAAAACCCTCTCGCAGGCGAAGTTCTTTTCGGTAGAACAGACCCGCATCATGAGAGAGGTCTTGGAAGAGGGAGCCCGGTTTGATTAGGCAAGCCATCTTGCCAAGGGATTGCACAGTGAAATGGTTAAGCTTCGGGAGAAGCTCGAGTCCCGTTTCAATGTGCATTACGCCTTTTTCATAGCTTACCTCCGGCGGTTTGCTGAGTTTCTGGTCATTCAGAGGAATGGGGTCTGGGTATAGCAAGATCGAGACTAGCTATCCAGACCCTGGATTGCCCACATTCTCAGCACTACCCGTGGGCAGGATCCGCCTGAAGGGATCGGGGAGTCGTTGTCTGTAACGACTAAAGGCTTGACAGTGCCCCGAGCATGAGGTCTCAACAGCGTAGGCGGGATAATGCCTACCTACACCGGCGATGCCTCACGGGGGAAACGTCTGGCAGAGGAAATTGTGGAACTGGCAGCTCGGCGGAAGAGGCTCCGCCTAACTGAGGCCCTTGGGGGCGATGCAGGCCACACTGTTGGGATCAAGGTGCAGCGGAATAAGAATCCGCCTGGTAAGTGTGAAAGGACTATATACACAATGCTTTACTTAGATGATCTAGAATTATTATGATAACGTATGGTGGTGTAAGCAGCGAAAATGACAGGGAAATTGACCCCTGAGATAGGGGCGATAGTACTAAACCATGGGGAGGGGGCCTCAATTTTGGAAGAAGAGGCCCCGACTGTTGATACGAGCCGTGTGTAGGTTCCAGTGGGTGAGGTGGCCCCAGCTACTAGCGGAAGCCGCATATAGACTGGGGTGCGTGAGGAGGCCCCGGCTACTGGAACCAGTGACGCACAGACTCCAGTGCATGAAAGGGAAAAGGATACGGAAGATGTCGATGAAATCGCCACTGTTACTGGCAGAGGTAAGGAGTGCGTTAGCGTGTTTGAAACAAATATGTTGATGGAGGGAATGTCTAACCAAATTATGCTATAGGGGAAGAAGATGCCTCAACGTTTGCTTCTATTAGCAAAATGTGGAGAGACTTCCCCGATAAATTTGCCTTCATGGAAGGCGTCGTCAGTGACATGATCGAGCATCTGGAACGTGTTGAACCTGGCGCTGGTAAGTTAACAAAGTTGCAACATGATGTCTTGGTAATGTGTCATCTGTATTGATGCTTGTTTTCTATCAGGAGCTCACCTCCGATGGGATCCCGCGGAGCCCATTGACCTGGACATAGCGGAGCCTCCACCTGATGGGGCAGTCGTGCCATGCCACATTTATGAGAAAATGCGTAAATGTGCGTTACGCTCGACACGCTCCATATGGGAAAGTAGGAATGTTAATGAAGGCCTATGGAAAAGGCTGCAACGGTTGGAGGAGAGGGTTGAATCCTTGACTAAGGAAGTCGAGGACCTAAGGGCGCGGTATGAATTCCTACAGGCTCGGATGACGGGGGATGAAGACTAGCGTACCGTTGTTATTGATCACTCCCGTTATTGGATAGCCATCAAGAATAGCGTTTATGAGAAAATGCGTAAATGTGCGTTACGCTCGACACGCTCCATATGGGAAAGTAGGAATGTTAATGAAGGCCTATGGAAAAGGCTGCAACGGTTGGAGGAGAGGGTTGAATCCTTGACTAAGGAAGTCGAGGACCTAAGGGCGCGGTATGAATTCCTACAGGCTCGGATGACGGGGGATGAAGACTAGCGTACCGTTGTTATTGATCACTCCCGTTATTGGATAGCCATCAAGAATAGCGTTTATGAGAAAATGCGTAAATGTGCGTTACGCTCGACACGCTCCATATGGGAAAGTAGGAATGTTAATGAAGGCCTATGGAAAAGGCTGCAACGGTTGGAGGAGAGGGTTGAATCCTTGACTAAGGAAGTCGAGGACCTAAGGGCGCGGTATGAATTCCTACAGGCTCGGATGACGGGGGATGAAGACTAGCGTACCGTTGTTATTGATCACTCCCGTTATTGGATAGCCATCAAGAATAGCGTTTATGAGAAAATGCGTAAATGTGCGTTACGCTCGACACGCTCCATATGGGAAAGTAGGAATGNCGCGAGTAAGTTTACGCATGACTTAGTTGGAGACTTTTCTGACTAGCGTCGTCTATTCTAATTTGATGTTATTTGATTTTAGGTTCCAGAAGAAGGTAGACAAAGTACGCCAGCTGAAGGGCTGGGAGAAGAAATAGTGGAAGCAGAGGTGGAACGAAATGATGAAGAGCGTCTTCCTGTGGAGCTAGTATCAGAGCGAGAGCCTCGTGAATAGGCAATCTTTCATGAAGGGATAATTCCCAGAAATGATAGCCCATTGGAGGACGACCTTTTGGGGCTGGATTCGGAGTTAAAAGATACCGGCGATAGTGGCAGTAGGGGGAATGCGTAATTATTATTTACGCAAAATTTTGTTAATGTTGGTGTAGTATCATGTTACGAATGACTAGAAAGGCATGTTATAAAACTTGGTGGATGCGTTGAATATCAATCACATATCTTTTTTATGTGTTTCGTCAATGGAGTATGCATGTAACTGTTGAAAAGTTCACTTGAGTAATAATGATAGTGCGTAATTCCTAGTTTAAGGCCATTGCGGGCCGACATACGAGTTTGCGTAAATTAGCTACTAGTTTAAGGCCATTGCGGGCCAGGATATGAATTTGCGTAAATTAGCTACTAGTTTAAGGCCATTGCGGGCCAGCATATGAATTTGCATAAATTAGCTACTAGTTTAAGGCCATTGCGGACCAGCATATGAATTTGTGTAAATTAGCTACTAGTTTAAGGCCATTGCGGGCTAGCATATGATAAAAATGTAATCCTGGATAAATGTGTAAAGGAATGAGAAAGCGTAGCTAACGCGAGTATGATAAAACACGCAATAGGTGAAGAGTGTAAACCCAGAAAGCAAATATAGCGTAAAAGCATATTGAAACAAACAAAAGAAGCTGCTAAACAAGGTGTGCTAACTTACGCGAGAGTAGTGTTACACGCAGAAGACCATTGTTCAACCATCGATACGCAATTGTCTCTTAATGGCCTTCACGTTGAGTGCTGCGTAAGGGCGAGGAGGTTTGGGGTTTGACTCCTCTACGCTGTCATCCAAAAATGGCAGGTCGGCCCAGGATAGACCATTGTCCTTGTTTTCGTTTTGTTCAGGGGCTTGGAGATGGGACTGATCGTCAGTTGTTTCGATCTCCGAACCCCGTTCTTCTTCAATGTTGTTAACGGTCCTGGGGGTGACCTCGTCGCCGCGTATGACAACCTCCCCTCCGGTGTAGGGCAGGTGTATCTCTTGATGTATCGACGACGAGACTGCCCTCAGCTGGGCTAACCATGACCTCCCTAATATTAAGTTGAAGTCGAGCATCTCCTCGACGACTAAGAATGTGGCTTCCATTGGGAATTGACCCCTCGCCACACACTCAATACGCACCATCCCCTTGACTTGAACCCATGCTCCGTTGAATGATTTCACGCAAGCTATCGTTGTAGGAGTGATCTGGTCGACCAATCCCAACCTATCCACGATGGAATAGGGAACGACGTTAGCAGCTGCACCATCATCCATGTGTATCCTCCAGATCCGGTACTGGCCGACCCGAATGGTAATGAACATGGGCTCAGTTGTTACTTGACCTTTCTCCGGATCATCTTTGACAGACTCATCCAGGAAGGTCAACGAGGTAGGCTTGGGTTGTTCAGCTTCGAAAGGAAACATGATAGTGTGTATCGCTTCCTCTTCCACCAGCAGGCTAGCATCCACTGATATGGACATCAACATGCATACCATAGCCTCACGGTGTTCTCGAGAAGTCATCAGTAGGTTGTACAGGCTCAGTGTTATGTTCTTTTGCTTGAGATCTTGTTTGACCTGCGTGAACGCATCGAGGAGGTCCTTCTCTCGGCAGGGATGTTTATCCCCCTTGCCCTCCTCCATTCGGCCCAAAAGACGGATCTCTCGAGGTGGAGCGGTGTCAGTGGGGGGGGGTCGTTCTTCTTCCTACCAAGAGAAGGTGGCTACGTTTCTGTACCTTTGGCATGCTTCTGGGGCATAGACATAGGCACAGAGGCCAGGGGCCTGGGCTTAGGGAAGCTGAGCGTAGGGTGGTCTTTTGTTGCGTTAACTGCGTTGTTCTCCTCCTTTTGCTTGGGAGGCGATGGATGATGGTTCTGGCTAGAGGTCTACCCCTGCGTGAGAGGGGCAGCCTGTGTTTTTGGCGTCCTAATAATGAAGGGCTCTCTCAGCATGGGCACGGATGAACCCGCGGCTTGGGTACTGTCGTGTGACTGATGGCGCGCTTAGGAAGGTGCCCGTATGATAAACGGTGGCCGTGAGACCCCACTGGCTGCTGAAGAAGTAGTTGGCCCCCTTGGTGAGCTGGCGGGCATGTGCAAAACAAAAGGTTATTTTGGCGGTCCCTTACGCTCATCGTTCGTACTCACTACAGTGATTGTATAAGGATCATAACTTGTGTTCAACGGATCCTTGTATACATGCAGTGTTTGATTTTCCGGACGCATGGGGTTACTGCTGTCTAGTTTTAGATGACCTTCGTCGATCATGCGTTGAATGTCATCCTTCAACGCCCAGCAGTAATCCGTGTCGTGACCACACATCTGGTGGTAGTCACAGAAACGGTCCAGCCTGAAAGATCTTGGAACTGCTGATTTGTTAGGCAGAGCTAAAGAAGGATCCTTCAACAGTTCACAGTGACGTTTGTGACGCTTCAGGGCTTCCTCGGACACTTTCTTAGGTTGAATGTGTCCTGCTGGTAACAGTTGTTTCAGCAGTTCGGAATGTTTCACGGGTAAAGCCGCATATTTTGAACGATCTTTACACTCAAAATTTGGCTTTGGCTGGGGGGCCTGTTCAGGGGCAACTGTGGCTTGGCCGGTGCCAGCACCAGCTGTGGCCTCAGGCAGCGCTGTTGTGGGCGCCTTCTTGTTCTTGTTTTTCGCGTTTTCAGTCAGCGCAGCTACTTTCGTTGTCACTGCCTTGCCTTTATCTTTGGCTTTGTTGTGTGCATTTTTGTAGGCGACATATGCTGGGTCTTTGCTAGTCTCCGCAGCATCTTGGATGCTTCGGACCTGCGCGAAGGCCTAATGTATATTGCCAGGGGAAAGATAATACAACTTAGACTTAATGAAGTCGTTGACTGCTCCCTTGAATATAGTCAGTAGATGGGAGTCCGCGATCGGGTCGTAGATCTCATTCAAGGTAGCATTCCAACGCTGTATGAACTTTTGGACTGGCTCGAGCGGGTCTTGTTTCACCCCCATAAGCTGTTCCAACGTGACTTCCTGTTTCAGGTTGTATTTGAAATGGGTCTCAAATTGAGTCAGCAGCTCTTCCAAGGTTGAAATGGAAGAGCGTGGGAGAGCTCTATACCAGTCTAAAGCCTTCCCTGTTAAAGATATGGCGAAGATCCAGATTAAAGTGTGGGGCCACTGTTGTAACAACAAAGATTCAGATCTGAAGGTGGCTAGATGGGTGTTGGGATCCCCCTCTCCATTATACTTGGTAAAATGAGGGAGGGACATCCCTGGTGGCAATGACAGCACGGGGACCGCTGGATTGATTGGATCATCTTGATAGAAGTCCGTGATTTGAATAGTATCAGATCCAGCGATCTTGAGGCATCGAACCTCTTCGGTAAGCGTCTGGATAAGCTGGAAAGCTTAATCTAGACCTGTTAACGGAGTTGTTTGTGCAGCAGGCACAGGAGGTTGGACTGGGCGGGCAGCCCTAGGAAACTGGAATGCAGGAGGTGGTTGGCTAACCGCTGGTGGAGCAGGGATTCCTGCAGGCTGAGGGGCTTGCGAAGAACACCATCCACCGGTCTGAGACAAGAGGTTAACTCCTACCTGCTGCGTAGGATAATGGTAGGTATATTGAGGAAAACACCTGCAAAAATTGTGCCGTAGGTGCGACCGAACACTGTGCACCGTACACCGCAGACGGGTGGTGTTGTGTAGCAGGGTTGATCCATTGACTTGTTGCAGGGTATTGAATAAAGGTCTGCTGTGGTACGGCTGCGGTATTTTGCTGAGTTGGTGGGGGTGGGAACATTTGCGCTGAACGAGTTGTCGGTACAGTGTGAGCTTGTACCTGAGGGATGAAATGGGGCGTGGCCGTTGCCGAGACCACCGCCGGAATACTAATTACCTATTGGGACGGACCCACCCCCTCGTTATGGTGCAATTGTTGTGCTTGTAACCCAGACGGCTACGCGTTGGCTTGCGGAAAGACATGGATTTGCGTCTGCACGGTCGCAGCTAGGTCAAGAGAGGCTGCCTCTCCGTCAAAAGGGAATAATGGATTTACTTGTGTGTGGGGTGTAAGAGTATGGAACAAATGCTCTGACAGAGCCGCGAATTCATCCTCTGCCTTTTCCCATGCTGAGGCTCCACCACGGGTTGTGAAGTCTGGCCTATGGCCATGACCAACTGTGCGATAAGTTCGTGTTGTTGTTCAATCAAGGGGATTATATCGTAGGCCATCGGCTTAAAATCATAGCCCCCTCGGTGGAGCACCTCAAAGTTTTGCTTCGCCTCCAGCTCGGCTCGGCTAAGAGTCAGCCTCGCCTAGATCTTGACGCATATGAAATTATATTCTTCAGGGGTTATAACCATGAAGATAGGCTCTTTCCCCTGAAGCCTCAATGAACAGCGCAATGGTCCTTGAGGTCCCGTTGCACCAGGAGCTGGTCCCGTGACCACCGTAGGATTCATAGGCACGACACCCAGATCGGTGGTGACCATGGCGGTTGTGTTTGAGTAAAAGGAATCCATTGATCGATGAAGTTGAGAGTAACTGATAATCAGATCTAAAAGAAAATCGCTAGCAACAAAAAGCACAAAAGGCTTTCTACCCTGTAGGATTTCAAAGAAATTGTCCTTGCGACCGATCTACACCACAAGATTGACCGTAGACTTCCCTAGAGGTATTACGTCTATGGTTTAGGGAATGGATCTCTAACAGGGCTACCTAAAATATTTGGATCAGAGCCTAAAGAGCTCTCCTTCTAGTGCCAGAAAACTGTAGCGACGGAAAACGTCGACAGCTGGAAATACCGACCAAGGTTCCGGTGTACACAGTTTTAGCCACAGATCCACGTGAGGGCTATGCTGGAGAAAGCGAATCCGTGGTGCCCTGAACGGTCTTGTCGATCAGACAGGGACTTATGGGTCAGTAAAACAATGCAAAGTGCGTAAAAAGAAAGCGATCTGGTTCGAGGAGTCGTAAAACGAGGGGAAAACAATGTAGACGGATTGCAACGGTGATAATGCTAAACACGATGAAAGGAGGTTGACATAAGAGAAGC
>MNCI01003865.1:267613-345943 GCA_015680685.1 Gnetum montanum
AGAACGATTACTCCTGTCACCGGTGCTCAAAGCGAACTGTACTCTGCTTCGGCTGTAAGGTGATGATGTCCACGATTGCCAAAGCGCTGTTCTCTGTATCTCTGCTCCAAAGTGCTAAGTTCTCTGGTGCTCAGAAATATTCTTTTTCTTATCTGTTCTTCCCACCTCTGTATCCTTGTCAACTGAGGTATTTATATGCTGCGACGCTTTGTGAAAAAGGTGCAATGCTGATGACGTGGGTCCCGTATATTGCGGGTCCTGTTGGCATGACCATTTTAAGTCAGACTGTGACAATGCACAACACGCTTGTTTGTGTGTTGTGAGTGTGAAGAGCAGGTACATGTTGAGCGCGCTTTAATTGCTTTCAGGCTGTATTACACTCATTCGCATTGTGTTGCGTGTATGAGTGTAATCTGGTGTAAAAACAATAAGCTCAAAATTGTTTTAGGCTCACTACGCAACTGCGCGTAACAAAGCGTAAATAATGTACAACTTACGCTCACTACGTAGCTGCGCGTGGTGAAGCGTAAGTAATGTATAACTTACACTCACTACGCAGCTACGCTTGATGAAGCGTAAACAATGTATAACTTACGCTCACTACCCAGCTGCGCGTGATGAAGCGTAAACAATGTATAACTTGAATGATAACATACGCAATGGTACGCACTACCGCGTAATGAGCGTAAAGACAAGTTAATCATGCGCCATGAGAAAAAAAAAAGCGTCAAACTATTGCGCTTCTCTAGACTCTGCTTTTGACTATTTTGGAGCTTATTACGCTCATTACGCTGCCATGCGTAATAGAGCATAAACTTGTCCTGGAACAAAGCTGATGCGTGCTCTCGCTTGAATTGCGAATCTTTGCCTGAGGCCGACTCGTAATTTTCACGGTGTTTCAATGCTCAAATATCATTATTAGTTTAGTTGTAGTAGGAGGGGGAACTTTGAGCACAAAAGGTTTCCTAAGAGATGTAGGTAATGGTACCTTTACAACAAAAGAGGGCCTTGAACTAGACAAAGTTGAAGGACCCATGTCATTGTGAGGAGGTACTCAAATCATACATTTCTCTTATGTAGGTCTTGGATTGTTGCTTAAATTAAATGTTGCTATGATATAAGGGTATTTATTGGCATTCAAAAAGTCTTTATAGACTTGCATGAACTAGTTTTGTGATATGGCTAGGTTAGAGGCATCAAGGACTAGCTGACTATTATCTATCATCTTATCCAGGTCATCCTTGAGGGATAAGAAGCAGTCAGTATCATGACTTGGTAGTTGATGATAGTGGAAAAAATGGTCAATTTTAAAGTACTTAGGTATCATGGAGTCATCTTTGGTTACTAGAGTGGGGTTCTTTATGATCTTTCATAGTTGATCATGCCTCTTATGGTCATTCTTTGCCATCTATTTATATTGTATTCTCCCACTCTTTAGCAACTAGTCAAGGAGTTTAGAAGGTTTAAGGGGTAACCTAGTGTACTTAATCTAATGTTTTCTTTCAAAATTGGGCCTTGTATTGCTTGATGTAGAGGACCTAGATGTTGATGGTTGGTTATTGATTATGGGGGCCTTAGATTCATTTGTTTTAAGCTCCTAGTAAAACACCACCAAGAAAATGCATGTTATAGCCTATAACATTCACCATCTAACTTGAGGTAAGAATTCATTGTAAATGTATGGTTGGTATTCCATGAGTTGCAATGTTGCATACTTTAACTTTTTGAGGCTGAAAATTGTCTCATAAGTTGCTACTGGCTCACTTTCCTACTGGAAAAAATAATTTTATGTCTATATATGGGCTTGGGAAGGCTAAAAATTCCTTGGAGACTACCAAATTTGGCATTTTCATGGGTCTTTGTAGGGGTATAGCCTCAACTACATTGAAACCATCTATGCCTAGCGTAGATGGTATTGGGTTTTGACTTTTCTAGCAAAACCCAACGTAGTGACCACAAAACCTAACTTAGTTATGCACATTTAGCATTGGAGTTGTTGGGTTTTCCATTTTTGTAGTAGTGGCCAACATTGGTAGGATAATTTCTAGTGGTGGAAACATGGCCAACGTTGTCATCATGGATTTCTAGCAACTACAATATGGCCAACATAGTCACCACATTTTTAGTAGATTCCAACAAGCACCAACAGAGTCCTCCAAGGCCAGCGTACTTGAGATGAAGGCCAGTGTAGTCATCAAATTTTATTTACTATTTTTAGTATGCGTATGGGTTTTGATGATATTAATGCATCCAAATTTATCATAAATAGTCAACTATGTTAGAGATCATAATTGTTACACCTACAAATAAACACCAATCTATTAGTAATCATGGAAAAATCTTGTAGCCCAAAATCAACAACCTAAAACCTATAAAACCAAAACTCAAACACATTTTTCAAGTTCTGAACATTTTTTTGGAAAGTTTTGAAAGTAATGTTTTTTGAACCTTTGTAATCAATAGCCTTTTGCAACCTTGAGCACTTGAAGCTCATTTAGCATCTACGTTAAGCACTAGAGATCCTTAGCATAGTTCCATTGGAACATGAGCTTACACCATTGTCTACACCATCACCACCTATACTCAAAGTGAGAGATTTGAATGAGAACCAACAAGAAGTTGTGAGAGATTAGAGTATGGAAGTAACTATCTCATGAAGTTTGACTACAAAACACAACTTGCTGGCTTCAATATTCTTCAATCTTCATTCAAATAGTCTTCTTGTACATTTCATCACACAATCTATACCTTTTCAAACTCTAAACTTTGAGCATTTTTCTATTTTAATAAAGCTTTCTAGTTCATTTTTAGCATAGATTTTATTCCAAGTTTAATTCTATGTTTATTTCCTATTAAATATACAATTTTATTTTCTCCATTTACACTTCTTAGATCCTTGGGTAATTGAAAAGACCGTCCAAGATACATTAGATCATTTTTCTTGGAGGCCCATGGGATCCAAGGTTAGGCTATTACACCTAGGATTTTTAGTTTTCTAGCAACCAAATTGTTCAAGTGCTATAGTTTCTAGTTCTAGAAGAAGGGCCTCTACTGAAAGTCTTAGCCAAAATATTTTGCAAAACATTTTCAACCATTTTTCAAAATCACATTTTCACATAATAAACTTTGAAACCTACAACTATTTATTGTGAAAACCAACATTGTTCCCCAAATTCATACCCATAATACCCAGCATAGTTGTCGATGGTGTTTGGGTGTTTACTATATTTTCATAGTATTTTTTGGATTCGTTGAAAGCCAATGTAGTCAACACTAAAACCTACAATTTTTTCCTATTGAAACCTACATTTGACACTTGAACATCAACGTAGATCATCCTAAAACCCAACCATACATGTTGTGAAATTTTGTAAGAAAAAGCTAGCATAGACACTATTAGCACTCTAGCATAGTGTTGAAAAATCCCAAAATTTTCATAGTTGAATTTTTTTCAAACCAATGTACACACCATTTGGTAAAAAAATTTCAGCTGGGTTTTACCAGATGAAAACCCATTTTTCACCACCTACCTCAATGTATTTGGTTGAAAAATACTGTGATCTACTGCACACTCTAGCATAGACATTTTTAGTAAAACCAACATAGTTGATATCACTAATTTTAACACCATAACACCATTTTCCTAAGTGTGGTATACACCATTTACACTGTAATAATAGTTTAAATCATTGTTTTCATTTATAGTCAACTACACCATTGGGTAATTCCAACTTAATCAAACTTTTACTAAAAATAGTAAAAAGTCAAGACAAAATCTTTGATAATGCCTTTTGAGTAAATTCATCATTTTTCCCATTGACATGACAAACATGATATCTAGTTAGGATGAACTGAGGATCTATGGTCCAAGAGACCCCACTATGGCTGAGCATAAATAGTTACTTAGGCAAAGAGGGCAAAGCCTAGATTTCATAGTACTTAATGAATAACATTATAACTATATCTACACTAAAATACAACATGAATTACTCCTTCCACACATATAGATTGAAGCCAAGCATGATTATGAATTAATTCATCATAGTGAGAAGAAGAATATACCCCCTCCCTATGATAAATTATTACTCACCAATGCTTAGGCACACATAATTTCTCACTTGATTGAGATTGATGAATGGAGTGAAAAGCTTAGTTCAGAGAACTAGACACCTTCATAGGGGGCCTATTCCAACAATCAACCCCTTAAACCACAACAAGCACTTCTGTCTTGCCTATCTCTTCCATGGGATAGGCATCTCAACTGTCACACCCTACATATCCAATAATGTTTGGGACTACACTAGTGATAGCAATGCACTAGATACAACATGTTTCTCAAATGATCTCCTTCTTTTCTTTCATGTCTTTTTCCATGCAACCTTATTCTAAATGACCCTCACTAGTGGTTCTCACCACCGCTAACCCCTTATCTATAGCACTGGGCTCCATAGTGGGACCATAAGTGATCCAAGGGACACATACACTATTTGTCCCCTTTTGTCTCAAATCCTAGCACAAACATCATTTTCATTATTTAGCCCATCCATGACCACCATAAGCTAGCCTCTCCCATCTATACTACAACCCATTGCAAGGCCACATGCCTCTCAATTAACACCTCAACCATTTGTGCAAACATTGCAACCCATGGGAATGCCTTGAGGACTAGATCAGGCATTTCAAATGATCTAGGACTTGAAAGAGAGTTAAAAAAGCTTCAGGCCTCAAGAAAGATAGACTATAAAGATAATGGATTTCTATCAAGATGATCTAATTAGTCTTGTAGTCCCACAAATAGCTCTTCCTCCAAGCATCCCCATCCCCCAATTCACTAAGTACAATTGTGAAGGTGACCTTAAGGTCCATTTGATAACCTTTTGATTTGAGTGCATATTATTGCAAGCTTGGCCACATATCAACATGGGAATTTTCCCTATGTCTTGTACCAAAAAAACGTTGGATTGGTTCCATGTGCTACCAAGAGGATTCATATTCTTACTTGAAGACTTAATTTCATAGTTCATTAATTGTTTCAAGTATAACTTGAAACCTGACATGACTATTGACTAACCAATGAAGGTCCAGTAGGGACTCCTTGAGCTCATACAAAAATTTATACAATGATGGAATGCTCCTGTTAATGAGATTGTAGAACTGATAGCTAGGATCCCCCCTTCTAGCCATATTCAAGGGTATGGTTAATGAATTTATTAAGTTGAAACTATACTACCTGAATCCATTGTCAGTTAGCCAAGCCTTTTCCCAAACCAAGAATATAGGGAACTTGGTCAAGGCTAGCCATGATCCTACCTATGTGGCATAAAAGAACCAACACACTTGAAAGGATAAGGAGAAGGGAAGGTAAAACAACATAATAGTGGCCACAATGGCCAAAGAAAAAAAGATGATCATACAGGGCCTAAGATAAATCAATCCAAGGCCCCTACCAAAAATAATTAACCATTAACATCCGGGGCCTCTGCATCAACTACTATGAGGCCTAACTTTGAATGGAAAGACTGATTAAAGTATACTAGATTACCATTGAAACCATCAAAACTCCTTGTTCAATTATCAAAGAGTGGAAGAATACAATACAACTAAATGACTAAAAATGCCTACCAAAGGCATCATAGATTATGTGAGATAGCCAAAAACTCCACTCTTGTAACCAAGGATGATCCCCCTAGTACCTAAATACTTCAAGCTTGACTATTTCTACCATTATCATTAACTACAATGTCATGGTATCAAATTTTTCCTAGCACTAAAGGATGACCTACAAAATATGATAGACAAGGGTGAATTGGTCCTTGATGCCTCAAACCTAGTCAAAAGATCAAACAATCCATATAGGTCTACAAGAACCCATTGAATGCTAATAATAGCCTATACACTATTACAACATTCAATGTAACCAACAACTATAGGCCTGCATGGGAACCATTTTTGATTTGGGTACCTCATCATAAACATATGGGTCCTTCAAATTTTACTAGTTCAAGGCCATATTTTTTTGTAAAGGTTTCATCACCTATGTCTCCTAAGGATCCTTTTGTGATTAGGATGATCCCTCCTATTAAAGCCAAAACCAAAATCACCCTTACAATCAAAAAATGTTTACTTGTATTGGCCAATGTAATGGCTTCTTGACAACTAACCAGCAACAACAAAAAATAACTAAGAAAATAGTGTAATAAGCCCATAGAAAAGCCCAAGAATGATGACAACAAATAGGACAAGGCATGAAAGGAAGTGAGCCCGTTGAAGTCCACTCCCATCTCAACTATTTTAATGAGTTTTAATGTCCAAGCCACCTCAACTAGCCAATCTCAAGAGGATCCCAAGACAAAAGGGAAGGGAAAAGAAGTCAAGATGTAACCATTGAAACATGAAGATCACATTTTGAGGTGCATGGAGGAACTCAAGAATCCTAAGAATGAAAAACCTACAACGAATGATAAGAACTCCCTACAATGGAACAAGTTAAGTAGTTGCTAAAATAGAAGAACACCTCCCTTAGCTTGTATGACCTTATGATGACTTTTGTTGTGCACTATGAAACATTAGTAAAGATGTTGATCTCTATTCTTATTAGTGCAAATATCCCTACTAGTGAAGAGTCCATTCATGCAGTGATGGTAACACCTTCATCAAAGGAAGAAACTAGGTCAACAATGCTAGTGTTTCATGAAGCAAGGTCAAGACCAATTCCCAAGATGGTAAAACAACCAAGGCTTAGCCTCATTCTCTATGTCCTAATGTAGGAATTTTATAAAATTTGAATTAAAGAAAAAAAACAAACATACATGATCAAAAAGAGCCTAGGTTTCATAGGAAATTTTACACAAAAGGATTAGGATTTGTGTACTTGGACATCATGGTGGTAGAGCTTTCAACAATTAATCAATGTGGAAGACTATGAAGGCCTTAGGTAGCAGCATCAACCTCCTATAGCACCATATTCTTAGTTGTGAAAACCCTCCTCTCAGACATGATAAGAGCCAAAGTAGAAACCACAAAAATCCTTGAGATTTTGAAGACACTTACAACAACTATGCTCATTCCTTGGAGTAGAAAGGCTGGTCTATGTTGGGGATGAAGGTAGTAGAAGCTAGGATAGAAATAGAGCTCTAGTTTAATGCATTACAAGATGGGAGTGGTGTGCTAAGAATTATTAGTCTAATGGTGTAGGATTAGTCAAGAACTCAAAGGAGCAATGAAACTCACCATTTGGAGCTTGAAATCCTAGTATTTGATACTAGTGATCCTAGAACCTAGAAAACCTAGTTAATCAACAATGGAATTGCACAAAAATCAAAAATTCATGTTGTAACTATGCTTGAGTAGATTTGGACTACACTAGTTAGCATAGTCTTGATGTAGTCATGTTCCTAGGAAGCATTGACTAGAAGTTTGACACTCCAAACAACCCAGAAACTAACTTGGAAACCCATAACCTTATTTAACCTCACCTAGTTATGATTTCACCTTGTTTTGATCATGGAAATGCCAGATTCCATGTGAGTACACTTAGTAGGCCTAGGAATACATTGGTTAGCATAGTCCCAGTGTAGTCCATGTCCCAAGATGGTTTGATTAACATAATAACACTTAGAATAACCAAAAACTTGATTTCGAATGCCTAGAACCTTGAGGTCCTAGAGCCAGTTGTAATTTTACCTTGTTCAACCATGAGAAATCCAAATTTTGGTCCATCTACCTTGAAGAAACCCTCAACTACATTGGCCAATGTAGACATGAGGTGTTAATACCAAAAATCCACCTTCTAAAGCTTATTCTTACACCTAATTTACTTACCAACCTTGTAGATGTCTATTGTGATCCATGAAGGACTAAAAATAAGAAAATGAAGCCTTTTAAATCTATATTGATCTTCTTTTATCACATATTTTACAACCTGGCTGATTTGACCTTGTTTCACTATGTTTCAACTTATTTTGACCTTGTTATGCATTGTTGACCTTTATCATCATCAGTTGACCTCATTCGACTTCTACCTAGCTCTAGTTTCATCATATCTAGCTTATTCTTTCTCTATTGTGTCCTTAATTGACCTTGTTTGACCTTTTATTGGTATTATTTGGTGGGTTTTAACCATGATTTAGCACCATATAACCATCATATGGCTCACTAAGGCATAAAACTAGTAAAGTGTAATCATAAGTGGACCATTTTTGAACTTATAATGCCTCTTGTGGCTTCTATTATCCTTGTTTGAATCTTATTGATGTTAGGTGATGGGGTTTAATCATCCTTGACCATCATTTGACATCATGTAAACATCGCATGATCCACTAAGGCCTTAAACTAGCAACATGACCTGCTAAGGCCTAAAACTGGCAACATGATCCACTAAGGCCTAAAACTAGCAAAACCTTGTTTAACCATGATTGACCTTATTCTCCCTTATTTTTCTTACCTTGATTGTTTTAGCCTTGTTTCATTGTATTTTGACTTAATTTAACCTTGTTTTGTATTCTTAACCTTCATGGTTTGACCTTGGTTTCATTCTTGTTCATTGAAGCATCACTTTATTCCATTCCACTAGTTGTTCCCATTTTTTGATCTTTATTTAACCATATTTACCTTTGTTTCATCTTATTTGTCTTCACCTACCTCTTATAGCCTTTGTTGACCTTGTTTACACCTAGTTTGATTGATCCATGAATAGTTTCTAGAGTATTTTATATCATTTTGGTATTATTTACTCATTTTACTCAGGTGCCACTTAATGTGCTTATAGTTGATATGTAGGAATGAAGTATGGACACCTAGAATAAAATTAGTTTACCATTGAACCTAAGTGGCTTTGTGGTGGTGTTGAATGATTTATTGACCTTAATTACCTAGATCTTGGGCTTAAGAGTCCTTTCAACCACATAGCCTCTAAAAAGAAACCTCTAGAATGGCTTGAAAACCTAGTCAAAATCCTTGATCTAGAGGCTGGTGACATTACCAAGGACTCTCTAGCTAAGGTTCCTATTTTGACACAAAGTCATGAGAAGAAAATACTAAAATTAAGTTTCTCACTAGAACCTCAATAGGCTCAAGACATCATCAAGATTCCAACAAGACAACATCAAATCCATCATATAACCCTAGTTATATCTAATGCTCATGTGTTTGCTTATAGTCTTGTTTTCCATTATTGATAGGTTGGAATGAATGACTGATGTTTATTACTTTGATGGTCTCCAAAATGTGAGCTAGCATTCCTTTACTATCTCTTTTTTCACAAAAAATGGAATGAAAAACTTTATATCATCTATATTGCAAGATGTAGATCCCTTTTGGGTGTAACAATTATGACCTTTGGTGGCATGCTTTGTTGATTCTTTCATGTAATCCAATGCATTTTATTTTGAAAACATGATTTCTTTGTCTTGTTTTTATTATTCTCTTGGAGTTTTGCTTGTAGGATGAGGCCTGGAGTCATTGTAAACATGCAACTTATTACAGTAGCAAGTCACCATGTGACCTCAATGCATGAGATTTGGTGAGTTTTTCCTACCATAGCAAGAGTGCTTATTTCACATCATTATCATTTCTCCCCTTAGAACCCAACCTTGTAACTTGATTATGACCTTCCTTTCCTTAAATAAAAATGTCAACCCATGTTTAACACTTATGCATTATGACCATTTAACATCTCCTTTGTCATGCTCCACCTACAAGTCCATTGAATATAACACATCTCATACAACAAGAAAATCATCAAGTCTACTGAATCATTCAATGGGAAAACCAAATCAATCCTAGTCTTGGTAACGAAATCCAATGAAGGTTTCACCCCTAAAAAATTGGGAAAAGTAAAATTCTAAGAAGAAAAATACCCAATGAAGACCAAAAGATAAACCAATGGCCAAATAAACCTTAGAGTGAGGTGTTTCTCCCTTAAGAAAATTACCAAGTGATCCTCATCTAAAAGCATGAAGAAAAAAGACCTTATAAATCATTCATCATATCAAAACCATATCATAACCATGATGCCAATGTATGGAACTAATTGTTAACCCTCATGACTATTTCTTGATAACCAAATATAACCAGCAACTCTTATCACCTCATTGTAACCTTATCCCATTATCACAAGCACTCTATGGAATGGTGATGAGTAGTGAGGTACCCCTACACCCAACCATATGAATCACGAAACTGTTACGTGTGATCTAGTTGAATTCCATGGACCTATAGTTATCTAATGTACTAGCTCTTCTAGGAAGTGAAATGGGTGTTGAGAACATTCATTGTCTTCCCAATTATACTTGTGAGGTTCAAGGATATGGTTTAAGTGTAATTGAGGTATATGATTTTTCTTACATTATATTTTATGGATTTGATTGCCTATAATAAGAATGAAGTGTAGAGTAATTAAAGATCTAATTCATCAATTTCCTAGCTAGCCTAACATAATTAATTATCCCACTTTCCTGGACACATCCTGAACACATACAACACTATTGGGCTACCAAACATTAAGCATTGCTAGGTTACCAACTACTCTATGAATGCTTGAAGTCATCATGCTTGCATTCATTGGCTTTTGGAAATAAATTGCTTAATTCAAATGAATTAAAGTAAATAGCAAGAAAGTAAAGTGATTAAACAAAATATTAAGCTATTCTTAATGTTGTAAGGATTTTCAAAAGAGTTTGTTTTATTCCCATCACACCGCTGCACTTAGGTACATCAATGCTCAAAAAAAGAATTGTACATACTTAGACTCCTTCTGTGAGTACTCAGACAATATTCTAACTCTGAGGAAAAGAAATGGTAAGAGCTTCATTGCTCTACTTGAAAAATAAACCAAAAACTACTATGAAACTGGAGCTTAGGCATGAGATTTATAGACTTGGAAAATATACTAGTGGGATGTCTAGAAACATTGATGGTTGGAACATTGAGAGGTCCATGGGCATACAGCCTAACCCCGAATTTGTATGAGGGCTATGCTAGGGAAATAGAAATGAGGTGTGCTAAATAGTATGGTTGATTAGACAGGGACTTACATGGTGTAAAAATAACCATTTGTAAAAGGATTTTGTGGAGCATTACACATGGGAGCCAAGACAATAAGCAAGAGTGTAGCATAAAGTCTTGACCTAAAAATAGTGAGGTAAACATGCAAATTCATATTGACAACAAAAAAATGTAAGAGTTATATTAAAAATTGGAAACAAATGTTGAGAAAGAAAATGAAACAAAAGTTTGAGAGTAGAGAAATGCACCACCCCAAAACCAAGGAGCATAACTTTTGCTTGAATAGGATGTAAAAATGGTATGTGGTGTCAGACAAGCATAGTGGTAGCATAGTGGTGTGATCATAGTCTCTAGGATGTCCAAGACATGATGTTAGTAGCTGTAAGGGAGGCTAGACCTACTAGGTTGGCTATCATCATGCTCTGTGGGTGCAGGGGAAGATTACTTCATGGTACTTGCCAAGGTGTGAAGCTTAGGTGCTCAGGTGTAGGAGTAGTAGAGATGCTAAGAATGCTCAAATGCTCAATGCTCTTTTATTTTTCAACCTCAAAAGTGCTAAAGGTCACGGTATTTATAGGGATAGGTTTGGCTTGAAATGCGAATTGGACACCACGTGGCATAGATGCCACATGGCATGAGCATAGGTAGGTCATGTTGGCATGTTACGCTTTTTGTAGCAAAGTGTTATACTTTGCAGGATAAGAATGGGAACCCCAAAGAATGTCAAACTATGAACACAGTACTGAAACTACATGTTCTAAATTCTAAGAGATTGCCACGTACCTACAAATAGTTTCAAAACAATGCAACTTGGAGACTACACTTTGGGACTACATCTTCCCCCTCTTTTGAGTAAGGTCAAGCATAGGGACAATTTTGAGGATCAATGGAGGGTACAAAAGAAATGAAAATTGTTGATCTTGGTCACTGGAGAGTCATCATAGCTGAGATGAATGTTGATGTTAAGTTCTAGAGGCTTTTGGAGGCTATCAAAGGCATTTTCTTGGTGTTAAGCTAGCTATGCTACAAAGCGTAGTAGAGCATAGCAAGAACACCTAGTGAAATTTTGCAAATTTTGACTTGCAACACTGGTCATGCTTGCTACAATACACAGTGTAGTAGAGTGTAGCATGAATTCTTTGATAAATTTTGATGAAATTTTCAATGTTTCTTCATGGCACATTGATCACACTCTAGGATGTAGTAGGATAGGTAGCCTCAAAATTTAGAAAATGTGCCAAATGCATCTTCCATGTCGAGCTAGCTTAACAGATCCTTGTCCAAGACTTAGGAAAAATTAGACCTTGAAACCTATGTCAAGCTTGCTATGTTGTGTAGTGTAGTAGAGTGTAATATCCTGAGAGATAGAAAATTTGCCAAACTATTTTTTCCATCTTGAGCACTTTAGACAGACTCTAGCTTAGTACTTGGGTGAATTGGTAACTAGGACATGTGTTAAGTTGGGTACATTGGAAAGCATAGCGAGCATAACAATCCAGGAGATAGAAAATTTACCAAACTATTTGGTCCATCCCAAGCAACCCTTGACTGCTTCTAGCTTGACATTTGTGCATACTAGCCATGGAAGTGTGTGCTACACTGGCCATGTTGGGGAGCATAATAGGAAAACTTAGAAAGATTTTACCCATGTTTTGACACTTAGAAAAATCTATCATTGAACTGCAAGAGTCTAAAATTGATGGTGTTTCATTAGCCTCTCTTTGTTGACGTCTAGAGGATTGACCCGAGAGACATCAATAAAGAATATGAAACATCATGATGAACATGGCATCAACACTACTTGTTAGTGCCTGATTAGATCACACTTCACTATGCTTGAGAGTGCTAAGGGAATGAAGTATGGTAGGGAATAGGTTAGGGAGACAGGTTAAGGGATAATGGATGGAGAGGATAACTGTAGGATGCAATGTCATGATGGCTTGTTTACAAAGCATGATCCCTTATTGGAGTGCTTTTAAGGGAGTCAGCATGTGGAGGTGGCCTACCTTTAGGATTTCAGCCTCTTGTTGAAGTGCTTGTGAGATGGTCAATCTAGGGCTGGACCAGTTGTGAAAAAAAATTGTGCCATTTTACTTGGGCACTTGGCTTGTCCCATTTTTTATTATTTTTTTCTTTTTTTCTTTTATGCTTTCTCTTTTCATTTTTTCTTTTGCTTTCTTTTGAATTGCTAGGCGAACTACATGCTAATCAACATTTTCTTAGAAGTAACTACATCGCATCTGTAGGACAAGTGTTTCCTCCCTAGGATGATTTGTGTTCCATCCATTTAGGGCTTTGACCAACCCACAAAGGCTTCCCATTGGACAAGTTGCATTATGCTTGCCATGGGTTTAGCAGTTGACTATAAGAAAGGTTTCATCTGCATCAAGGAAGCTTGCAAGGGATGTAGGCAGATGCAAGATTAAGAGGTAGAGGTTAGTTGGCTAGGGGGATGGTAGGGATGTGCACTCTTAAGTAGCTAGGAGAGCCAAGGCAGATACATCGGAGTAGTGTGGTATCTTGCCACCATGATGAAACACATCTTTGAATGACACCACTGAGGCTTCATGCTGTAAGCACAACACAAAGAAAACAAGAAAAAACAACCACCACATGAGATGAGGGCAAATTCCTATTTTCCAAGGATATGGCAAGGGCTACAAGTGCTGTGTTCGTTGTGAGTGCATGCAATGTCCAAACTAGGAAGGATGGTGTAAGTGTTGGTGGTGGCAAGCTTTGAAAGCTCTAGCAACCACACTAGAAGTCAGCACCCAAGTGGCTAGAGGCAATGATGGTGCAAGTTCTCAGTAGTTCTCACCAAAGTTAGAAGCTAGGAAACTCAGCCATAGGGCAAGGAGCCACACTATTGGATGCTCTTCCAAACTCAAGTGATGGTGAGGGCTAGAGGATGGTAGTGCTATGGCTAGGTCATAGTATTGTTGGTTCTCAAGTGAGTGATGCTGATGATGAGATCTACAACTAGAATGATTGGCAATGGTGGCGGTAGCTCCAAAAGGTTAGTAAGATGCCAAAAGGCATCTCTAGAAGATCAACAAGATGCTAGGGATAGTGATGTTGCATATGCTCCAGAGGTTTTTTTCTTGATGACATGAACTTCATTCTAGAACTACAACACCCCACCCCATCCTGCTTGAGAGGTGTGGGTAGGTGAGGAAGAATTAGAAGAATTCTCACTCTCTTGTCTGTAGGGGTTATGTATGTTGAACTATGGATATTGAATGGTGAACACAATTTTAGATCTTGGTAGACCACATGGTGTGCTAGTTTAAGGTCCTAGTAGACTACTATGCTAGTTTAATGTCGTAGCAGACGTTGGATGGCTAGTTTATGATCATAGTAAACCATGCTATAGGTGCTAGTTTAACATCATAGCAGATTTTCTGTGCTAGTTTAACATCATAGCAAATGTTTTATGCTAGTTTAGTGTCATAGTGGATATTTTCTTACCTTTATTTTGTCTTTGGTATGATACTACATACTAGGTGTAGTATGGCTTTAGGTACGAGTGGTTTACAGGATTGGAAAACTCATTGTCATCTAGATCAGTGAGCTTGAAGGATCCATTGTCATATGCTTTTATGACCAAGAAAGGTCCTCACCATTTGGTTGAGAACTTGTTCGTGGACTTGTGAATGACCTTGAGGACTAGGTTCCCCTTCTTGATCAAGCATTGATGTTGATTGTGATGATGCATTTTCCATTCCTTTACTTAGTACCACTCGATGTGATCAAGTGTTTGCATGTGCTCCTCCTCTATAGAGTCGAGGTCAATGGTTCTCAACCTGTTGTTTTGAACCTCATCAATGAAGCTCAAAAGGATCATACAGAGTGATGGGACCTGTAATTCAAGAGGCAACATTGCTTCAGATCCATACACAAGACTATATGGCATCTTACTTGTCACTGTTTTGCATGTCATGCAGTAGGCTCGTAGTGTGTAGACTAGTTGTTCATGCCATCATCACTTCCTATTGTTAATCATCCTCTTTAGTAGGTTTAAGATGATCTTGTTTGTAGCCTTTTCTTGACCATTAGCATATGGATAGTATGGAGATGAGAAGAAATGTTTAATGTCAAAATTTTTGCAAAAGGCTTTGGTCTCTACACTACTAAATTGTGGCCCATTGTCTGTGACTATTGTCATAGGAAGACCAAATCAAGTCACTATGTTATCAAGAATGAATTTTTAAACCTCTTGTGATGTTGTCTTCCTAAGGGGAATGGCTTTAATCCACTTTGTAAAATATTTAGTTGCGGTAATGATGAAGCTATGCCATGTGGAAGATTTAGGTGTTATAGGTCCTATGATGTCTAAACCCCAGCATTGGAACAACCATATGATCTACGTAGTATGTATTTTAGTCGATGTCACGTGTATTAGGTTTCCATGCTGCTGACACATGTCACATGTCCTGACCTTGGAGATGCAATAATGCTCCATGTAAGGGTAGTAGTAGCCTAGACATTTGATTTTTGCTACCATTTCCCTATGGGCTATATGGCCTCGACAAAGTCCCTCATGGACATGGTCAATGATCTTTTGCACTTCACTACTGCTAATGCAAGTTAATAGTATTGCATCATAGGATCTACAACATAAGGTGCTATCACCTACAAGGACATACTATTATGATAATTTTTGTACCATGTCTTTTTAGGAAAAGATTAGATTTTGTGGGGGCTCTCCTTGTTGGGGGTATGCTTTAATATCATCATACCACTCTTGGGCATGAGCTATTCTTATGGATGCAATGATTGTTGTGTGAGTTATAGGTTTAGTGTAATCTATTATTGAAGTGGGAAAAGTGGAAAACATTTTTGGCATTATGCTTAAGGCTAGAGTAGCTAATGCATCAGTTATAGCATTTTCATTATGGGGGAGATGTTAGACATCTATGTCTGTAAATTGTTTGAGCAAGTGTTTTGCTAAATCACATTAAGGTTGTAAATGTTGTGCCTTACAAGTGTAAATGTCTCTAACTTGGCTAATGACTAGTTGCAAATTTTCTCAGAATACTATGTCTTGGATTCCTAGCTCTTAAGCTACTAAGACACCTCTAAGGAGACCTTCATACTCCACCACATTGTTTGTACAAGGAAATGTGAAGTGAGATGTGAAGGGTCAGATCTCCCTAGAGGGAACATGATAACGACAATGCCACTACCACCTTGTGTGGTTGAAGCACCATCAAAGTGTAAAATAGCCTCATAGTTTGTAGGTACTTGACTTATACTATTAACATGCTCATCTAATAATTTCGAATCTATTGTTGCTTGATCATCTATAGGTGAAGTTGTGAGTTATGCACCTATCGCTTGACCTTTTGTTGATTCCTACCCTATATAGTGCAAGTCAAACTCCATGGTTATTTCCTTCCACCTTGCTATTTGACTACTTTCATATATGTTTGTTATAATTGCCCGAAGTACATTGCTTTTGAATATGACATTAACTTGATTGCAAAACGGTAGTGTCTCCACTTTTTAAGTGCAAAGACTAAGGCATGATAGTTCTTCTTCACATCGTTACATTTTGCCTCATAGGCTACTAGCGCATGGCTTAAGTAGTAAATAAGGACCTCTAAGCCATTGTCTCACTTTTGGTAGAATAGAGAGGTAATGGATGTATCTGAGGTTACAAGGTAAATATAGAATAATTTATCTTCTTGTGGAGGGTAGACTGTTGGAAGTTGGGCCAACTCCTTTTTTAGGTCATCAAATACCTCGTAGCACTTTGTTATCTACTGAAAGTAGACCCCCTTTTTGAGCAAATGCTACATTGGCTGAAACTTGTTAGTCAAACTTATGATAAACCTACGTATGAATTGTAATATGCCTTGTAACCCATGTAACTCCTTAGGGTTTTCTGGTGGTGCTAAATTGGTGATAACCTTAACCTTGTTGGGGTCTATGCGTATGCCTACTTGTGACACCACAAAGCCTAACATGTGACCAATTTTGATGCCAAAGACACACTTTTTGGGATTAAGCTAAGGTCATGTCTAAGGCAATGTTTGAGGACATGGTCCAAGTCATCTACGTGGTCATGAGCTACTTTGGACTTAACAACTATGTCATTAGCATAGTCATTGAGCAAGTCTAATAGATAGTCACTAAATATGTATGTCATTGCGCATTGATATGTTGCTCCTACATTCTATAGTCCAAAGGACATCATTGTATAATAAAATGTATACTAGGGATTCATGAAAGTAGTGCTAAGTTGGTGCTCTAGGTTGATTCAAATTTGGTTGTACCCTGAGAACCTATCCATAAATGACAAAAAGGCATGACCAATGGTAGTATTGATGAGTTGGTTAATACTAGGCAAAGGAAAATCATCTTTAATGGTTACCTTATTTAGGGCTTGGAAGTCTATGCAAATGCATATGCTTCCATTTTTCTTGGGGAAAAGTACAATGTTTGAGACATGGTCGACGTAGTCAATTGCTTGGATTAAACTAGCTTTGTAAAGCTTAGTGATCTCATTGTGAATGACCAATGCCACCTTAGGCTTGAATTTAAGAGCTTTTTGTTTAATTGGCTTTAAGCAAGGATCAAGGATAATGTTATGCTATATTATATGAGGGTCTAAACCTAGCATGTCCTTATAGGATCATGTGAATGTGTTGATATTATTGCTAAGGACTTTAGAGATGCTTTATTGGAATTGAGGCCCTAACAAGAAACTAAGTTTTAATGTTTTCACCTCACCTTTACATGTTGTTATAGGGACTTCTATGAGGGGATCCTTGATTACATCACCTACCTCTAAGTATAGAGCTCTAACTACATGTTCTAGATATTCTAGCACTATCTTGAGGGATGCTACATTTGTGTCATAAGTGAAGGCTCAAGGTCCAGGAGTTCCACCATAAGGTCCAGTCAAGATTAAGGGTGAATGAAGACTCTCGTATGCATTCATTTTTGCAATCTTATTCAAGATATCCTACAAAACAACCAAAAAAATGTTAAGAGGCACCTATCTTAATAAAGCAAAATGCATAGAATAAAGAAGAAAATGCTATGAAAACTTAACTAACTGTGTAGTATGTAAAGTGATTTTTTGTAGCCTTGATTGGTCATAAAATTGCCAATTTAAGGTCATAGCGGACCATAAACTATGTGTGCTACATAGGTTTAAGCAAAGCTTAAGAGGTTTGAAATGTGGGACTAAGCTGAATGTTTACTAGGAAATTAGAAAAATGCAAAAAAATTTCTAGGTATAAGAAGTTGGAAAAGTTGCAAAATTTTCTAACTCTAGGTGCTACGCTCATCCTGTGTTATGCACGAGACATAGAATGTTCTGCATTACATGCATGCCATGGAACATTTTGAGAGAGTGACATGTCCTTTAACCCTAAAGGGTATAAATAGAGGTTTTACCATTTTAAAACCTCTCCTTTTTACATTAGAGCCAATAGTCATCTAAGCATAGTGTGGTTAAGGTAGAGCATTGCAACAACAAAGGGAAACTAGAGCATGACAAAGGGAAAGCTATAGTGTAGCAATGAAATATGGTGCACCAAAGCAAATGCAAACACCCCAGCCTCACCAACATCAATGAAGGTGAGCATACCTTGAGGTGCCTTCCCATGGCATGCATTGAGGAACATGAGGAGACACCATCAGCTAGGGAAGCCATTACGCTCCACCCTTGTGATTCTTTTCTTTTCCTACTTTTCTATGCATTTTGTGTGTTTGGGTTTTGAGGGCAGCCTGCCATGGGCAAGCACTGCTATCATCACTGCCATCACTTTGAGCTATGGCTAGGGAAGGAAATGCATGCAATGCATTTTTTGTTTTACCACCACTTTTTTTTCTATTTTTGTTGAGGGTTTTAGGCATCTTTCACCATGACATGAGACAAGGGTTTCTAGGTGTCTTGTGAGTGTAGTGTGGAATGGGGCTTTTGGCAACGTTCCACACCACAGTGCGGAACAAGGTTTTCTTGGGCATCTTGCACCATAGCACAGAATAGGTTTTCATATCATCTCCCACCATGGCACAAAACAAGGGTTATTAGCACTTTACACTACAGTGTAGGGTAAGGGTTTCTGCTCATCCCACACCATAGTGAAAAATAGAGGTTTCCTAGATAGGGTCTTATGTGTGTCCTGCACTGCAACATGGAATAAGGATTTTTGAGCATCTCACACTGCAACATAGAACAAGGGTTTTTCGGGCATCCCACACCATGGCACAAAATAGAGGTATTAAAATTTTATGTCATAGTGTGGAATAGAGGTTCTCTGGTGTCTCACGCCATAGTGTGGAATAAGGTTTTTAGCATCCCATGTTGTAGCATGGAGTAGGGCTTGTCTAGGGTGGCTCAAGGACAATGCTAGAGTGTAATAATCATGTAAGGGTGATTGAGGATCATGTCTATCACACCAAGGTATCCCTGAGAGCATAATAAGAAGTTAGAAAAAATTTTGAAACTACTACCCTTAACACTTTAGAAAAATTTTGAAGCTTTGTAGTTGTTATGCTCTATGGGTAGCGTAACGAACACTTAGAAAAATTTTGATTTTGAAAACATCATGCTTTTTCAAGAGAATAACCAAGAGTTCGAAATTTTTTTGATATTTTCTTTAAAATTGTAATGCTTGAAAAAATGTAAGTGTTAGTGTTGTGTCCCATTGGGAACTAGGCACGTTAGATGGGAATGCCAATGTTCCTTTACTATGGGGCCTAGTAGAAGGTTAATTATGTTGAATGTAATTAATTTTTATATTATTTTATACATTTTTATTACTTTTTATGCTAATGTTTTCATCTTATTGCTATTGTGGCATTGCAAGGTCTTGCTAAAACCCATTCTCATCATGATTGAAATGTTGGGGATTTTATGTTGTATGATTGATCATGTACTGAATGTTCCCATACCACATGTACATGTGGGGCACTAGGCAGTTTGGTTCTAGTTAGGTGTGCAAGAATTCCTAGAATTCTTACTCTACCACTTTAGTATGATAATGTGGTCACACTTGTCAGCTGAAGTAGCAGATGTCATAGTTGAAACATTGTTGCCTGGGGTGAACTAAGGCATTTTGAAGTTTATGTTTGATGAGCCTGTTGAAGATGAAGGGGTAGGGAGCCCAAGATAGTGCCATAAAAGGCCTCATACTCTTGTCTAGGATCTAGGGAATGCCTAAGTTCTAATGCTACAACAAGTATAACACCATGTTCCTTGCCCAACACATGCACACCATTTTCTAGAACCCACCTGGGATAGTTTATTATGCTGGAGGATGAGCCCTGTTGTGATTTCTTACATTGCCTATTATTTCATGACTTAGGATGCTAATTGCTTTTTCCTATTGTCATGTTTTTCATTGATGAAGATGGCCTCCATGATGAAGAGGGGATACTAAACTTAACCAAAATTACCCTACAGGAATTCTCATTCGCTAAGAATATGCATGCTAGGGTGATTAGGCAAGTTGGGGCAGATTTGGTGGAATACCCTAGTAGGTATTGTAAATCTTATGAGAGGTTTCAGAATCTCAACTAGTTAGACATTGAGTGGGAAACCTAGATACCATGTGTATAAGAGGTTTCAATCCCATTACGACCATCTTGCACATCATTTATGCCACGTAAGTCATGTGTCATTTACTTTCATGTGCTTTTAGTTTTATTTTTTTAATGTGTGGCTAATTTTTTCCTTTGCTCATTGCAGCTACAGCTAAGTCAAGAGAGGTTACAATGGTTGCTTTAGGGTGCACTAAGGCCACTCTCCTATTCAAGTACAATGATGTTGAGAGCTCACAACACTGGTTGTGCTACGAGGCCTCAGTAGGGATAACCCAAAAAATTTAGTAGGCTGGACTCATGGACCTTTTTTTGGCCATGAACCTAAACATCCTAATGGTTGAGATGATTACTCTAGTCAACTCCTTTACCGAGAGTGCCAACTGCTTTTGCATGTGAGTTCCTAATGTGTGGGTGTTCTTTGAGATCATGTATGAACTCTTCTCAGATCTCTTTGGCATCCCCTCTAAAGGTCTATTGGTAACAAAGAAGATTGATAAGGACCTAGACCATAGAGGGAATATTGAAGAGTCATTGGGCACTAAAAATGGCTATAAGGGTATACCCATGAAAATGGTGGAATTACTCATGGCCCAACACCTCTATCCCATATTTTGGACTCATGTGTTTCCTAAGCTTCTTTCCCAAGTAAAGGTCCTTGGGGTGGAGCAAGCTTGGATTATGAGAGACGTGATAGAGGAGGACATGTAATATAATTGGGAAATATACCTTGTTAATGGCCTATGGGCTGAAATCATTAAGCTACGTGGCAACCTCCAGGCACGATCACATGTGCATTTTTCTTTCTTTGTAGTGTGCCTATGAAGGTTTTTGAAACTCTTAGTGGTCCATGAGAACAAGTAATGGATGGTGCAAGATCACACCTAGATATCTAAGCCATGGATCTACCACTTGTTTCACACGACGTAGTCACAGGACCCCCTGAACGTAATTGGCAAGTCATTCATAGTGACAACTAAAGGCCATGTGGGCCAATCCTACCTCACATGTGATAGTGTTGGGGAGGCTCCACCAACAAACACAGGAAATGCAACAAGAGGAGCACGACTCATTGTCAAGATAGTGAGGTCATTGAAAATGCAAATCAAGAAGCCTCACCCTATGGAGGATCTTGCACATGAAGTGGAGGAGAGGGGTAAGAAGCTACGATTCAAACTCCATGATGTGTGATCAGAACTAGCTAGTAAGTATGCATTATTTAATGTCATGGTATCTTTATATTTATTATTGGACATTCTAACCTAAATTTATGTAACATAGGCAAAAGGGCCCCTATAGTAGTAGAGGAGCCCTTGGAGGATGATGTTCCTTAACTCAAGGAAAACATGATAGATGAGGATGAGCAAGAATCCACTAAAGTATTGAGGAAACTAGAAAAGAGGGGTTGCAATTTGAGGATAGTAAGTTTGAATGTTTCTCTGATGGCATGCAGATGGGCAATCCCCCTGTTCTCACCCCTAAGGGCTTGTTGGGTAGGAGCTTTGCACTGCCATCTTCGTTGTGTTCTTCTTTTTTTATGTATTTTTTTTATTTTTATATTTTTATTTTTGTGTTTTTTTTTGATGATCATAAAATTATTTATGTTGCAATGATCGATGTTTCTACTAAACATCTAGAATCATCATCCACCTTCCACACACAACCATGGGCAAAAGCTCTAGATAAGTTCACCTTTATGTAAGGTGTGGTGGATGATATGATAGACCACCTCAAAAAGATAGACCCTAAGATGGGTACATTTATTTTACCATCATTATCTCTTCCCTTTTTTTGTTTTTGTTTTTTTTTTTGATTAGTTTTCTTGTTTATCTTGTCGCTAATGTTTCACTAGTTATTATTGGGATAATAGGCTAACAACTCAAATGGGACCTGAATAGAGTAGTCCAAGTCAAAGCCGTACCTGAGTTCCCCCTTAAGGTGGAGCAAGTGCATTTTCATGTATACGACAAGGTAAGCAAGTGTGCACTACACTCTACACGTCCATTCTAGAAGTGTAGGCATGTAAACGAGGAGCTGTGGAAGTAAGTGTAAGAGCTTCGAGAAAGGGGGCCACACCAGGCGGTGAGACTAGAAGGCCTACAATCATGTTATGAATTCTTGGTAGCATGCAACAAGTCAGGTGACAGCTGGCACATGGGTAAAATCGATTACACCAAGTACTGGTCAACTATTTGGGGTAAAAACAAGGTCACTCTTAAGGTTATTGAACAATGGTTGTAGATGGACCTCTTGGCTAGGAAAAACCAAGATTGGAAGAACTACAATGCAAAGGTGTATGAATGGGGAAAAACCCAAAAGAACCACAAATATTACTACAAGCTAGATCACAAAGCCTACCACAAGAAATATACGGATGAGTTTATGGAATGCCGATGTCAAGAGATATTCCTTATTGCAATCGATGCAAAGCAGGCTTACAAACTATTCATGAGCCATGTAGTGGTTAGTGAGTCCTTGGAGAGAGAGTTCACTATTTCTTCTAGAGAGGTAACTTCTATAACATTTTTGCTAGGGCCACCCACATGGATAACCATGGATAAAGGGAAAACCCTTGCAAGAATTTATTTGGGTGAGGAGGACTGGACACACATGTTAGAGGATGAAATCCTCCGATGTTTAGAGGTTGGCCTTGATAGGATGATCCTAGACATGGATGTGAACCCATCACAAGTTGGTTTAACTTACTTAATTGTTGTCTATTTTATTATAATTTTGTATGTTATCTCATTTATTGAATGGTTTATTATTTCATTTTTGTTTGACATAGGCTCCATGTGAGGGTGTAGGACCTTCTGGAGCAGCAGATGGAGAGGAAGGGGACGAGCCTTAGCCCCCCATCGCACATTGCAATTTGAAATGCTTAAGATGTAGCCCTGGTATTGGGAAATATTATGTCTTTTTGGATATTTCATGTTTTTGATGTAATTTTGGACTATGTATTTTATTGATTATTTAATGAAAGATATGATAGTTATTTACTTCTCATTTTTCATTTTTCATTTTTTTGTGCAATATTATTGTAATTTTTACTTATGATTTAGTTAATACAATTAGCTGCTTGTGGGACCCATGCTAGTTTAAGGCCATAGAAATAGAGCTATTGCTAGTTTGAAGCCATTTTAGGCCATTGCATGTTTAAGGCCATTTTAGGCCATTACCTAAAGGGAGTTGGTTGCTAGTTTTTGGCCTTGGTGGGCCATGCGATAGTTTAAGGCCTTTTTGGACCACGTGGTAGTTTAAGGCCTTTTTGAGCCTCTTTTTTTCTTATAAAGAAAGCTAAACAAAATTGTAAGTAATGCACAATGCAAAAAATAACGCAAACTGTAACTGTATAGAAAAAGGGACAAAAAACAAGTTGGACATGCAGGCAAATTAGGGACATGCCCTACTTATGCAAATTCTTTCTAACCCAATGTGGGTTAAGTGGTGAATAAGGCCTAGAAGGGACTAGACAATACTCCCCTAGGCCATCGTCTACTATAGAAAATGACAATGCTACCTACAAGGCTTCCTCATGGAGGTCACTTGTCTTGATTGGTTGCTTGACATCAAATTTCATTGCCAATGAGTGGTGTGTCCTTAGAAATCTCTACCTCTAACCATTGTTTAGTGTCCACATTGTTGATGGATGGAGAGGATGCATTTTCACCAAAGATCACCATCTCTCCACCTTCATAAGGCAAGTGGATCTCTTGGTGGATGGGTGGTGAAACGGCTCGTAGCTAGGCTAACCAAGACATCCCTAGGATTAGGTTGAATCTAGGCATCTCCTCAACTACAATGAACTCAACATTAGTGGGGAATTTCTCCTCTGCCATGAAATCAATCATGACTATCCCCTTAACAACCACCCATGCTCCATTAAACAATGCAAACATGTTGTTATTATTGGCTTTATTTGATCCACCAAGCCAAGCATGTCAACCATGGGGAATGAGATAACATTGATTGCTACCCCATCATCTATGTGCACCCTATGAATCTTGTATTGACCCACACAAATCGTTATGAATGTGGCTATACTGGTCACCTGATCCTTTTTAGGGTCAACTTTGATTACCTCATTGCAAAAGGTCAAGGGTGTTAACCTTGGCTCTTTGGCTGTACGTAAGAGCATTATGGCATGGATAGACTTTTCATCTGCCAACATGTATTCCTTAATAGGAATAGATGCCAGCATGCAAACCAAAGCTTTGTGATGAGTGGGGGAAGGTCATGATCAAATTGTATAGGCTCAATGTTATGCTTTTCCATTTTAGGGATTATTTGACTTGTGCCAATGCATCCAAAACATCTTTTCAACCATCTATTGTTTTGGTGGTCTTTATATCCTCCATGTGTCCTAGGAGACAGATTTCTCGAGGAGGAGATTTGTTCTTTAGTTGTGCTATGGGCCTTTGAGCCTTGGTGTTTTCCTGTTAAGTATGCATGTCTGTGTTGGTGGCTTGAGATGATGGGGCCATGGGAATAGCTAACAAGGAGGTAGGCTTAAGAGGACCCAACTCCATGCACTCCTTGATCATCTTGTTAACTAGACGCTCATTATGTCTCTTTGGGCGAGTGGGCCATGACATAGTTTTCACCACCAAACACTAAATAGGTGGGGATTTGCACATTTTGACATCCTAATGACAAAAGGTGTTTGGGCTACCATTATTGAAACATGCTATGGGCCCTAATCACAAATGGTATCATGCGCACCCAAGGTGGTGCCTTGATGACAAAGGTGGCCTATGGCCTAGTTGACATTGAAGCCCAAATATCACCTAAAACACCATAAAATTTTGAGATCCTTGTCTTGCTTCAACAAGGTCTTGGAATTTAGGCAAGGGATTTCCACAAGTGTGGCGTCATGATAGTTTGGCAGGAAATGGATGCTCTAAGTTTAGACTATCTAGTCTGGCAAGTTTTCTACCTCTAGAGCTGACAGGCCCGATGGACTCTCTGACCTGTCCACCTGGGTAACTCACTCGGCTAGTAGTTTACTTAGAAACCTTGCTTGGAGTTATTAGTAGTGCTTAGGATGTGCACAACAGTTCAGCAAGTTTTCTAGTGTAGAAGCTTTCTACGCTATGCTACACTATGTAGTGTAGCAAGCCTCAGAAGATAGTTGCTCAGGCAATCAAGTGCAAATTGTTGCAGAACAAGGTGCTACGCTATGCTATGCTATGTAGCATAGCACAGCATAGCAAAGGAAAATTAGAAAGGCCCAACTTACCAAGTAATTCCAATGATGGAATTTCACTTGGCAAGCACTCCGACCTCCAAAACCAGTTGCCTTATCCGATTTCAAGTCTTTTAGCAAGGTCTCTAACTTGAAAGTGGTAGGTTGAGCAAAGAGCAGGATATGCCAGCTGCTACACTATGCTAAGCTACATAGCATAGCATAGTGTAGCAAAAATACAAGAACAGCAAGAAATGTTTCAAATGCAAGTTCAGTAAGTTCAGAGGCTCTCCTTCACAAAGGGAAAAAGTTGCAGCTGTTAGCATGGTCAAAGCTTCAAATAAGTGTTTGCAATTTCAACACAAGTCATAGATAAAGCCAGCTACTATGCTATGCTATGCTATGTAGAATAGCATAGCATAGTAGAGATGCAAACTAAATGAAGTGCTTCAAAAGCTAACCCAATGTGCGTCGAAGCTTCCAACGGATGTAGGTTGATTTCAATGCAAATTTCCTTTTCAAACTAGTGGCTACGCTGTGCTACGCTACATAGCATAGCACAACATATTAAGCAGCTATGCTATGCAAACATGCTACGCTACATAACGTAGCACAACATAGTAAATAACTACGCTATGACATTGTGCTTCATCTCTTGCTTGCATTGTTTACGCACTTGACACCAGCACTTCCAGTTTCGACAACATAATTACAGTGTAGCAATTTCACAATCGGCTTAGCATATCCATGCAATACGAGCATGTCAGCATCTTGTGGGTCTAGGACATGCATCATTTAGGCATCATTTCTCATGTGCTCCTGGTCCTATAAATACCTTGATGAGAAACCCTCAAAGGATTGGCAAATTTGGTTGGAAAATTGAGAATCCTGTTGGTAAGTTGGAAAATTGGCAATTTGTTGGGTTGGAAAATTTCAACAGTTGGCATCTTTTGCATTAGAACTTGGCATTAGATTTTTTCTTGTTGGCATTTTGCTCTATTAGCTCTTAAGCTTATACTAAACAAAAATGTAGTTGAGGTATTTCGAGCATTCCAGTCATTCCTGGACTCTTCGTGCGCCTTTGGCATTGTATAACTTGTTATACATTTTCAAGCAAAGAAGAGAATCAAAACCACGACTTTGCAGTGGTGTATTTTTCTTATCCTAGTTACTCTATTATTTCTTCATCTTCATCATTGTTTAGCTTCATTTTCTGTATCATCGGATTTGTTGATCATCAGTTAGATCTCACATATTTCACACCTAAAACAACATTTACAAAAGGTTAAGTTACATTGGTTAAGTCCCTGTTTGATCAACTAGACCATTTAGGGTGCCTCATTTTTGTTTTATCTAGCACAGCCACCCCATGGATTCGGGGTTAAAATTATTCACCCAACGACCTCTCGGTGTTTCCAACCACTGACATTTTTGGTCGCTACAGTTTTCTGGTGTTAGAAGGAGGGCCTTTGGTGCCTTTTCCATGTTTCAAGGTAGTCCTGCATGCATTCTGTACCTTGTCATGAACTAGCGTAAATGTGACATCCTTTTGCGATTGTTTACGCATCGTGTGGTGTAGATCGGTCACTGCAATGGTTCCTTTGAAATCCTGCAGTATAGAAACCCTCCGATCACCACTTGATCTCCTTTTTTTCCTCATTTGCAAACCCTTTCTTAACCTTACGAAAATGATTTCCTCAAGCACTACAGTTTCTACCTCTAACATTGAGGTTCCCCTCTCGGTTCTGGGCACCACAAGTGTCGAGCAACCACTCAGCCTAGTGTAAGAACTACGACAATCTCTTAGGATCCAAAACTAATAGCCTAAGAGCTTGTAATAGCAATACAAGTAATACAACTTTCTCTACACTAAGGTTCAAGCAAATATTCCCTTGGATGCACAAGAACTCAAAGAGAAATGTAGCTTTAAGTTTGCTTACTATAATGGGAGTGAATTTATTCCCACTCCTGGCGTTTCTATTCCTCTAACGTAAATGCATCAATGGATCATAGATTAGCTGACATGGTTGACTAGGCCTAAGGAGCTGTGAGACATGACATCTCACTATGAAGAGACATTCCAAGACATGAAAGAGGAACTAGATTCCTAGTCTAAAGGTGGGGGTCAAACCAACCCTGCCACCATCCCTCCCACCCCGTCTTTTTGGACGAACATGCTCTTTACTGCTGCTCCCTTTATGATCATGTTTGCATCATCACAACTCATAGTATCATCAACAATGGGTAGCCATTGTAACACCCGAAATCATTGGTCTCCAGTTGGAACGAAACAGAGACTAGGAGATCCCCGGACAACCACAAATGACCCTACCTTCGCTTGAGGGTAAGCTGGAATTAATGAAGGCAGGGTACCTTGAGTGGTCTACACGCGGATTAGACAAGGATTTCCCTGAGCATATACAGATATATTGTACGTCGGGTTATATGTAAATATCTTAACTAACGTAAAACTAAGCGTAAACATACATGAATGTAAACGATGAGCATGTAAGAATGAATGATAAAACTATAACAAATCTTAGAAAAAATGTGGCAATGTCATTGCATAATGGAAGTTACAATGCACCGGTCTTAACGCAGTTGTGGATGTGACACAAGGTGGATGAAGAGCCCCAGTGAATGCAAGGGTTTGACAGTGTGCTAGTTCGGACTATAGGCATAGCATAGAGGTTGTATGTTCAGCATGCAGGGTTGAGGTCCAACGTATAGGATGCAGGGTTCTCAATTTTCTTAGTGTGGTCTCCCCAATTTTTGCCAAGATGCCTTCAATTTTTCGAACCTTGATCTAGTAAAAGATTGGGGTTTTTATATGGGTTTAGACATTAGACTCGGGTCTGAGAGGGAATGATTGGCTATGGAGTGCTAGACTCTCGGGTCGGGTGACATGTGGTGTGTTGACCGAGTGCGAAAGAATGAAATTTTACAATTGTGTAGCGTGCTGGATGCTAGCGTATACTGTTGTACGCCAGCGTACGGTGCTATACTCCGACGTATATGCGTTGGGCATGTGAACTCGGTGTATAGACTTGATTGGAACAAAAGAAGGCATTTGAAGCTTGGATTTGCATTCTGATGTCACGAAAATGTTGCCTGTGGATGTTCAACTCAGTTGGCCTTGATCTGATACAGTTTTGGAGAGCTTTGATTGGTATACTTGGCGTACACATTGTCCATGCCGGGCGTATACGCTGAGCATCTACGCTGGCATGTAGGATACATATGTTGGATGTATACTCTAAGCATCTACGATGGAGTGCAAGATACATATGCTAGGCATATATGCTGAGTGTCTACGCTAGAGTGCAGGATACATATACTGGTGTATTTGTTGAGCATCTATGCTGGATGTATACGCTATGAATGCATGTTGGGCATATACGCTGGGTGTGCAGGATGTACATGCTCAGCACATGGACTCCAGAATGCATGATGTCAACACTTGATGATTACTCTATTCATGTGAGTTGATGTTTTATAAAAAATCTTGCTCTGCAATGCTATTTCCATGCCGTCTTTAGGAATTGCATGTCAGACATCTACGTCAATCATACATACTGAGCATATATGTGAGGCGTACATGCTGAGCGTATACGTTGGGCATGTACGTTGGATCAGCTGGGCGTATACGCTGAGAATGCATACTTAGTGAGGACTAAGTATCTTGCACTCCGAAGTTGCCATGTTTGATAGCAGATGTCACTGTGGTCATTAGCGGGTCCCAAGGAACTGCTCTTCATTGAGTCCAACTCTACTTGAAGCTATCTGTGGGGCCCTCAAGCTTTATTCATGCTGGGGAACGTCATGACTTAGCTCGATTCTTATTAGAGAAGTACTAAGCTCAGAATTTTGTGGTGTTCCATTGGCCACTCTTTGTTGACGCTTGGACGAATCAACTCGAGAAGTGTTGAGAAAGAAGTGCAAAACACCACAAGCAACTTGATAGAGACATTGTCCTTTGCCACCTGGCTAGACATCATTGTACCATGTTCAGTAGTACATAGGATTAGGGAAGTGAAATTTGTATTTGGTAGGAAAATGGAAACTATAGGGATTGGTAACCAATGAAGGGCTCGTGTGTAGTGGAGAGGGTGTCCAGGTATGTGTGTGGATCATGCTTATCTTCTTGGGATCAAACCATGATGTGTACGTCCTATGGCGGTATAAGACTCTTACTTGGTGTTCAGGAGATCTTGTTGGCATAACCAAAGCTACGTGACAATGTGTTGCATTCTTTGGAGGAACAGGGCCCTTGTTTAGTGTTTAGGGGAAACCTATTGGTAGAGAGCCAAAGCCATGCAATGGAATGTTTCTTGATTGTTTTAGACATGAGTGTTTTTTTTCATGCTCTTATGCTCATGCTCAAATGCCATGTCGTGGGTTGCAATCGCCTAAAGATGGCGTAGTATGCAACGGTATGTTCAATGTTTTGGGCTGTACTAGGTGTGCCTAGGATGTAACCAAGTAGGAGATGTTGAGGGATAGGTGGGACATGTAACGGGAGATGTACTAGTGAATGGCTTGATTTAGTCTTGCCACGTGTGTTGTGAACAATGTCTTACCTTGTTGCTTATGACAAAGTGCATTCTTGTACAAACACCTCTGAGTGTCATCATGCAAGCACAACTCCCAGAAGACAAGAAGACCATGAGTGAGTAAGCGAGCTTAGACTTAAATAGCTACTAATGGAACAAAGGCACCGGATGAGATTTCAGGCGCTGTATATGAATGGCAGCAATGTTGTTAGGATCGGCTGATGGCGAGCGATGCAGTGGCTCTGATGAAGTTGGGATGCAGCCAGAAATCGAGGTACTAGAGAGAAAATTTCTAGTTTATAGTCATAGTTGACTATCATGGGTTCGTTTTATGTCATGAACCGTTGGACATTTCCCGTTTAGCATTGTGGTAGATGGTACATTGCTAGTTTCTAGTCTTGGTGGACCGTGAAGAGGCAAACCAGTTTATAGTCTTAGTAGACTCTGGTGAATGTGACTATGGCAGTTTATTGTTGTACCGAATGGGTGCTAGTTTATTGTCTTTGCAGACATTCTGTGGTATTAGTTTGCTATCATGATACCAGGACGAGCTGTGGTATCATTTTACCGTCATTATGCCAGGACAAGTTGTCGTATCAGTTTACCGTCATGATGCCAGGATGAGCTGTGGTATCAGTTTACCGTCATGATGCTAGGACGAGCTATGGTATCATTTTACCGTCATGATTCTAGGACGAGCCGTGGTATCAATTTACCATCATGATTCCAGGAAGAGTTGTGGTATTTAAGCCTATACTCAAATGTGGAATGGTTTCAAGAACAAGTGATTGGTCGGATTTGCAAGCTCATTCCCTTCCATGTCAGCTAACTTGAATGCTCCATTGTCATACGCTTTGGTGACTACGTAGGGCCCTTCCCAATTGGCTGAGAATTTATCCAGGTGGTCCCAAACGGCTTTGAGTACAAGGTCACCTTCCTTGATGGGGCGCTTATAAACATCATGTTGATGGCATTTTCGTTGTCATTTTTGATACCACTCAATCTGATCGAGTGCACGTATACGTTCCTCCTCCATCGAGTCCAAGTCAACAATGCGTAGGTCATTATTTTTCCCTTCGTTGAGGATTCCGGAGAGTGTGATCCTTAGAGAAGGTACCTATAACTCCAAGGGTAAAACAAATTTTGAACCATAAACAAGACTATATAGCGTTTTACTTGTGGAAGTCCGATGCGTAGTACGATAAGCCCATAGCGCGTATACTAGCTGTTTGTGCCATCTTTTCTTACTTCTGGTAAGCATATTTTTGAGTATTGTAATGATGGTTTTTTTATGGCTTTGGCTTCCATTGCTCTAAGGGTAGTAAGGGGATGAAAATGAATGTTTGATCCCTAAGCTTTCACAGAAAGTTCTGGTTTCGGCACTACTGAATTGTGGCCTGTTGTCAGTGATGATGGTCATGGGGATGCCAAAACAGGTCACAATGTTTTCAAAAATGAAGTTTCATACATGTTTGGATGTGGTATTTCTAAGGAGAATAGCTTCTACCCACTTTGTGAAATACTCTGTCACGGTTATGATGAAGCTATGCCCTGCAGAAGATGAGGGTGTTATTGGCCTGATAAGGTCCAACCCCCACTTTTGAAAGGGCCAGGTGATTTTTGCTATGTGCAACTCATTTGGTGGAACATGTATAAGATTACTATGTTTTTGACAGATGCTACACGTTTTAGCCTTGGAGAGACAATCATATTCCATGTGTGGCCAATAATAGCCTAAGCATCTTATTTTCGTCGCCATTGCTTTAGGTGTTATATGCCCTCCGCATACTCCATCATGTACTTGTTCAACGATGGTTTGGGCATCAGTGCTACTAACGCATGTTAGCAATATGCCTTCATAGGATCGACGACACAATGTATCCCCTACGAGGGCATATTTCCGAGAACGCTTTTATACCGTGTCCTTTTGCACATTCGTTAGGTGTTGCGGTGTTTCACCATGTAGAAGATACTCTTTTATGTCGTCATACCATTCTATCGCGTGTGTTGTACTAATGGATGCGATCGGTAATTCATCGAGAGTATCAGTTATGGGTTTAGCACAACTGATTATAGAGCTAGGCAACATATAGAACATGTTAGGTGATATGTTTAGGGCTAGTATAGCAAGTGCGTCTACAATGGTGTTGTCGTTTCTGGAGACATGTTGCACATCCATGTTTTCGAATTACTTCAGTAAGTGTTTTAGCTAGGTCACATTATGGTTGTAGATGTTGCGCTTTGCATGTATAAATGTCTGTGACCTGGTTTAAAACCAATTGTGAGTCTCCCCTTACCACAAGTCGCGTGATGTTGGAAGATAATGTTGCCGTAAGGCCCCTAAGGAGGCCTTCATATTCTGCTATGTTGTTGGTACAATGAAAGTTGAAGTGGTAAGCAAAGGGTTGGATCTCCCTAAAGGGATAGGTGATGACAACGGCAGCACTTCCCCCTCGAGAGGTGGATGCTCCATTAAAGTTCAAGATGGCATTGTAGTCATCGAGCACTATGTCTATTGCACTCACATTTTCATCAGGGAACTCTAGTTCTATCGTTGCTTGATCATGTGTTGGTGATGCAATCATTTGATTCGCTATGGCTTGACCCTTAACTGATGATTGCGCTATGTATTGTAGGTCAAACTTAGCTATCATGGCTTTCCAATGGGCTATTCTACTTGACTCATAAATGTTTCCTCTTATGGCTCTGAGCACATTATACTTGTAGATTATATTGACTTGATTATGGAAGAGGTAATGTCACCATTTCTTTAAGGAAAAGGTAAGAGCTAAACATGACCTTTCCACCTCGTTATATTTCTTCTCATGGGCTACCAATGCATGGCTTAAGTAATAGACAGGGACTTCGGTCCCATCATCTCGTTTCTGGCAAAGCATGGATGCGATTGATGAGTCTAAAGTAGCAAGGTAGATGTGAAATGGTTTATCATTTTGAGGTGGATAAACTGTGGGTAGTTGAACAAGTGTTGTTTTAACATTGTCAAATGCTTCCTGGCACTGTGAAGTCCATTCAAAATGGACGTTCTTGCATAGCAAGTGGTTCATAGGTTTCAAATTGTCCGTTCATTTTTCTATGAAACACCTGATGAACTATAATCTACCTTGTAGACCTCGGAGTTCGGTAAGGTTGCTAGGTGGTTTTAAGTTTGTTACAACCTTAACTTTATCTGGGTCTACTTGTATCCCTACTTCTGAGGCTATGAATCCAAGCATTTTGCTTATTTTGACTCTGAAGACACATTTCTTTGGGTTAAGTCTCAGCTCATATGTTAAACAACGCTTTAGTACCGAGTCAAGATCTTGTATGTGTTGTTCCGATGTCTTTGATTTAACCATGATATCATCCACATAGTCGTTGAGTGAGTGCAACATGTAATCTCTAAAAATAAATGTCATTGCCCTTTGATATGTGGCCCCAGCATTCTTGAGACCGAAGGGCATCATTGTATAACAAAAGGTGCCCCATGGTGTCATAAAGGTAGTCTAGAGCTAATGCTCTGGGTTAATGTGTATCTGGTTGTATCCTGAGAAGCCATCCATAAAAGATAATAGGGCGTGCCTAGCGGTTGAGTCAATAAGTTGATCGATGCTGGGTAGGGGAAAATCATCTTTTATGGTTGCAACATTGAGATCCTAGAAGTCAATGCATAAGCAAATGCTTCCATTCTTTTTTGGGACAATGATCATGTTGGATACCCAATCGACGTAATCAAAAGCCCGAATGAAACCTGCCTAATAAAGTTTGGTGATCTCATTGCCAACTGCCAATTCTACCTCAGGTTTAACTTTTCGTTCCTTTTGTTTTACTGGTCTCAATCTCGGATCAAGGATAATATTGTGCTAGACGATTCGAGGATCTAACCCGGGCATGCTAGTGTAAGACCAAGCGAATGCTTTTATGTTATCTCGAAGCACATCTTCTGTCTTTGGCCAGTTGAGGTTGCAATAGTGTACTTAATTTTAATATTTTCACCATTAGGCATAGCGATGGGGGTTTCAGTCAACGGGTCTTCGATGATGCTATCAGCTTCTATGTCAAGAGATTTTGTCATAACTTTGTAGCTATCTAGCATTTTTTGTGTTGAGGCTATGATTTTGTCGTCGGTTGATGTACCTAAGCTGATGGAATCTATGTCTATTTCTCTTGTGAACTTTCCATATGATCGATCGATGATTAATGGTGTGGACAAACGCTGAGAATCCATCAGACTTGTTCCTGCCAATAAACAGAGGGTAGAATGAGCTAATAGGTGTTGTTCCATGTTCCTTGGAAATGTAAATCACGTGTACATGTATGATGGTGGTTTATCGTCGCACCAGGTCGCATGGCAGTTTAAGGCCTTACCGGGCCGAATATGAGCCGAATATGGTAGTTTAAGGCCTTACCGGGCCATCATGGCAGTTTAAGGCCATACTGGGCCAAATGTGTGATTTGATGATGCTTGGTCGCCGTATAATTTGCATCGGAGAATTTGCGCCAAAATGTTCAGTGTGGGCATTCGAAGTTGGTTTACAAGGGAATTAACATGTGGTAGTGTTCATTTTCTTATATATATATATTTTTTGTATTTTGTATTTTGGACAATTTTTAAATAAAATCAATAGAACCTTAATTGAAATCAAAGGTGGTGGCGGCAGCAATGGGGTCAGTGCAGTGCTATATATAGTGTAAGGCTATCAGTTGTTGGAGGCACCATGAACTTGAAGGAAACTGTAGTGTGAGCGTAAACCTCAGTGTAAGCGTAGAAGCTCAAACCCTAGCATAAGCATAGAAGCCAGCATAAGTGTAGAAGCTCAAACCCCAGCGTAAGCATAGAGGCTCAAAATTTGGCGTGAGCGTGGAGGCTTAGACCCTAGCGTATAGGATTCAGCTCGGCATGCAGGTTCAAACCTCAGCATAAACCCTATCAGTTTCAACATATAGGATGCCGGAATGGGTAAGGGCAAGGAAGTAGAAGGCCAAGGGAGGAATGGGCCTAATTTGACTTTCGCAGAGGAAAGTGAGGCCATGTTACACTGTTTTCTTAGGCCAAGGGTTCCATCGTGGCCTAGACCAGCACACAGGTAGGCTCTAATCCTACCTCTATTAACTGTTTTTCATCTGTACTTGTTATTTAGCGTAGACAGTCTCAGCAACATAGACAGTTTTGGTATTGTAAACAATTTTGGTAGCGTAAAGTGCCTGTATGCTGAGTGTAGGTCCGCAGCGTAGAGGGTCTGTACAACGTACAAGGTCTGTACACTAAGCGTAGAAGGTTTCCACAGTGTATAGTGTAGATGATTTTCACAGTGTATAGCGTCGATGGTTTTCACAGTGTATAGCGTAGACTGTTTTCACAGCGTATACGCTAAGCGTAAACGGTTTTTCTTTTCATGGCAGCATATACGCCAAGTGTTTTCATAGCATATACACTGAGCATAAATGGTTTTTTCTTTTCAGGCAGCGTATAGCATAGACTGTTTTCACAGCATATACGCTGAGCGTAAACATTTTTTCTTTTTTATTTTCATGGCAGCGTATACACCGAGTGTTTTCACAACATATACGCTGAGCGTAAATGGTTTTTTCTTTTTAGGTAGCATATAGCATAGACTATTTTCACAGCATATACGCTAAGCATAAATGTTTTTTTTTCTTTTCATGGCAGCGTATACGTCGAGTGTTTTCACAACATATATGCTGAGCGTAAACGGTTTTTTTCTTTTTATGGCAGTGTATACGCCAAGTGTTTTCACAGCATATACGCTGAGCGTAAATGGTTTTTTTCTTTCATGGCAACGTATACGCCGAGTGTAAATAGTTTTTTGATAGCGTATACGCTGAGCGTAAACAGTTTTTAATTTTTCAAAGTATTGGTCTACAACATGGAATTTTGTTTTTCCATCTCATTTTCATGCATAGCTGGTTTATCACAGCATTTTGGTTACTTGGAGGGATCTTGAGCCTTTCCTTTTGGTAGTTGAGCTAGTTGAAGTACTGACATGGTTTAGGCCACTTAAGACTGATGAACCTACCTCTAATCTGACTATTGACAACAATGGGGTATGGTTCAGGGAAGGGGCCTATGAATTCCTTGCCTTCATCCTAGATAGATTTAAGGTGGTGGTTTGGTCACACCTAAGCGAACAAGTGGCACGGAGCATGCTTGAAGCTATGTTGCCAAGATCTTCAGATGGCATCGTGGTTTTCATGGTGGATATTGACAAGGGACCGCTTGTGATCGAGGACGGTCCCTCTGGCGGGCCCAGATCTACTCGCCCGTTAGCGCACATGTGGGACCTATTGCCATGAGGGCCTGACTATCTCAATAACACCTTATTTCTGGCTGCGCATGCACACACATTATTTTAGAACCCTCCTGGCACTGTGTACCAGGTAGAGAGGTAAGATTGTTTAGTTTGTCGTTTCTATTTTTTTCGTTTAATGTTTGCTCCTATTGTGATGACCATTCTTTTGTAGGCCCCAAGTTAACTAATATGGGACATGCGTCAATGATGATGGGCTTGCCCTGGCTCATACTACTTTAGAGACCTTTATGGTGGGTCCTATCCTTTGTAGAGCTGTATTAGCTCAGACGAAATGTGACATTGTTCATTTCCATAAACGATTTTCCAGGGCATTTGCACAATGCACGGCTCATGGGTGGTTGCATGGAGATTGGTCATGTAATGGACCAATTTTCCCTTGTGACGTTGACTTGGGTTCTAGCACCTCGAAGTCCATAACTAAAGGTAAGTGAAAATATTTCCTGGATGCCTTAGTGTGTTTGTTTGACTTTTGGTCGTCATACTGATGTGATGATTTCAAATTGTGTTTACAATTGATGTCCCTGTCGGTGGAGACCCTGTTACGACAGGACGAACTGAGAGTACCCTGTCGATGAAGTTTGGGGAGATCAGCAAGGCACAACGATGGTTGTGCACCAATGCCCCACCATCTATTGTCCATTGTTTGGGTGATGTCGGCCTCATGGAGTTATTTACAACCCCGAGCCCTGATGTGTCCATAGCTGAAATGATTAGGATTGTTGATTCATTCGACAAGTTCATCTTCTACTATAGCACCCATATTAAGGGTGTCAAAATAGTTTTCCATCTGTCACTCGAGTTCTTTTCAGACCTATTCAGTGTACTAGTAGATGGCATAAATGTGGTTTTGGATAGGGCACAGAAAGAGCTTCATATGGTGCGTGAGCTAGAAGACTAGTTGGGTATTGTCAAAGGCTCCAAGGGATTCCCTATGCAAGGGACGTCAAAGGTGGTGGAATTTAATGAATTATATCCCCTGTTTTGGGCACAGGTGTTTTCTAAATCCCTGTCCTAGGTGAGGAGTCTTGGTGTTGAAGCTGTGCGCATCATGCGAACCATCTTAGAAACTAGGATGCATTATAATTGGGCTCAATTTTTGTTGTTGGGCCTTCATAAGGAGATAGTGCAATTGCATTCAAACGTTGAGGCGTAGTCCAATTTTACATTTGCATTCTTTGCAGGCTATCTACGTCACTTGGTTAAGTTTTTAGTGGTTCGTGCGGATAATAAATATGTCCTATGGGATCGTACTCAATTATCTCACCCGTGGATTAACCATTTGTTCGAGATAGCTAAATCCCAAGATGCACCTGAGGGGATTGATGAATCCATGACCATCACCATAGAAGGTTCATATGGTACTTCAATCCATACATGTGATAGTGTAGGGTTGGAACCAGACAATGTGCCCTACACTGCAAAGAGAGTTGAACGAGTTATCAAGGAGACTATCGGGAAAGCCAAATCAAAGCTCCCGAAGCATGAACACCCTAAAGAGGTGGCCTCAACTGTGGAGGAGCCAAGGTTGAAGCAAATACGGTTCAAAATGCTTATTTGAGATGAGTAACCCTAGTGCATGTATTACATTGTCCTTTTCATCTTATTCATATTTTTTGTTTTGACCGCTTACATGAAACTAATGCCTTCAGACTTGACTCAGGAAGTGAGGAGACATGAGTTAGAGACCATTTTCGAGGAGGAGGAAGCTACAACAGACTTAATAATTGAGGAGGAAGAGGTCGACAAAGATCAGGTAGGAGGGACGGAAGAGCTAGTGGAAGACACCATGGAGACAGAACTGGTCGATGACCAGGGTGGTGTTGATGAAATGTTCAGTAGCTTCCTTAAGGGAAGATTGGATCTTGGCAACCCTCCAAACCTAGAAGGGGACAGAGAACATGGTATATTTCCTTTTGTTTTATTGCGTTTCTTTGTGAATAATTTTTTCTAGGGTTTTTTACTTTTATATTTTTATCCCTTCCAGATGAAGGTAGGACAATTCCTACGATGTGGTTGGAAGTGCCTATGAACATGGCTCCCCCTGAAATGCCCCCTGAGGCTAGTCCACCTCGTACTCATAGACCATTTTCTTGGATCGAGATGCCAAGTAAAATGGATTTCGTGACCAGTATCGTCAACGAGGTAGTTGAACGTATTCAGGAATCCCACCCTGAGATAGGTACAAATGTTTCGAGCCTTCTGCAGTGTTCGAGTTTCACATCCCTTTTTTGTCGTCTAATGTTTAACGCCTGTTCTTTTCGTGTGTGTAGGAGCCAAGCTAAAGTGGGATCCTTCTGAGACTGTTAGTATTGAAAGTTTGCCTTCACTACCCCTAGAAGTTGAACAGATACCAAGGCCATTCTATGACAAGGTGGCGGAAGGTCTCGTGCATAACGTCAAATTGCTTTGGACCTGTAGGCATTCCATTGAACAGTTATGGCTACAAATCCAAGCAAAGGAAAAAGAAGTTTTCGAGTTATCAGTTGAACATGATGATCTCAAGGCTCAGTATGAGTTCGTCTCAGCTAGACTAATAGGTGATCGTTCTTGGCGAACCTCTGAGATTACCTATACTAGATATTGGAACCTGCTCAATTGCCACACGTCACTGACCCGGAAACTAGCAGAGTGTAAGGCCCAGATAGATCTACTGAACCTCAAGTGCTAGGATTGGAAGGCTTTCGCTTCCAAGGTGTGTAAGTGGGGTCAGGATGAGAAGAACCACAAGCATCATTACAAGAAATCATTGAAGGAACTATCCATAGAAAAGCGTCAGCTTGAAATGTTTGTAGAGGGTTTGGGTCTACGCTCTACGTTTGATACCTTTGCTCAAAATACAACTGTTGAGATGGAATCTCCTACTAGGGTAATTACAACTACTTTTGGGGAGGTCTCTGTGGGTGAATTCCCCTTGAAAAATCCTACATGGTCGGCTGTTGACAAGGGGAAGGCCTTGGCAAATGTCGATCTAGGCCTTGATGGGACTGATTGGGCTAGCATCTCAGAAGAGGAAATTCTCCGTTGACTAGAATTCGATTTAGGAGGGTCCCCTTCGGTAAGCATTTTGTTGCCATGAAATTAATTCATTGAGTAGTGTTTAGGATTTTTCTCTTTTGTTCTTGTGTTGATTATCTCTTTTGTATTTTATAGGTTCAAGGTGATGACGATGTTCAAGAAGCTGGCCCCAGTGGAGTAGGGACCCATGATGCTGGCAGGTCTGAAGGGGAAGACCCTCCCATCCCTGATGTTTAGTTTTTGCTTTGAGATTATTCTGGCTCACATTTTTACATGAGTTATAAATTGAATGTTTTGAGTTGTATTGAACAAATGAATAAAATCAGTTAACTCTTGTACTTGTATATCATTACATTTATATATATATTTCTACATATATTTTTTTGTTGTGGATTTTGAGTTTAAATGTAAACACAACACGGCAATGTAAAATCTTTTGGTTTTTTGTAGTTTAAGTGTAGTGCACGAATGTAATTATAAGTAGGAATGTAATTATAAGCGAAAGATAATTGTGAAAATTGTTATTGGTAACACGACAATGCAAGTGTAAATTCAAACAATGAACTGGAATTCGGGAGAAAAACAAAATGTAGGTAGATGATCTAGTTTAAGGCCATTTCAGGCCACATGCACTAGTTTAAGGCCATTTCGGGCCACTTTCACTAGTTTAAGGCCATTTCGGGCCATACGTAAGCAAGGGAAGTTTCAAGTGAAAAGGGTTGATTTCTTGATAGACCGACCATTTCTAATCGTGGCTAGTTTTATGTCATTGCAGACATGATAGTTTAACATCCTTTTGGACTTGAAATTAGTTTAACGTCATTTCGGACTTGAAAGTAGTTTAACGTCATTTTGGACTTGAAAGTAGTTTAACGTCATTTCGGACTTTAAAGTAGTTTAACATCATTTCAGACTTTGAAGTAGTTTAACATCATTTCGGACTTGAAAGTAGTTTAACGTCATTTCAGACTTGAAAGTAGTTTAACGTCATTTCAGACTTGAAAGTAGTTTAACGTCATTTCGGACTATGAAGTAGTTTAACGTCATTTCGGACTTGAAAGTAGTTTAACGTCATTTCAGACTTGAAATTAGTTTAATGTCATTTCGGACTTTGAAGTAGTTTAACGTCATTTCGGACTTGAAAGTAGTTTAACGTCATTTCAGAATTGAAAGTAGTTTAATGTCATTTCGGACTTGAAAGTATTTTAACGTCATTTCAGATTTGAAAGTAGTTTAATGTCATTTCAAACTTTGAAGTAGTTTAACGTCATTTCGGACTTGAAAGTAGTTTAACGTCATTTCGGACTTGAAAGTAGTTTAACGTCATTTTAGACTTGAAAGTAGTTTAACGTCATTTCCGACTTTGAAGTAGTTTAACGTCATTTCCGACTTTGAAGTAGTTTAACGTCATTTCAGACTTGAATGTAGTTTAACGTCATTTTGGACTTGAAAGGAGTTTAACGTCATTTCTAACTTGAAAGTAGTTTAACATCATTTCGGACTTGAAAGTAGTTTAATGTCATTTCGTACTTTGAAGTAGTTTAACGTCATTTTGGACTTGAAAGTAGTTTAACATCATTTCAGACTTGAAAGTAGTTTATTGGTTTAGTAATTTTTTGATTTTTCTCATTTTAACATTAGGAGTAGCGTTAACGAGTATGATTCTATATTCAACGTCTCCTTCGCTGATCACGTTGAATGGTAATTCAGCCCAAGGGATGTCTGATGGAATAGTTTCCACATTGGCATTTTTGGGCATTTCTGCATGCATTTTGGTTTTTGTGTCGGTTGTAGTTTCTAAGTGAGGCTATGTATGTACAACTTCAGGCCCAGGTACTTCTGTGTTGGGTAAATTTTCCTTTGTATCTAAGAGATTATCGCCTACTGGTTGTCATTCATTTGTATCATCTTGTTTAGGCTCTTCGAGCTTAACCTCTGAGCCTTGGTCTATGTCTGTATACGATGAGATGGTAGGTGTAGCAGCCTCCCCGTGTATAATGATTTCACCACCTTCGTCAGGCAGGTGAATTTCTTGGTGTATGGGGGAGGAGATTGCTTTCAGTTGGGCTAACCAGGGCCTTCCCAATATTAGGTTGAACCCTGGCATTTCATCGATTACCACAAAGTCGGAAAATGTGGGGAATTGATCCCCTACTATAAAGTCTAAAGTCACAGTGCCTTTGACTATCACGTGCAATCCACTGAACAATTTCAAACATGTGGTGGTGGTTGGTTTTATTAGCTCTGTAAGCCCCAATTGTTCAACGATGGGATATGGCACTACATTTGTGGCAGCTCCATCATCTACATGCACTCTATGTATCTTAAATTGATTTATTCATATCGTTATGAACATAGGTGTTGTTGTTACCTCTTCCGTTTTCTCATCCACTTTGATGTTGTCATTGTGGACACTTAATGGCTTAGGAGTTTACCCTTGAGGCGAGTACATTACCGCATGAATTGAAGGTTCATTTGGAGGCAAGTCTTCGCTTACTGGGATGGATGTCAACATGTGCACTAGAGCTTCGCGATGGTTTTGAGATGTTAACACCAGGTCGTATAAGCTCAGTGAAGTGTTTTTTTGTTTGAATGCCTGCATGACTTGCATTAGAGTTGTTGCTAGGTCTCCACTTTTGGACGTATGTCTGTCGGTAGTGATTTGGTCCATTGGGCCCAACAGTTTTATTTCATGTATAGTTGGTCTGTCATTTTTACCTAGAATCGTTGATTTGGGCATATCATGTTTTCCTAATGATTCACCCTCATAGCCTGTGTTTGGTTTATCGTTATGTGGTGTCATGGATATTACATTTAGTGGGGTAGGTTTAGGAGGTCCTACGGCTAGCTGCTGACACTCCTTTTCCAAGCGTTCGTGTGTAAGCTTTTCTGCTAGGCGTTCTCGTGTGTGGCGTGGGGGAACTGTTGGTTTCAAAATCTCAAGTTGTTTTGGAATTTTTACCACGTATGGAGTAGGGCAGGGTCACTGTTGGAAAGTTGAATGCGGTTGAATGTCAAGCTGGCTGGGAATCCTAACGACATAGGGGGTTGGTTTGTTCTGTGCTTGCGGAGTGGATGATTGGTGGTCATCAGGTCGTTTGGGTATCCTGACAACATATGGGGTTGGCCTAGCTAGAGGTTGTGTCTCAGTAGTTGCGATCGCTAGTGGCATTCAAACTACGTAACGAGTGAACTAAGTAAGAGGTGATTGTGTATTTGCGGCAGTAGTGGTGGGAGGTGTATGTACTACATATGGTTTTGGTGGTTCCGTGGTAGAGATCGCTGCGGTGGGGGATATTCGGATGACATAAGGTTTCTATGGGGAATATGGTGGTTGAGGTGCAAGCGCTTGTATAGTGGGAGGAATATACACTACAAATGGTTTCTTAGCCATTCGCTACTCATGATCGGAGTGGGAGGTGTTAATCCTAGGTGTTTCCAGTTCGTCATCACAGTAGATGGTGTTAATTACGTACGGTGCTTCTTTAGTATTTAGAGGATCTTTATATACAACCATGGCTTGGTTTTGTGGTTGGACCAGGTTAGCTTCATCAAAAGTGATTTGACCTCTGTCAATCATTTTTTGGATATCTTGTTTTAAGATGAAAAAATAATCAGTTCCATGCCCATTACGTTGATGATAATCACAAAAACGATCCATTCTAAAGCCTTTTGGAATTGGGGGATCATCTGGGGTTGCCAGGCTTAGGTTCTGAATCAATTGACAAAATCGATCATGTATTTGGATTGCCATAGGAGACAACTGTTTATATTTCATCAGTCTGGCTTTCAAGAGCTGGTCGAATAGTTGTGATGGCTTCATGGGCAACTACGTATATTGAGAGGGGTCCTTCCTCTCGAAGTTTCTCATACGACTCGGTGTAGGGTTTTGTGATGCAGATGATTCGGGTATGGTTGCAAGAGTAGGTTTAGCATAATTAGTAGGGGCAACAGGTGGTTTGCCTTGTTGTCCCACATTCACTTGTTATGTTTCTGTTAGTGCCACTATAGTTGTTTTAACCTTTTCTTTATCTTTCTTACTATGTTGATTCTTGAAGGCTGAATATGCAGGGTCATGGTTGTTTTGTGCTTCCTACTTGATGTTCTTGATCTATACAAATGCTTGACTCAGAGTGCGTGCATTGAGATAATATAGTTTGGATTTGACAAAATCGTTGACAGCCCCTTTTAGGATGGTGAGGAGATACGTTTATGGGATCGGCTCATGGAGTTCATTGAGAGCGGCACTCCACCATTGGATGAATTTTTGGACAGGTTTAAGGGGTGCTTGCTTAACCTGTATGAGGCTATCAAGCATTGCTTCAGGCTTCAAGTTATACTTGAACCTGGTGATGAATTGGTGTAACAAATCTTCCAGAGAAGATATTGAGTTTCGTGGTAAGGCCCGATACCAATCAAGTGCTCTCCCAGTGAGGGACATGGGGAACACTCATAGAATGACATGTGGCCATGCCTGAAGTAGTGTGCACTCTAGTCTAAAAATTATGAGGTGAGTGTTGGGGTCTATCTCCCCGTTGTATTTAGTCAACGTGGGTAAAGATACACCCTTGGGTAATGTTAGAGGCAGAACCGAAGAGCTGATGGGGTCATCGTGATAGAAGTCCACTACCTTGAGCTCCCCATTGGTGGCTATTTTGAGGAGTTTAACCTCGTCAGTTAGCTCATACATTAGCTTTTTAGCATCAACCCAGTCTTGGGCACTAGGTAAGATAGTAGGTGGAGGATGTTGCACAGGATATAGGTTAGATTGTTGGATAGTGGGCTGGAAGGAAGAAAGTTCTGTAGTTGGAGGCTACGTTTGCGGAATATTCGTAGTAGGTGGTACCAGGGGTGGCACATTGTAGGCAAGGGGTTATTGTTGTGGTTGTCCTTAAGGGAGGTTAACTGGTAGAATTGTATTAGGTAGTGTGTTATAGTGAGGGGGTTGATGTGGTTGAGTACTAATCGTGGCCCATTTCCCAGTCATGCCTTGTATAGGGACACCCTAAACTTGATGTGTCACATTTGTAAGGGGTGCTCCTTGGGTTTTGATCCACGGTATGTAGTGAGTGGATGTAGAAGCCAGTATTACATGTGGCATCCCAATCACTCAGGGTGGGAAGGTTACTCCTACATTATTTTCAGGAGGTTGTATTTGTAAGAACGGGGGTACTATGGCCATAGGAGGAATTGCGAGGGGAAGCGTGTTGACTTGAGCATCGATCGCTGGAAGAGTGGGTGCCTCTTATGGAGGCACATGTGCTTGAGTAATTTTGAATGATTGGAGAGATGTAGTTTTGCCTGTGAATTGGTGAAACGACGGGTTTGCATATGTGTGTGGGCTGAGGGTGTGGTACGAATCTTCATGCTCGAACTGAGCTGCGAAGTCATCCTCCTCTTCCAATTAAGGATTCACCATGGATTGGTCCAGAGGTTGGTTCTTTAGTAGTAGGAGCTGAGAGATAAGCTTAGAGTAATGCTTTGGGAGAGGGATGATGTCATATGGTGAAGGGATGAACTCATGTCCTCCCCTGTGAAACAATTCGTATTATCTTTTAACCTCCATTTCAGTTTGGTCTACGGCTAGGCTAGCTTGTATTTTCACACATATGAAATTGTATTGCTCCTGGGGTATAATGTTAAATGACGGGTCCCTCCCTTGCAGTTGGAGCGACCAGCGAGGTCCCGCCATTGGTGGTACTATGAGTTGTTGGACGACCATGGGGCCTACGATATCCATGATGGGCTTGGTTGTAGCATTGGGGTTCATAGTGTTCATAATGAATGGTTGTGAATATGACATAGTGGAAGGGATATGGAACTGGTATACTTAGTACAGCGTACACCTACGTTTGCTGCATATAACGTATAGATTGGGTCTCAACGTATAGGCTTCAACGACCAGCGTATAGTAACAGCATATAGGTATACGTTAAAACGTGTAGGCAGAGCAGTGTACAGCGTACACTCAATAGCGTAGACAGAGTCTGCAGCTTAGAGCATACAGCGTATACTCAGTAGCATAGACAGAGTCTGCAGCGTAGAGCGTACAGCATATACTTAGTAGCGTAAACAGAGTCTGCAGCGTAGAACATACAGCGTATACTCAGCAGTGTAGACAGACTCTGCAGTGTAGAGTGTACAGCGTATACTCAGCAACGTAGATAGAGTCTGTAGCATAAAGTGTACAGCATATACTCGGCAGCGTAAATGCTGGCTACAATGTAGAGTGTACTGTGTATACTCAACAGCGTAGACGCTAGCTACAGCGTAGAGCATACAGCGTATACTCAACAACGTAGACACTGGGAATTCTATAGAATAGGATGCTGATCCAGGAATTTCAGAGTTGGGTTTGATGTACATGAATCTCAGAGGATCAAGGTATGAGATCATAGTAAGTTTAAGCAGTTTTGGGCCCTCCTTCTAGCACCATTTACTGTACCGCCCAAAATCATCGATCTCTGGCTCGAACGAAACAGAGACCAGGAGATCCCCAGACAAGAACAGATGACCCTACCTTTGCTTGAGGGCAAGCTGAAATTAACGAAGGTAGGGTACCTTGAGTGGTTTGCACGTGGATCAGACAAGGATTTCTCCGAGCGTATACAAATATATTGTACGCCGGGTTATATGTAAACAACGTAACTAACGTGAAACTGAGCGTAATCGTACAGGAATGTAAATGATGAGCATGCAAGAATGAACAATAAAACTGTAAAAAATCTTAGAAAAAATTTGGCAATTTCATTGCATAATGGAAGTTACAATGCACTGGTCTTAACGCAATTGTGGATATGACACAAGGCAGATGAAGAGCCCTGGTGAATGCAAGGGTTTGACAGTGTGCTGGTTCGGACTACAAGCACAGCGTAGAGGCTGTATGTTCAGCATGCAGGGTTGAGGTCCAACGTATAGGATGCAGGGTTCTCAATTTTCTTAGTGTTGTCTCCCTGATTTTTGCCAAGATGCATTTAATTTTTCAAACCTCGATCTGGTCAAAAATCGGGGCTTTTATATAGGTTTAGACATTAGACTCGGGTCTAAGAGGGAATGATTAGCTACAGAGTGTTAGATTCTCGGGTCCGGTGACATGTGGTACGTTGACCGAGTGTGAAAGAATGAAATTTTACAACTGTGCAACATGCTGTACGCCAACGTATACTGCTTTACGCTAGTGTACGGTGCTATATGCTGGCGTATACGCGCTGGGTGTGTAAACTCGGCGTATAGACTTGATTGGAACAAAAGAAGGCATTCGATGCTCAGATTTGCATTCGAATGTCACGAGAATGTTGCATGTGGATGTTCAACTCGGTTGACCTTGATCTAACATGGTTCTGGAGAGCTTTGATTGGTATACTTGGCGTACACATTGTCCATGCCGAGCGTATACGCTGGGCGTATATGCTAAGCATCTACGCTGGTGTGCAGGATACATATGTTGGCTGTATATGTTGAGCGTCTACATTGGAGTGCAGGATACATATGCTGGGTGTATACGCTAAGCATCTACGCTCGAGTGTAGGATACATATGCTGGGCGTATACGCTGAGCGTCTACGCTAGACGTATATGCTGTGAATGCATGCTGGGCATATACGCTGGGCGTGCAGGATGTACATGCTCAACACATGGACTTTAAAATGCATGATGTCAATACTTGATGATTTCTCTGTTCGTGTGAGTTAATGTTTTGTACAAAATCTTGCTCTACAGTGTTGTTTCCATGCCGTCTTCGGGAATTACATGCCAGGCATATACGTCAATCATACATACTAAGTGTACATGTGAGGCGTGCATGCTGGGCATGCACGCTGAGCATATACATTGGATGTATACGCTGGGCATATACACTAGATCAGTTGGGCGTATACGCTGAGAATGCATACTTAGTGAGTACTAAGTATCTTGAGCTCCGAACTTGCCATGTTTGATAGCAGATGTTTTCGTGGTCGTCAGCGGGTCCCAGGGAACTACTCTTCATTGAGTCTGACTCTGCTTGAAGCTGTCTGTGGGGCCCTCAAGCTTTAGTCGTGCTGGGGAACGTCATGACTTAGCTCGATTCTTGTTGGAGAAGTACTAAGCTCAGAATTTTGTGGTGTTTCAGCCATGCCATGCCATCAGCGTATTAACACGCCTATTCCCCTATTCATTCTCAGCCACTACCCCTCTACAAATTATTTCCCAATCCATTCTACTTCGCACTACGTACCAATCACAACTACCCTACCCTACGTTCACACTATACCTACATCGCAGCTGCATGTAGCTCCCATATCCATTCCAATGTCTACACTTTTCCCACCACCAATAGTTGGCCCAGTCCCACCCACATGGTGGACCCCATTCACTTCTCCTCCTGTTTCACAACCATTACAAATCTCCCACTATGCTCACCACCAAATGTACCAGGTCCCGCAAACAGTACAACCAAGCATGGGACTATGGTTTGTCCCATCAGCCACACAAATTACCTACCACATGGCACAACTAGCAGTTGCTACTCCAACAGCACCACCCATTGGGTGGTGGATAGCACAAGCAGCACCTTTCATAGGGTCTACCCCAATGGCACCACCTATGGATCACGTTTCTACCCCTTCCATGCTACAAATGGTAGCTTCCTTGTAATTCCCCAACCATCCGTGTCCTCTCAAGGTCTAGATCAAGCATTCTAGCTTATCTAGGTCCTTACTAAGGAAATTAAACACCTCAAGGCTACCAATTCTGACATGGTAGAAGTCATGGATTTCTACCATGACGATCCCATTAGCCCGGTAGTCCCCATGCTAACGTTCCCCCCTGGGATGCCACTTTCTCATTTTGCAAAATATTACGAGGGTGATCCCAATGCCCATCTTTGAAACACTACAAGATTTTTGCCTAACACTTTTAGATAGGACTCAAGCTAAATCATCTTGCTGCCCAACATGAGTACAATGTGACGAAACTTGAGAGCCTCCAAAATAGCATGAAATGACACACAATGGAGTAAGCAAGGTCCCCTAGGGTCCCATAGATGATTACAGTAAATCTTGGCATCAAGAATAAATAGTTTCAGCCCCAAAAAGTGCAAGTTTGGTCACACACTTTAGTCACACTGCCCAGTGTATGACCTATGTGTGTACAGCGTGACCAACTTCTGTAGCCCCAAAATCAGGTCCAAAAAACCCAAATTCAAGCATACAAACCCTCCGTGAGCTTAATTAGTGCCCCCTATAGCTCCTAGCCTTTAGAACTTTGAAATTCAACCCCAAAATCACATTTTTTTGGTCAGTCTTAGTTAGTCACGCTGAGGTCACACTGTATAGCATAACCATAATGTGACTAAGCTAGAACAGCTCAATTCAAGCACCTCCAGGCAAAATTTCGACATGGTATCAATCCCTGAGAGCTGGGAAATAGCTGTACAGATCTACAGGTTTTAGAAAATCAAGGTTTGGGCCTCAAACATGATATTTTTAGTTGTTCAAGCTGGTGTCACACTTTTCTCACACTGCACAGCGTGACCAACGCAAAATAGCCGAAATCAAGTGGTTTTGGGGACGTTTTCATCATGGAATACACCTCCAGGGGATAGGCAATAAGTCTACTTACTCACAAGCTCCTGAAAATCCAAATTTAGGCTTCGAATGATGCATTTTTAGTTAGTCATGCTGAGGTCATGCTGCACAGCGTAACCCAGTGTGAACAAGCTAAACAAACCTGAAATAGAAGCAAAACAGACTTAAAATCAACACCCAGACCACCCTGGAGAATAGGCAGTAGTCAGGCATTAAAAAGAAGGGGATCAGCATCCAAGAATCAATTTGAAACAGAGCATGAACACTTGGTCACACTGGGATCACACTTTGGTCACACTATACAGTGTGACCATAGCATGACCAACCAAAACAAAGCCAAAATAGCCTCCGAATGAGCCCAAATCTGACACACAACACCTTTTGGACCTCAAGTATCCAAATCCACTCTTGGAATGCACTTCATAGGTCAAAAATGGGCTCCAAATTCATCTTTTTTTTGTTTGTTTCATACGCTGGATGCTCATATGCTGGACGCTGGACGCTGACATGAAGACGCCAGGACACACCATACCACAATTTCAGAAGGCCAGAGACAAAATTATCCATTGTAACAGGACATTATTTTGTAACTTCTTTCTTATTATTCTTTGAGCATGCCAAGCTCTTACGCTGTGAATTCCACATGCCAGCATAAGACTTGGTCATGCCATACGCTGTACATTGTATCATATCATGCATCCAGTCAATGCACACACCTATCACCTGATCTACATGTTTCACACCCTATGGTCATAGATCATCCTCCAAATCTAAATCCCACACCCAAAGACCCCATAAATACCTCATTTTTTCCATTTAAAGGGGTTGGAAATTTCAGGACATGAAGATCGAGAGAGGTGGGCGAATCGGATCATCATTATCTGGCACGATTGGGCATTACCCAGAAGGGTTCACATTGAGAATTTGGGGCAATTTCAATCATGCTGCACACCTGCAACCAAAAACTTACAATCTCCCAACGTCTATACACTCTTCGCATCAAGGCTAAATGATCACCTTGCGATCAATCTGCAACTGTGTTCTGACCAGGGCACCTATTTTTTGTAATCGTCCATCAATACATATTATTGCAATTTTCCATCCATTGTTCTCTGTTTATGCCATTTACATTTATTACAATTTCTGTTATCTCTATTTATGTTTTTCTTTCATTTCACATTTCGTGCATTTATGCATTCATTTACATCCATTTACGTATAACCCGGTGCATTGTGATAGCGTACGTTAGGGGAAGTCCTTGTTTGATCCACGCGTAGAACATTCAAGGAACTCCATATTCACTTATTTCCAATTTTCACTTGTGCAAAGATGGGGTTTTACTATACCTTCCGTAGATCTCTCAGTATCAATTTCATTCTAGCCTTGTGCCGATGATTTCGGACAGTTTAGTAAATTGGCGGTAGAAGGAGGGCAGCTCTCTCTGCATCTGCTTATCAGGATCCCAAATCTGGACTCCACACGATGCCTTGTTGCCAACGTTTCTATGCTACCCTATTCCCAGCATCCTGGTGCTGCTTTCTACTATTAAACCCTACTCTCTCAGCTCTAGATGTTGTTTCTGACTTTCCAGATGCTATTTAAACCATAATGTCCTACACTCTGTTCTCAAATCCTAACACTACCCCCAGCATTCTACATTCCATTCCAGCTTTAGACGTTGTTCGCAGCATCTCTCATCATTTTCTCCCTTCTCAGATGACATGGACAGTGTCTAGCAATTTAGTTTTCCCTCCCAGATGCTGCACTTAGCATCCACACACTGTCCCACAGGTTAGACACTACATGTTAAACTCACTAGCATTTTAGCATTTTCATTTCCAAGAAATACACTTTACTTCATCCTTTACACACTATTTTCCATTTTTAGAGTTACACATTATTGCATCAGTTTAGGGTGAACATGCTCTAGCTTGTTTGGGATACACACTGAAACACTACATTTTCATCATTTCATACGTTGTCTATTCTTATTTATGCCACCTACACTTGTCATACGCTGCATATTTTACACCCTGCTCATAGTTTCTTGTCATACGCTACATATTTCATACGCTATTGATCATATGCTATTGATGCTTAGCACCCATTTTCTCTCTCTTACGCTCTAATCCCTTCCACATGTTGTCTTCACAATCACTCATAATGGACCCCACATAGACCAACACTACCACTTTACCCATCTCTGACTTCGGAACCACAATCTTGGGTCCCATCACCACCGCTGAAGCCATAGTTGCTCTTGGCGAGATAAACCTTTAGGGGTCACCTCGCCGATCACTGAGATTGCAAGGTAAAGATCCCACGTTCACCATCCTAACACCTGAACAATATAAATTTATTTGTGTTAAAATCTAGGCTAACATGGCCATCGACCAAACCAAACTAGAAGCAAAGAGACACTATGAGCTAATTCACAAAGGAGGTCATGACTTCACTCCCACCACCTATGATTTCATCCCCCTCACTAAATTCCACCATGAACTCCTATCCAAACTCCTCATGGCAAGGAACCAAACCTCACGTCAACCCACCGTAGAGCCTCAAAATGAAGATGAGGAAGATAATTTTGTAGCTTAATTCAAGCATGGGGATTCATACCATACTCTCAATCTGCATAGTTATGTGAATCTTTTATTTCACCCTTTCATAGGGGAGACCATGTCCCTTCACACATTTAAAGGCACTCAAACACATGTATCTCGACAGGAAGCACCCACTCTCACTCCCACTCTCCCCATGACCAATACCCAATTCAATGCATCCATCTCCGTCATTCCTCCAATCACCAAATTATCTCCTCTCTTATAGGTACAACCCCAACAACCCCCCTCTCAAACTAATGCAGGAGTGACCTTCCCATCCCAAGTAATTGGGATTCCATCTATGATACCCGCTACCATGTCTACTCACTACTTACCACAAGTGCAAATCCAAGGAACACCCTTCACCACTTCGACTCAACAGGTTCAAGGCGTTCCCCCACAATTCGTAACTGGATAATGGACCATGTCTGGCATGCAACAACATCAACCCACTCATTATAGCATACCACCTACTACAATTCCATCCATAAACATCACTCAAGTACAACTATCAACAACTCAACAGTCATCATTCTTACCAACTGTACAGTAGTCTAACTTGTATAGTACTCAAACCAAACAACCTATTGCTCCACTGAGTGCCCAAAAATGGGCTGAAGCTAAAAAAATGATGCAAGAGCTCATTGATGAGGTAAAGCACCTCAAAATTGTTAACACTGAGGAGCTTAAGGTATTGGACTTCTACCAAGATGTTCTGATTAGTTCCTCAGTACCACCTTTAAATTTACCCAAGGGAGTTTCATTGCCTCAATTAACAAAGTATAAAGAGGAAGGAGACCCCAATTCCCACTTACTAACATTCAGATTAGAGTGTCTATTGCTTCAAGCTTGGCCCCACACAATCCTATGCATGTTCGCCATTTCATTAATTGGAAGAGCCCTAGACTGGTATAGATCCTTACCTCGTAACTCTATATCCTCTCTGGAGGATCTGTTACACCAGTTTGTTACCAGGTTTAAATACAACTTAAAGCCTGAAGCGACCTTGAATAGTCTGATCCAGGTGAAGCAAGCACCACTAGAACCTATGCAAAAGTTCATTCAGAGATGGAGTGCTGTGCTTAATGAACTTCATGAGCCAATCTCGAAAACATACCTACTCACGATTCTTAAAGGAGCTGTGAACAACTTCATTAAGTTAAGGCTCTACTATCTAAATGCTCACACCTTGAGTCAATATTTTGTACAGATAAAGAACATAGAGGAGGCGGCTCAAAATAGTCATGAACTGGGTTACTCAGCCTTTAAAAATCAACACAGGCAGAAAGACAAAGACAAGGCTAAAGTAACAGTGGCGGTAGTAGCGGAGACAACTCAACCAAAAAATTAAAAAAAAAGGGAAATAACCTACTGTTCCCATTAACTATGAGAGAATCACTCCTGCACCCACACCTGAACCATCCTTCATGCAAACTACTAGCATAGGTCACACCAGCACATTTGAGAGAAAAGAACCTGATCAATACACACCATTTCCTATGAAGCCTTCGTAGCTGCTAGATTAACTTTTAAAGGCCAGGGCCATTAAACATAAGTAGTTGTCTCCCACGGTAGCCCAAAGACATGACCAATACTGTGAATTGGTTAGAAACCCAAGCCTGGCAACACCGAATGAGCCTCCTATTCCTAGAGGCTTTAGGCTAGATAGATTTTGCGAATACCATCAAAGAAACAACCATAGAATCAATTACTATTTCACCCTAAAATAAGACATACAACGTATGATTGATAGGGGTGAAATAACCTTTGATTAACCCTAAACCTTGTAAAGCCAAAAAGTCAGACTATGGGCATGTATAAGGATCCCCTCAACACCAAGGAGGCTCCTTACGTGATCAACATAATACATATTAGCAAAAAATAGGAAATACCTAGAAAACCCTTCATGATTTGTGTTCCGCAACGTCAAAACCATCTACCCAATCCTCATTTCCAACACATACACCCTCCACATCCCAAAAATGGTTAGTCATCCGGGTACCCCCCATAGCGGCAACAACGAATGTACCCCCACAAATCAAGCCCATTCCCTTTGTGATCCAGGTACTACTTTCTGTTACAACTATAGATGTACAACCCCAAACTGGACCAACTCCATTCATAATCTAGGTGCCTAAACACCCTGATGCTCAACCACCAACAATTCCACCACAAACCCAACACGTTCCATTTGTCATCCAAGTCCTGAACCACCCCGATATTCAGACCCTAACAGCTCCCCTACGACCTCCATGAGAACGCCTCACACACAAGTTGACCAGGGAACATTTGGAAAGAGAATATCAAGGTCGTGAGTTGGGGCCCCCAAAACCCATTCCATTAAACGTTGTACCCATGGCTCTGACAACTGATAAGCCAAGCATGAGTAACCAAGTTGAAAAATTAGGAATGCCTGAGGAGCCAAACCCAATGGTTACAGTTGACCACACAACAACACTCCCTCAAGAACTACAATTGTTGGGGCCAATGGACCAAGTCCCAACCAACAATAACATACCAAATAGTAGACACTTGGCTAGTGTCCTAACCCAAGTTACACTTCACTAAGCCTGTATGAATTAATGATGACTTCTCAAGTACACCGCGAAGCTCTATTACATATGTTAACTTCAATCCCTATCAGTGAAGACTTACCTGCAACTGAACCATCCATTCATGCAATATTGTCTCCATGTCAAAGATCAAGGTCCACATCACTAGACTTCCATGTAAACAACATTAAAAAGGATGAAAAAATAGGAGAAGTCACCACCACACCTATGTTCATAACCATACAAGTCTGCATGTTGATGATGGGGCAACCAAAAATGTAATAACATTCCCCATTGTCAAAAAATTAGGGTTCATAGAGCAGATAAAACCAACATCCATGACATTCCTGAAATCATTTGGCGGATCATGTGTCATAATAAAAGGAACACTCACTTTGGACTTCATAGCAGGGGACCAGTTCCCCATGTCGGCCGAGTTTGTTGTCATAGATGAGATGCCAGGATTTAACTTGATTTTGGGACAACCTTGGTTAGCCCAATTAAAAGTGGTATCCNCTGATGCAGCTACACCTAACATCTCTTCAGACGTAGGCATAAACTAGGGCTCAGAGGTTAAATTCAATGAATCTAAACAAGATGACACTACCCCTAAGTTTAAACAAGATGACATCACCGATGACCCTGAACAAGACAATACACCAGATGAAACCCAAAGTGACAATCAATCCCCAAACCATGATCTACAAAAAGACATGGAAACATCAAAAAATGGGGAATCATCAAAACATGTTGATGTAGGGGCCATTCCCTCATATGTCTCATGGTAAGAATTACCATTCGACATAACTAGCGAAGGAAACATTGAATATACGATCACACCAACATGTTCTAATATCAAGCTTTGGAAAGTAAAGAAGCTACTCAACCATTGATTCCATTTACCATACATCTAGGATGACGTTAAACTACCAAACGTCTACAATGACATTAAACCAGCCACGATCAGAAATGGCTGGTTCCTCCTTTTCACCAAAAAATTATGGTCTCCTCCTTTTCTTCAACAAAGATGCAATAGTCCATCATGAATTTAAACTGACGCGTATAGCCTGAAATGGCTTTAAACTAGAGCGCAGTACACCACCAATTTATTGAAACTTTGCTATGTAACTATTGTTTACATTCTGCAAGTTACAATGTTCATTTTATTTTTCCAAACATGATTCCAATTTACATTTACATTCGCAAATAAACTCAAAAAATGAGCAAAAAAAAGTATATAAATACAAGTAGTATGGAGTGCCAACATAGCAATAGGATCATGACATGTTACCCCATGATCATGTTACTTTTGTTTTCAAATATCTCAAAAGAAACAAAACAATAATCCAAAAAATTAAAAACAAAATGACAAGACTAATAAGCCAAATCAGGCATTAGCATTAGGAGGGGACTAACCCCCAAAGTCCTCTACATCATCAACTCCCATCCCACTGGGGCTAGCCTCATCACCACCACGTCCCTATCACAAAAACAAAAAACAATAAGATAAGTAAGCATACATAAATAGATTAAAAGAATAAAAAACCACTAAAGAAAATAATGATGAATAAAGGCAATAAAACAATATTAGACTAAAACACTCACTAGTGGGGAAGGGATGAGATTAGCTTCCAGGCATTGTAAAATCTCCTCTTCAGACACACATGCCCAATCTCTCTCAAGTTCGAGGTCGATGTTGGCCAAGATTTTGCCCTTGTCCACTGAAGACCAAGAAGGATGCTCAAGAGAAAACATGCTTATCAAAGCTTCAACAGAGGTAGTAGTAATGGACCTCTCAAGAGAGCCTTCTACCTCTGTACACTCAACAAACTTCTCATAGGAAAAGCGCAAGCCTAACCCTTCCATGAACATCTCCAACCGATGACATTCGACTGATTCCTCCTTTAACCACTTTTTGTATCAGTGCTTATGGTCTTTCTGATCCTGGCCCTATTTACGTACCTTGGATGCAAAGGATTTCCAATTGTGGCACTTCCTATTTAACAAATCTATCTGGGCCCGCTGTTCAGCCAGATCCCGAATTGCTTGCACTTTGCTATTTAAGCCTGCCCAATAATGTGCATAGGTGATTTCAGATGTCCATCAAGTACTATCATCGGCCAATCTAGCAGAGGCAAAATCATAACAAGCCTGCAAGTCATCCCTCTCCTCTGTTACTTTTTCCAAATTCCCTTTCAATGATTGAATTTCAAGTCATAACTGTTCAATCGAGCGCCTGCTGGTCCAGTGAGACTTGGCATTTGGAATAACACAACCCAAAACTACATCATAAATACTTCTTGGAACTTGCTCAGCATCCTTGGGCAATTCTGGAAGACCATCAATATGGGTAGCCTCAGAAGGGCTTCATTGAAGCTTTGCACCTATAAGCACAAGCATTACATATATGAGCCAACGAGAAAATCCCAATAGATGCATAAATACAATGAACCCAAATGCTTAATATAAAGTACACACCTAATTCAGGGTGGGTCTATTGTAGACCAGCAACAACATCATTGACAATGCCAGTAACAAAGTCTACCTTATTCAGCATCTCATGCCATGGCCTTAATGGGTCAGCGGATGTTGAATCTGCACAGGAAGGCACCTCAACTGGGGCCTCTAACTCCGACCCATCTGCCTGAGATACATGTGCTTCAAGAACTTGGGCATCCATGTCTGATGTTAAGAAAAGCCATGATAGTGAAAATAATATACAAAGCTAAGAAGTACAAAATGTGAGTCAAGCTAGCAAGACTTACCAAGAGGCCCCTTGCTGGTTAGCTCAGGCGGATCACCAAGGTGTAGAGACCCATCAAAGAAATTTTCAAAGACACCTTTCTCCTCACTCGAATGTCTAAGGGCATCTAGAGCCTCAACAAGTGTCACATCCATAGAGTTTGTTGCACCCTCTTCCCATAAGATGGGATTAGCCTCAACTGCTTCTTTTCTAGTTACCTCCTCTTCATCACATCCAATGATAACCATTTCAAGTCCACCCATCGGAGTTAATTCTTCCCTTTCCCTCTCAGGGGTACACTCTATTAACACCAAAAAATTTAAAGTTAGCATGACATAATAGATATGCATATTTAAGTAAGAAAATAGATTCAAAAATCTCAAAAAAAATTTAAAATAAAGAACTTTTTACCTACTTATGGCAAAACGAATCTAATCTTCTTCATCCTTGGGGGTCTCACTTCTATAATAGGTGCTCTTGAATGTGCAACTATTTTCACCTTTGCCTTGGCTTTCCTGATGGTCTCCTGGATCAAGCACTTGGCTCTCCTAACAGTTGTGTGTAGTATGGATGGTTCCAACCCCAAGCTATCACATGAGTGGTGGGAACAATTGGCTGCACCTCCTGTGGTAATGGACACTGATTTGTCGATGCCTTTGGGTGGATCTTGGGATCTAGTGGTGTCAAATAAATGACGGATCTAGGGGTGAGACAACTTTGAGTGATCCCTTAACATATAACAATTATCTCCATAGACCACTAAGAACTTGTCAAACCTACAGTGATAACCAACGAAAAATGCAAAAGTAAAGTGGGACTACGCATTCATGTTAGAGTGTAATCTAATAATCTCCCGATAGAAGCCCAAAACCAGAAACTATGCCCAGTTATAGCACATAGCAGTCTCTAGGATCAAGCGCATGATACATGTAGGCTTCACCCCAAGAGCTCTCACTTGGGAAAGAGACTTAGGAAATGCACATGCTCTAAACAATGGGTACAAAAAATTCAGCTCTACCACTTTAGTGTCCACGTACATAGGGAAGCCCTTGGGACCCCATGGCATACCTAGCCATTCCTCAAGATCCTTAATCACATGGCCTTCCCTATTTTCTTTGTCCACTGCCACTTTAACACCATTTGCTGGTATCCCAAAGAGATCCAAAAAGAATTCGGCAGTCAGATGAAATACAACCTTAACCCCCCGAACCATAATCATCAAAATAACACAAAACAAAAAGACCAAAAATTCATAAAACCATAAAACTCACAACATTATTGTTGCCCATGAAAAAATGAATACCACTAGCCCAGTAAGGCCTAAAACTACCATGTGGTCTTGGTATGACATTAAAATACCCCCACATTACGTAATCTCATTAGAACATAAATTAAACAAAGGTAATCTATACTTAGCAACTTGTCTGTCAAGAAAATCTCGCTCACAGTTCTCTTGGTTTAAATTGGCAGGGATAAACACATGGATAGCAAGAACCTCTTTGCAATGTTGTCTATCAATGGAACACATGGAGCCATCAAAAGAGAGATTCACCTAGAGTCCATCAACCTAGACTCATCAGCTTATGACAATTTCGTGGCATCAACACAAGAGACAATTGATTGCTTTAAAGGAATGACAAAAAGTCTATATTTAGAGGATGATAACATCACCAAAGATCCCCTTGCCAAAGTTCCAATTACTATATCTGATGGCGAAGTTAAAATATTAAAAATGAGTACTCTATTAAATCCACAATTGGCCATTGACATAGCATAGGTGCTGAAAGACAACATGAAAGCATTCGCTTGGTCTTATACTGATATGCTAGGACTAGACCCTCGAATAGTCTAGCATAACCTCATCCTTGACCCAAAACTTAGACCAGTGAAACAAAAAGCATGAAAGGTTAGACTTGAGGTAGCGCTAGCAGTTTGTAATGAAATCATGAAACTTTACTAGGACAGTTTCATTCAAGACATTGACTACATCGATTGGTGTATCCAACATGGTTGTAGTCCCAAAGAAGAACAAGAGCATTCGCCTATGCATTAAATTTCATGACCTTAACATAGCAACCATAAAAGATGACTTCCCCCTACCCGGTATCGATCAACTTGTTGATTCAACTGCTGGACATGCATTGTTGTCCTTTATGGATGGATTCTTGGGATACAACCAAATTAGGATCAACCCAGAACATCAACTCAGGACAACCTTCATGACACCTTGGGGCACATTCTATTATATAATGATGTCATTCAGTCTAAAAAATGCTGGTGCTACATATCAATGAGCAATGACTTACATATTTAGTGATTATATGCTTAATTCGCTCAATGATTATGTAGACGACAATGCATTCAAGTCTAAAACAACTGAGCAACATGTCAATGATTTAAACTTGGTACTTAAACGTTGTCTCAAGTATGAGCTTAGACTTAATCCAAAGAAATGTGTCTTTGGGGTCAAAACAGGAAAAATGCTTGGATTCATAGTCTCAGAAATAGGGATACGAGTAGACCCAGATAAGGTTAAGGCAATAACAAATCTGAAACCACCTAGCAACCTTACCAAATTACACAGTCTACAAGGTAGATTACAGTTTATTAGGTGCTTCATTGAAAAATTGATAGACAAGTTGAAGCCTATGCAGCATCTACTACGTAAAAATGTTCACTTTCAATGGACTCAACAGTGTCAGGAAGCCTTTGAGAACATCAAAATGACACTAGCTCAACTACCAACAGTTCATCCACCACAAAACAATAAACCCTTTTACATCTACCTTACCACAACGGATTCGTCTATCATGTCTATGCTTTGTCAGAAATGAAGAAGATGGAACTGAAATCCCTGTCTACTACCTAAGCCATGCCTTAGTGGCCCATGAAAAGAGATACAATGACATGAAGAGGTCATGTCTGACCCTTATCTTTTCCTTGAAAAAGTGGCGACATTATCTCTTCTGTAACCAAGTTAACATTATTTTTAAAGACAATGTGCTTAGGGCTATCACCAATAACATCTATGAATCAAACAGAATAGCTAGATGGAAGGTGATAATTGCTGAGTTTGACCTACGCTATGTAGCTTAATCTTCCACGAAGGTTCAAGCAATAGTCAATCAAATGACCACCTCACCAATACAAGACCAAGCAACAATCAATCCTAAGTTCCCTGATGAGAACGTGAACACCATAGACATCATACCTGACAACTACAATGCAATCTTATACTTTGATGGAGCGTTAACCTTCTGAGGAGGAAGTGTTGCAACCATTATAAATTATCCCTCCTGAGAGATTCGACCCTTTGCCTATCGATTAAACTTCCCTTGTACCAACAATGTGGTGGAGTAAGAAGGTCTTCTTAGAGGACTTTTGGTAGCACTAGCTTCAGGGATCACACGACTTGTAGTTCGAGGTGATTCACAGCTAGTCATCAACTAGGTCACAAACGTTTATGCATGTAGAGCTTCACACTTACAACCATACTGTGACTTGACCAAACACCTACTGAAATAGTTCACAAACATAGATGTACAACATGTTTCCAGAAATGAAAATACCATCGCAAATGCACTTGCAACACTAGCCTTAAACATAGCACTTGACATGTTCCATGCGTTACCTAGTTCCATAACAAGTTGTGCCAAACCCATAATCAACACTCCCAATGACATACCCATGGCATCCGTTAGTACATCACACGCAGTAGAATGGTATGATGACATAAAAGAGTACCTTCTACATGGCGAACTGCCACAACATCTAATGAATGCTCAAAAGGACGCAGTGCGAAAACGCTCTCAGCAGTATGCACTAATAGGAGATATGTTATGTCATAGATCCTACAAAGGCATTTTTTTTAGTATGCATTAGTAGCATCGACGGCCAAACCATTGTGGAGCAAGTTCATGAGGGACTTTGCGGAGGGCACATAGCACCCAAGGTAATGGCAACAAAAATTAGACGTTTAGGCTATTATTGGCCACACATGAAGTACAATTGTTTCTCCAAGGTCAAAACATGCAACATCCATCAAGCTAGCCTTCCTGCTTTGGACATTACATGCATTCGACATAGCATTTTCCACACAGGTACTATCCTGAGCAAGCAGGACTTTGCCCTTACTTCACTCAATGGTTTCTTTTTTCAAGTTTTCTCTCTGTTGTGTTTGCAAGATACAAGACAAGATGGTGTCATCCAAAGATGCATTTTTCCATAAGAGTAAGACACTACATTGCTCTGAAGTATCCACTTCGATTAACCTCACTACTTGAGAGTGCATGCCCTACTCTCCCTTTTAGCCAATTTAGCCTCCATTCCTTATATACTTCCAATTTTTTGTATCCTCTTTACAAGCTTTTCTAATGCATAGAGCTTCCCCACATGCCCAACCATCAAGTCCATGATGGATGTAATGCAACTCGCACCATGGGAAGCATCTGTAGGTAGGTTAAAGCCCCACATGATGTAACACAACTCATCTTGTGGAGGAAACACCTATCCTGCAAACAACAAGTTTTTTTCAAGTGCACATGGGTGTACAATAAAGGAAAAGCACAAAAATGTAAAAAGAGCAGAAAAGCTAAAAAAACAAGTTCCTAAAACAAATGGCACAACTTGCTATGTTACAATCACTTTGGCCATAAATTGATAATCTCTTAGCACTCCAGCGAGAGGTTAGAGGCCAACAAAGAAAAAAATCATGCGTACTAACTCCCTCATAAGCACTCTGACAAGGGATCACGCTATGGAAAAAACTTTTCAAAGTGTATCATTTTACATTCATTTCTTCCCTAAACCTATTTTCTCAAATCCATCCCTTTCCCCCTTACCTCACATCACTCTCCTAGTACTCTCAAATGTAGCGAAACGTAGTCCAAGTGGGCACTGAAGAGTGGTGTTGGTGTTTTGTTCTTCATGGTGTTTCATATTCTTTGTCGAAGTCTCTCGGGTAGATCCTCCAGACATCAATAAATAGCTGCCACTGAAACACCATCAATTTTAGGACTCTCATGATTCAACAGTCATGAAATTTGGGCAAGGGTCCCTAGAAGCATGATGTCATGTTCAACCATGCAGACAATACCCTCTGCAGCACAGTCAACATGGCATCTAGCCATAAGGACAATTTGCATGAAAGAGGTACTAGAGGTAGACCGTACAGTCTGACAAATTTTCTATCACCCGAGTTGAGAATCTTGCTACACCTCCTAGCTTGTCCAGCTTAACACATGACCTGGTTGATGGTCTACCTAGGGATCATGCTAGCAGTTACCAAAAGTATTCAAGATGGACTAAATAGTTTAGCAATTTTTCTAACTACAAGAGCCTATTACGCTATGCTACATTGCATAGCGTAACAGGCCTTTAAGAGATTGAATCGATATCAAAGATGCAGATTGATGACTGAGCCCTCCAGGGCATCTATCCCACTTCATCCTTGATGCATGAGTAACATGACACAGAAAAATGTGGTAAGTCTTGTCATAAATCATTGTAATTTGAGCTCTATGTTGTGCTACGCTACGCAACATAGCATAGCATAGTAGGGATGCATTCTAACAATACTCCTACTCAAATGGCCCTAATTAAGTAAGCACATTTTCCCATGCTTCAACCATCAAATAGGTTTACTCTGCTGACACGCTAGGACATGATTGACATCCTGTGATAAAATGTTTGCAATATTGAGTTAGAATCCAAGCCAAACTAGGTGCTACAATGTGCTATGCTATGTAGCACAGTGTAGTAGGAACAAAACACATAAAGGTCTTCCACCAAGCAGTTCTAGTAAGAGAATTACACTTGGCCGCACCCTACCCTCCAAGACTACCTATTCCACTTGGCCCTTGGGCACCAAGAAAAGTTTCTTGACAAAGCATGGCAAATCAGACCAAGATGCATGTCACATTGGCTACTATGTTGTGCTACACTACACAGCGTAGCATTGACACAAAGTGCCAAAGTGTCCCAAGGATGAACTTAGCAGGTCTCAAGACTTTTCAGCATGAAAGACAAGGTTATAGTTGCTTGCCTAGCTAGGCCTCAAATAGGTTTTTTCAGCTTTTAGCCAAGACTTCTTTGAAGACTTGGCTACGCTACACATCGTAGCATAGTGTAGCGTGCGAGTTCTTATGCTACGACAATACATTGGGCAGCGTAAATAGCATAACACTCGTATGAAAACCCCAAGACATCTTCAGTTAGCTTTAGAACTTGTTGGCAATAGTTACTCTCATCACAAAATCTCTCCAATAGATAAAATTAGCAAGTTTTTTGTTTTGCACCCCCTAACTATCCCCTAACTTTTTCCCTACACTTGACCCTCCTCACAAGAGTAGGAAAGACGTAGTCCTGGAGCATAGGCTCCACTTTGCATTCATTGTTGGCATTTTTCCTTGTAACAAATGTGTCAGTTCACTAGATTCTGACACATGCATTTTCAGCAGTATGGTCATAGCATAGCAGTTTCCACATCCAACATTATAGAGTAGCATGGCACTGTCAGGTCTGCACTCTATGGGACCCAAGACACATGGCATCCAAACCATGTTTCTCTCTCACATCTAACTCTATAAATACCCCAGTGAACAACATTCAAGGGGTTGGTTGGGAGCATTCTAGCATGGTTGGATTTTGGAATTTTTGGCTTTTGCAAATCACTTCTATGGTAATTGGCTTCTTGGTTAGCATTTTGGCATTTTGGCTTTTCAGCAATTAGCTTTGGCAAGGAGATTGGAAAGCAGAAGGCTCATGTTGGTAAGTTGTTGACAATAGTTTAAGGAGCTATAATCATACTACTTCTTCACAAGTTGTGCTTGTCCACACTTCCGATCTATTGTACACCTTCAGTTAAGCAAAGATCGGATCTCCCGATCTTGGTGTGGTGCACTTTCTCACCCAAGTCTACTTCATTATGTTTTGTTATTTTCATGTTTTGCATTATTCTCAATTGATTTACATTTTTTTCTCATCGCTTAATGTGCATATAGCATCTTTAAAACCAACATTTTTGAAAGGTTATTGTACATCAATTAAGTCCCTTTCTGATCAACCAAACCTTTTAGGGCATCCCACTTCTATTTACCCCAGCAAGGCCCTTGCACAGATCTAGGGTTAGGCTGTACGCCCAATGACCTTTCAGTGTTCCAACCACCAATGTTTTTAGTTGCTACACCTATGTAGTCTAAGGCTAGTGTAGTTCAAGTGAAGGCCACTTTAGTCACAAAATTTCATCTACTATTTTGAGTATGCAAATGGATTTTTATGGCCTTGGTGCATCAAAAATTATCTTAAATGATCAACTACCCTAGAGACAATAGTCATTATGCTTACAAATAAACACCAATCTATTAATAATCATGGAAAAAATTTGTAGCCCAAAATTAGCAACCTAAAACCTATAAAATCCAAACATGAACACATTTTTCCAGTTCTGAACATTTTCTTGGCAAGTTCCAAGAACATTTTATTCTAAACCTTTATGATCAATATCCTTTTGCAACCTTGAGCACTTGAATTCCATTTAGCATCTATGTTAAGCACTAGAGACCCTTAGCATAGTCCGATTGGAACAAGAGCTTACATCATTATCTACCATCACAACCTATAATCAAAGTTGTAGATTTGAATAGGAATCAACAAGGAGTTGTGAGAGATTGTAGTTGGGAAGTAATTAGATTATGGAGTTTAGCTACATAATAGAACCTACCAATCCAACAATCTTCAAACTCCATTTGACTGGTCTTCTTGTGCATTTTAGCACATAATCTATACCTTTTTTTAACTCTAAACTTTGAACATTTCTGCTATTTTAATAAAGTTTTCTAGTTCATTTGTAGTGTATATTTTATTCCAAGTTCAATTTTTTGTTTATTTTTTATTGAATTTGTAACTTTATTTTCTCTATTTACAATTCTTAAGTCCCTCAGTGATCGACAAGACCATCTAGGATACCTTAGATCCTATTTCTTAAAGGCCCTTGGGATCTAAGATTAGGCTGTTGTACCTGGGATTTTTGGTTGTCCAACAACTGAATTTTTTAAATGCTATACTTGGGTTATTTTGTTGTCCTTAGCAATAGTAACCACAGCTACATGGTTTTTCCTTCCCTTCTCCTTGCCTTCTTAAGTGTGTTGGTTCTTATACACCACATAAGCATGATCATGATTGGCCTTGACAGCATTCTCTATGTCCTTAGTTTGGTAGAAGGATTGAGTAAGCAACTAGGGGGTAGTGTTGGTCGAAACATGGTGGGGTAGATGAGGGAATTGAGTTGAGAGACTTACCCCATGGAAGAGGTAAGGGAGATTGAGATGGGTATGGTGGCTTGGGAATCCAAATGTTGAAAGAGGCTTCCTAAGAATTTTCCAAGTTCAAACTCCACCTCAAAATCATCCTGCTCCTCATGTAGGCCCTTAGAGATTGACTCTCCATCTTGCTCATCCATATCAATTAGATGAGATAGAATGCATGTATGAACATTAGTTAGTAGTATTTTATCATACAATGAAGGAATATATTCTTTCCTGTTATAGCGAATGATTTCATACTCATGTTCAAATTCTACCTCCATCCATGGAATGAGTAGACCTACCTAGATTTTGGCACATATGAGATTATACTAATTTCCATTAATGATAGCAAAATCCAAGCTTTGTCCCCTTAGCCTGAGCAATTGCCTATGCTTGAATACAGTAGGATCATTTGGGTCATACACCTTCATCACATTTTGGCTCAATGCCATATCTACTAAGTGAAGGGGAAGAACCATGGACTAGCTATAAGACATCATTGGTAGTTTTGATTTTAGTCTAAAAATAAATTTTGTAATTAATTAATCAAGTAAAAAAAATTTCAGCAAATGGAATTGCCCAAGGTGAAAGAGGGGTATTACTATAAAATAATACAAACAACAACTTTAGGTGCAGTGTAGGGGTATAAATTGCACTTGAAAAAAATGTGAGGATCTTGGTCTTGGAAGAGCCAACTATGTTGACTTTACGAGTAGGGGCTACAATAGAAGGGGAAAAGAGGGTAAGCTATCAATAATTATCTTACCAACTAGCACTGTGCTAGGATACCTCCTCTTGACAAGAATACATTTGTTTTGGAAAACGTTGATGTCAAATCTTGATTTTTTTTTCTAAACTTACATTTATGTCTTGGAGAGGAACCAATGCTAGCTTTGTCACCAAATTTTGCAACGAGGGTTAGGTGTTTGGAAAAAAGCAATGTTGGCCTTTGGAACACACAAAGATAGGTTCCACTAACAACCATGCTAGCTTCAAGAAGTTCAACAACTAATAAAAAAAATTTACAAAAAGACAAATCACCTACAACCACAATGTTGGGTTTTGGTTGCAGGAAAATGGATGGTAGCATTGGTTTTTTCTAGAAGAAAATTTTTTTAGCAAAGTTTAAAGAATTTTAGTGTAAACTCAAGGTTTTTAACTTGCAAAAATATTTGTAAAAGTAGTAAAATATGATTGGACAAAGAAGTTAGACAAAGGACCTCCTTCTAGTGCCAGAAAACTATTGCACCTAAAAATTTTGATTGTTGGAAAATAAAAAATCTTGAGTACAGAATATTTTTAACCTTAGATCCTAATGGCCTCTAAAAAAGAGGATCCAATGCACCCTCAACAATCTTGTCAATCACCCAGGGACCTAGAAAGTGTAAACGAGGTTAACCAAATCATAACAATATGTAGATCCAATCTAAAATTGAATGAACAAAATAAAATCATGATAATTTACATAATAAATGAACTGTAAACGTTATCATAATAAAAATATTAAAAATAAAGACTTTGAAATGTGTACAAATCATGCCTAAATGTATGAGGAGTTTTCTCTAATGGAGTTTGAAGCTTCTTGGAGTTAATAGGTTGTGTTCTGCAGTCACCTCCAAAATCTAGGTACTTCACAACTCCCAACACCAAAACTCCTTGGAAGTTTCTAGCCCAAATCTATAGCATTGATCACCAAGGGGATAAGGTATATGCTAGACTTTTGTTGCAAAAATGGGAACTACACTAAGGGTCTTTATGCTTACGTAGTCGTAGGTTTGCTCAAAAAATCTTGCCAAATGCTCAAAGGTTATAAAATGCTCAAATTTGCCAAAGGTTCTAGTGATAAAGGATTTCCAAAATCTTTATGAGTTCAAAAATACAAGAGCTCCATTTTTGAAGAACCCCTTCAAGGTATTTGAAATGGATATTTAGAGGTCACAAGGTTGATGATTTTTGGCTATAAATGTTTGCCATGATTACTAACAAATTGGAATCATGTGTAGATGTAACAGGCCTTTACCTCTAGTGTAGTTTCCATTTATGGTAAGTTTTCATACCTCCAAGACCACCAAAACCATGCTAGATACCATAAATGGTAAATAGAATTTTCAAACAATGTTGGTCTCATCCACCAATGCTAGCCTTGTACTAGCAATGTTGGATTTGTGTGGTCTACATTGGAATTTGGGGGCCAATGCTAGATCTATTTGATGAGTCAAACCCCCATCTAATTCAATGTTGGCTTCATGAGAAAGTGGAACTCCCACAACTCCAACAATGGCCTTGAGACATCCATGCTTGGTTTTGTTGGGAAAATGAAAATCCAACACCACCCACACCAAGGATAGGTGGTTCCTACAAAGTTGAGGCTGTACCCCCACAAAAACCCATGAAAATGCCAAACTTGGTAGTCCCCAAGGTGTTTTTAGCCTTCCCAAGCCTAAATATAGACATGAGATAACTTTGTTGACTTAGGAAGTGAGGCTACAATAACTTATCGGGCATTTTTTAGGCCCAAAAGTTCAAGCATGCAAGATTGTAGTCATTGGGCTACAAGCCTCACATTTTACAATGAGAATCTAGCCTCAAGTATAGGGGTGATAGTTATAATGCCAAAAAATAAGGGTTTTGACATGCATTTTCTTAATGGTGTTTCAATAAAGATAGGGAAATTAAGGCAAGATGAGGTACCAAGGCCTAGGCCAAACTTGGAGGTGATCTTAACAAAGGCCAACCTAGAGAAGGTTAAAAACAAGTCCAAAGTATAGTCCTACAAGAATAAAATTTTAGATCCTTTGTAGAGTTGGTTCTAGAAGAGATTCATATGTAGTTTCAAGGATCTTCACTAGGATCTACCATTTCCACTCACAATGAATGATATCTTGGATAGACTTATCTATTCTAGAATAATTGACAACAAGATGCAACCATAAAAATCAAAGATCTAACCATCTCTTACATGGTGGAATTCATAGTAGAATGCCTTAGATTTCCAAAAACTAGGGTAAAGTTGGTTAAGGTTTCAACATAGGAAAATGTAAAATTAAAGAAGGAATAGACCTAGTGTTGCTATGGAGTGGACTTTAATAAGTATGGTGCTCTTAGAAAGGTGAAACATGCATACTTCAAGATTATAAGCTACCACCTCAATCTAATGGCACAACCAAGCAAAGTCATCACATTTTCTACATGTGCATTTGTGACTCTAAGTAGGAAATTTCCTTTCAATCTTCTCCAACTCATCTTCCTAAAAATTGAAAAAAGACTTAAAGAAAATGAGAATAATCAAAAGACACTCTTCTTTCCTTACCTCATAAGAAAACTTTGAAAAAGGAGGAATATCATGCTACTCTAATAACATAATCCATAAGATCCCTACCACATCTTGGTAGGAAATGAAGGATAAGTTCCTTGCCAAACTCTAAGAAGAGGCATCATCTTCACACCAATAATAGTACTAGAGATAATACTTGAAATGGAATCAATAGTGAAATGCATAAGGCAACCTATGGAGCAAATGTAGTAGCAATTTGATAGTGGTGGTGGTGAATCATTAGTGTATCATCTAGTCATAAGTCATCTCAATGAAGTTACAAGGGCTATCAATTGGTTGAAAAATGACCTACGCCGTGTATTCTCCCCTCAAAGAAACCATGTTCAGGTTTGCACTAACTTTAATGCACAAGAAGTTACCATGTTCATCCTTGGAGAACAATCCCTAAAATCTCTAAGAAAATAGTAGCTTTTTTAGTTATTTTGGAGGAAGAAAAAGGTACAACATTCTTGTTCATGCCATGCAGAAGCTAGAAGATAGTAGCTGAGATGGTGGTGAATAAAATTGAAGAAGCTCTAAGTGCTCTTGTAGGTTTTATTCTAGATATTACTACCATGGTATACATCTGAGTATCTATAGAAATTAGTAGCAGGATGATTGCAGCATAGTATAAGAAGGTGCCAAAATGGCTTGTTAGAGCCTAGAAACCAATTCCATAGACTTTTGACATCCAGGAAGACATCACAACAACTATGTTTTAACTAATTGAGATAAGACAAGAGTTTCTAGTTACACAAGTACAACTTGAGAAAGCTTATAACATCAATTAAAGGTTAGTATTAGAGGTTACAAAATTCATATCTTGATTGTCAAACCATACCATTTTTTTGCCAAAACTTATAAAAGATGAATCTTGCAAACAACTTCAACAAAGACTAAAAGAGGCTAAGAATGCCAAGGAGTCTACAATCTAGGATGCATCGTTGTCAAATGCCATGTTGAATACCATAAACAGTGACCTCCTAGACATATGTAGGGAAAATAAAACATTAACCAAGGAAAATTAACATTTGCAAAAAGATAAGATCCAAAAAGAGTAACTAATGAAGTACATCCATTAACAATAAGAATATCTTACCAAGGTGAATTAGATTGTAGGAGGTTTGTAGCTAGGAATAAAAATATCTCAATGGATAAGGTCCAAGAAATTTACTAGAAGACTATCATTGAGATTACCGCCTAGAAAGATGAAGCTCTAAAATATTAAATGATTAAAATTCATTACAGGAACTAGGTTAAAATGCTAAAGGAAGTGAATTAAAAAGTGATCAAGTTGGCAAAGGCCAAAATTAATGAAGCCCATTAGTAACTCCAACAATGAGATGATGCATGAAAATCCATCATTAATAAACTGAATGCATATAATTAGGTAGAAATTTCCTTAAATAAATTACAAATCAAGAATGTGATAGAGTACATGATGCTAGCCAATCTCCACTATGAAAACTTGGAAATGCTATCTATAGGATAGCTACGATTAAAGTCAGAAAAGCATGTAGCCAACTCCTACCTTCTTTATGAGGTGGATTTCAAGCTCCACAAGGAGATCAAGAAGAAGCTTGGAAGTAGCTAATTCAAATCTTGTAGTTCTCAAGAGAAATTTTGAAGATGAACAATCAATTTTTGAGAACCTAGGCACTAGAATGAGTAACCACCAAGAGTTTCAAAACCATTTATGAATATTTGACTTTAATCATAAGCAGTACGCATTCTAGTTTGTGAACATAAAGGAAATGTTTCCTACACTATCTTGCCCATGGAACATACCAACATTGGCTATTTTAGGCGATATTTCCTAGAACATTAGTGATGCATGAAGTAAGGAGGAAAAATGAAAGCATTGTTAGATGCTTTCAAGTTCTCAAAGACAACAACATTTGTAGCATGATAGCTCAAGCTGTCAACTAGACCAAGACAAGAGAAACAACCATCTGAGGTACACAAACCATCATCTTTGGCCATGGTTTGAAGACTCTATCCTTGCCAATTTTGAGTACTATGTCCAATAATAATAAGCTTAATTGTAAATACTCAAATATTTTTTAATACAGAACTCAAAATTGTTAAATGTTAGTCACTTAATAGTTCGTTTAATAACTTCGAAATTTTGTAAACAACTTGATCCCACTTTTGTTTACTCAAGGATGTGTTTTTAGTTAGTCATGGAGATATGATGAAGAGCTAATAAGTGTGCTACATAGATGATCATGTGTCAATACATCCTTTAATGCATTGACATGGTCTAATCTTTCACCTATATAAATGTGCATACCATCCACATTTATGGCACCTTTGTCATTCTAGTATTCAAACACTTACAATTTTTTTCTATAAGACTTAGCCAAATTTCCCTTTGAGTGCTTGAAGTAAGGTTAAATTTGATTAAATATAATTTTATTCAAGTGCATGATGTACCTAGACACTTTAGCATTTCAACAATAAAATCATGATCAATTTCCTTCATTACAACACTTGAAAAAATTTTATTTTATTTCTAGCAATTTACTTCATAATATATTTTATCTCGTAGAACTTAGACAAGTAATATTTTATTTCATAATAGCATGGATACAATCACTTTGAGCATGATATATTAACATGTGATAATCCCAACAATAGATACTTGATACACCCAGTAGTAAACACTTGGTAACCTAATGACCTTAATATAAGTTCAAAAAAGGTACCGAAAGTAGAAATGGATTTGCTATGCTTAAGATAGTTTAGATTAGCTTCAAGTTCATAGTTAGTTTAATATTTTATCTCAACTACTTTATTATCTTAATATATTAATAATAATAAATAGTAAATAAAAATATTTCATGCCTTAATCACACTTAACCATACTAATTGAGCTAGTATAAGTAATGATTGAAATGACAACAACCAACAACATTCCATGGAATTCAACCAAATCATGCATACATGCTTGTAATTCCTGTGATTGGGCATAGGGAACAATCACTACTCATCAATTTGACTACCAACTCTTTAAATTTTTCTCAACAACATGAATCATTGACTCACTAGAAAGTTAATCAATAAGAAAATATTTATTCACAACTCTAAGCTAAGAAAGAGAAAAATACGTATCCTTAATATCTTTAAAGATGGAAACATCCACATGAAAAACTATTAAAGTACTTTGAAACACCATAAAATTTTGGGTCTCGACATCTCAATTGCATATTTTTCTAAGTGTCAAAGTCATGACACTTTCTGCACCCTGCTACGCTATGTAGCGTAGCGTAGCGTAGCACTACAGTGTAACACCCTGCTACACTATGTAGCATAGCACTACAGTGTAACAGCCTATTACGCTATGTAGTGTAGTGTAGCGTAGCACAACACTAATTGTCAAATTTGCAAGACTTTTATAAGTGTTAGAACGATGGCACTTTCTAGACCATGCTACACTACGTAGCATAGCACAACACCAACTGCCAGATTTGCAAGATTTTTCTATGTCAAAACGATGGCACTTTTCGCACCCTGCTATGATATGTAGCATAGTGCTACAATGCAGCACCCAGCGCTACAGTGCAGCACTCGGTGCTACAGTGTAATACCTACCACACTGCAACGTAGCACCTGATCCACATTTTAGGCTAACCCTAGCCCTATAAATACCTCTGCGTCCTCTTTTGATAGGAGAAGGAGGAAAAGAGGGGAGGCTTCCATTTCTTCACCAGCAAGGCATTTGGTATTTTGGCATTTTGGCTCCTAGCTCCATGGGCAAATGAGACCCAAAGCACACCACACTGACAGAGAGGAACAACTACATCGCATGGTACACTGCGGCCCCATTGCAACCTACTGGGACATTGCGCAATGCACCATAACTATTGACCCAACAGGCATAGTTTATCACAGTGAGCACTAGATTTCATAGCCCAATACCATCAAGGCTGTGATTTTGCTCCTACTGTGCTTATTGTACACTCTGTATACTTGTACCCCTTTTTCAGGGCAATGTATCTTCCTATTCAAACTCTCTTTTTTTCTGGTTACAACATTTATTTTTTTTGTCATTGTTAAGCATTCAATCCTATCCACTGTTCCATTACGTGTTTTAGCACGTTTCTACTATTGTGCATATTACATTCTCTTTTATTTTACTACTAGGTGTTCCAAGATGGTAACCATGCCAATTCAGCCTTCCTCACAAGCAACTAGTACTTTTTCCCAACACTATGCTCATGCAGGGGCCACCTCCCAGTCCCAAAAAACTCAGGCATCCTACATCTCACCTGTCTCATCGGTGTTTGTGGTGACCGTCCAACCCACCCATGTGTGGCCCACTCCAATCATCACACCCATTGCTCAACCATTACATCAACAATCATCTGCTATGACATTAAACTGGCAACAACCATCCGCTACGACGTTAAACTGGCAAACTCCACAAACAACAATTCTACCCTATGTTATCCAACCAACAAAAGCCCAACCAATGCAACTGGCTAGCACATCCCAAAGCTTGGATCAGGAAATCCAGCTGATACAAAGCTTGATGGAGGAGATCAATCGACTTAAGGCTACCTCCTCTAACACCATTAAGGTGGTGGACTTCTACCAAGATGATCCCATAAGTCCTACAATACCACTCCTAACTCTTCTAGCTGGGGCCCAACTACCTCAATTTACCAAGTACAATGGTGAAGGGGATCCCAATGCACACTTGGTCATATTTCGATCTGAATGCCTACTCATTCAAGCTTGGTCACACACCATCATGCATGTGTTCCCCATGTCAATCATTTGCAAGGCCTTGGATTGGTATCACACACTTCCCAAGGCCTCAATCTCCTCTTTTGAGGATCTAATAAGAAAGTTTGTGACATGATTCAAATACAACCTAAAGCCTAAAGCAACCCTTGACCAGCTGATGCAAGTTAAACAGGGGCCTCTAGAGCCCATTCCAAAATTCCTCCAACGTTGGAATGCTACATTGAACAAAATGCATGAACCCTTAGCGGAGACACACCTACTAGCTATCTTCAAAGGTGCAGTGAATGAATTCATCAAGTCCAAACTATACTATCTAGCCGCAAAGTCTCTTAGCCAAGCCTTTTCCCAAGCAAAAAGCATAGAGGAAGCAGCACAAGCTAGCAATGACCCAACTTATGTGGCCTACAGAAACCAACATGCTCGCAAGCAAAACACAATAGTAGCGATAGTGGCTACAAGCACAAAAGAAACCAACTGGGGCCCAACAACTAAGTAGCAAAAAGCCCCAACTAACAAAATTTCCAACTTTGGTGCCAACTTACCTACATCAGTAGGGGCCACCCCAAGGCCCAAATTTCAGTGCAAAGATCACTCAGAGTATACACCACTACTGGTGCAACCCTCTGAACTACTAGAGAAACTCTTGAAAGCTAGGAAAATCCAACAAAAACATGTATTGGCAATTACCCACCAAAAACATGATAGGTACTACAAACTACTAAGTAACCCTACTTTAGTAGTACCAAATGAGCCCCTAGTTGCACAAAACTTCAAGCTAGACCAATACTATCATTACCACTAATTGGTTGATCACAGTACAGATAACTATCGTGCTTTGCAGGATGACCTACAAAGAATGATAGAACGTGGCCGACTAGTGATCAACATGGTGAGTCAATCCAACATAGATGATGCCTCCTATGTTATAAATTCCATTAACATAGGTCATAAGTCTAAACCTATGCAACAACCCTTTGTGATTCGTGTGCCTCCCAACAAGGGAAGGGTCCCCTCCACCTCCACAAGCAAGAGGCCTCCCTTTGTTATCAAAGTGCCACCTCGAGCACCTACAACACCCTTTGTGGTCAAAGTTCCACAGCAACCATCTACTAAGACATTAAACTAGAATGATGCAACAACAACCGCTAAGCAACCTTTTGTTATCAAGGTGCCACAACAAGTTGACCATACAACAACTCCACCTAAATCACCATTTTTCATAAGGGTACCACAACGTGTTGGCCCCTCATCTACTTGAGGCCCAATAGTGGGCAACATCTCGATCCCTCCTCCTTCAAGGGTTGACCCCACTAGCAACCTAGGTAGACCCACCAAATCACAATTCAAGAGGACAAATGAGTACCTTGCAACCCCCATGGCCGAAGCAAAGGCCACAACCAGCAAACAACAACTGAATGCTAGGGCCCATACCCCCAAGCAGGCCAAGCAAACCAAGTCCAAGTCCCCCTCTTGAGACATCTGTCTCTCAAGCCGCACGAAGAAAGTCAAAGTCAACACAATAGCTAATGACAAGGACTTTGTAGCTACATTAACCCAGGTAAAACAATCACTCAAGTAAAAGAACACAACATTGAGCTTATACAACTTGGTCATGACTTCATCTGCTCACTGCCAAGCATTGAACAAGATCTTGGCCTCCATTCTTATTACGGAGGACATCCCTACAGATGAGGCATCCATACGTGCAATGATGTTACCCCCTACATCATAAGAATTGAGTTCAACATCCCTAATATTCCATGATAATGCAATTAAAGTCAACCCCAAACGAGGGGAAGTTACTATAGCTCCACTATCCATTAGCATTTGTATTGGGCAGTGCACCATTCGCAGAGTGCACATTGATGATGGTGCAGCAACAAACATAGTCTTGTACTCCGTCATCGACAAGCTAGGCCTAGCAGATGAAATCAAGCTAACCAAAATCACGTGTCTAAAATCCTTCAATGGATCACATGTCACAATCAGGGGTACAATCAAATAAGCCTTCGTGGTAGGAGGGAAATTCCCCACTAGTGCAGATTTCACTATCATAGAGGAGATGCCAAGTTTCAACATGATTCTAGGCAAGCCTTGGCTAGCCCAGCTAAGGGCCATCTCCTCTCCCATCCACCAAGAAATCCATCTTCCATACGAAGGTGGTTAAGTTATCATCCATGGTGATAACACTTCCTCTTAGACTATCCACAACATAGACATGGTGCAAGTTTTAGAAGAATAGTTTCTCGGTGGTACACCTAAAACAACCAATGCAACGCCTATGGCTAACACACCCAAATAAGTGGTTGAATCCAATAGCTTCCAAGAGGATCCTAAGCCTTGCACACTCCCTAATCCATGCCCAGTTAGGAAGCAACTACATGACCAAGACTTTCCTCTGGCCAAAAATGTGCTAGATGATTGCCTACCCTTTGCCTCCACTTGTCATGCATCTTTTAATTTTATTTACATTTCACTAGCCTATGTGTTTACATTTTTCCTGCTCATTTAGATCATGCATTTTTCTTTTTTTACACATTTGTCAACTTAGTTTACACATTGCATTTGAAAAACATCAAACATAAAAAAAAATAAAACATGAAACTACAAAAATGCATGGCCCTAAAAGGCCTTAAACTAGCCTATGACCTGAAATGTTCTAAAAATATCACTTTTTTCATTGCCTTCCTTTCATTCATCCATTTTAACCTTGCTTACGACAGGTGTTGCTTGATGTTTTTTTCTTTCTAGTTGATGTTTCTAGGATCTTGTAGGCACATAGCATGATCATGCATGCAACATCACATCTTACACAAGTAGGGTAAGCACCAGTCCACTATGACTATAAACTAGCACAGCTCGTCCTTAGGTCATGATGTTAAATTGGAACAACAACTCGTCCTTGGGTCATGACGTTAAACTAGCACAACAACTCATCCTTGGGTCATGACGTTAACGTAGCACAACATCCACTATCTGCTATGACATTAAACTAGCATCCAACAGTCTACTAGGACTATAAACTAGCACATCATAGTCTGCCAGGACCTTAAACTAGGTTCACAGTCTACTAGGACTTTAAACTAGCATGTAGTTGATCTGATCCGAACACTTTCCATTGCCTTAGGAGTACTCACAACATCATCACCTCCCACCATTCTAGTGATTCTTTTGGAGCACTTTCCATTAGTGCGACATTCAAAACACTTGCAGCATCATTGCCCTGCCACTTTCACTACCCTTCCAAGAACTTGTGACTGGCATAGCATTCAACACATTTGTAGCATCTTCACAGTTTTTCATCTACAACATCTTCACATCTAGCATTTGCACTTGCATTTCAAATTTTGTGGTTTTCTTTTCCTTTCTAAATTATGTTTGCAAGATGAATCCTTGGAGACAGTCATGCAAAGGTGCATCTCATCATAGTGGCAAGTCACCACATTGTTTTAATGTGCATGACGGGACTAGTTGAGCCACTCAAGAGTGCACATCCCCCTCATCCCTATTATAGCCTATGCACATCCATTTATTCATCCCTATATCCTCTCATCCTCCCCATACCCATGATTTCACACTCCCCTTATGCATACGCGCTATGACACACATGACATTCTCTTCATATCAACCATTGAACCCATGGTTGATGTAACATAATTCATCCCGTGGGGCACCTCTATTGCATGGTCCAAGCCTAGGTGGATATAACATGAATCATCCATAGGAAAGAAAGACCATATTTTTAATGGCCAATTTGTAGCTAACATTCCCTATCCTATTATGTCCATCATGTAGCTAACATAGTGTAGATCATCATGTCCACTACCCCATTACGTGTTTTAGCACATTTCTACTATTATGCACATTATGTTCTCTTTTATTTTACTACCAGGTATTCCATTTAAAATAATTATTTACAAAAGGGTTATTGTACACTAGTTAAGTCCCTATCTGATTGACCAGACCATTCAAGGCACCTTGAATCTGTTCTCTCTAGCAGGGTCCTTGTGTGGATTCAGGATTAGGCTATGCACCCGAGGACCTCTCGATGTTTCCAGCCACCGAAGTTTTCTATCACTACATACTTCTTATGATTTTTAAAAATCTTTCATCATTATTTTCCTCACTACTATGAAGAAAATAAAACTTTGCTTATACCTTTGAGTTCTAGCCTTCTCTCCCCTTGGAGTCCTTTGATTATTTCTTCCTCCTAACCATTATAGAGGTGTAAAATGATTTTCATCTTTAATCTCTTCTTCATTTTTTCTTGAAGTTTCTAGAAAATATTGGTACATATAAACCTTTAGTTTGGAAGGGATTTCTTGCATTTCAACCACAAAAGCCTTAACCAAGTATTTGAGCTTTTAAAGCTCTTATCCAAGCTCTTAATAAATCTTTTTCATAAGAGTCATACCTTTCATAAGGCTTGATGAGTGGCGAGGTACCCCTACACTCAACCATATGAAACGAGTGCAGCACACATGATCTGGTCGAACTCTGCAGACTAAATGCCTAAACTCCCCATGGAACACTTGGGGTTAATCGTTCATTGTCTTCCCAGACTTACTTGTTGTTGTCATGGTGTATGGTTAAGTAAGTCGGAGGTATATGATTTTTTTGGTCTTTTCAGGTTTATATCCTATGCTAAAGGGTGAAGGGTTGAAGAAACTAACTAACTCTAACTAAGCATCTAAGTCTAAATTAACTAGTGTCAGCATCCATTCCCACTTACCATACACACCCTGAACTGTGCAACTGTGGCTACCAAACACTACTCGTTACTGGGATTACCACACGTAATGCACGTGCTCGAAGCAGTCGTACTGAGGCATCTAACTAGCCTAAGTGTGATAAG
>MNCI01003868.1:3837-49824 GCA_015680685.1 Gnetum montanum
ATCCTGTTTGAGGACACTCGTTGGTAGTCGCGTCCCAAACGGTCGCCAACAAAGGGTAAGGACAAAGGCAAAGCTATGAAAATGATAGTAGCAGCGGTTTCCGAGGGGGCGAAGAAGAAAAACCAGAACAAGAAAGTATCCGCAAAGCCTGTTGAGCCCACAACTAGCTTAAGCAATGCGAATCAAGAAACTCCTTCCGCCCTTGAAGCAGCTTCGCAGCCGAGGCCTAAATTTGAATGTAACGATTGCTCAAATTACGCGGCTCTACCTGTAAAGCCTTTGGAACTTCTGAAGCAAATTCTAGGCACTAGCCACATCCAACATAAGAAGGTATCTAAGGAGGATCTGAAATGTCACAGAAAACACTGTGAGTTACTCAAGAACCCCACCTTGGCCCTACCTAATGAACAACCAGTTCCAAAAAACTTTAGGCTGGATTGGTTTTGCAACTACCACCAATTGTGTGGTCATGACACTAATTACTACTGGCCATTGAAAGATGACATTCAACGCATGATCAATCAAGATGACCTGATCTTAGACAGCAATAATCCGGTTCATCTAGAAAACCAACCCATGCATGTGTACTAGGACCTGTTAAACACAAATAACGTAGGGTGCACTATCAACGTAGTGGGTTCAGAGGGTGATGGCCAAGCATAGCCAAAGCAACCCTTTGTGTTGCGTGTGCCTCCTTTCCCACCTTAGACGAAGAGCCTGTCAACATCGATGGGTGTGACTCAGTGGTAGCCTTTTATCCTCTGAGTCCTGTCTCCTACCTTCGTTTCACACGTCACTATCTATAAAGCCACGGCCTAGCCCGTGCCCACACCTAGGGCACCCTTTGTCATCAGGGTGCCAAAGCCGTTAGTTGCTCCTACTACGTAGGGGCAAATCTCTAAGTCAACGCCCCGACCACAACCTAACATGAAAGGAGAAGGACGTATGAAAGGTAACACAGCCAAGGATCGACTTACGCTGGGGCTTCCCAAGCCTACACCTCTCGCCTCCATGCCCCTGGCCTCACCTTCTTTTAAAAAGGGTGAAATTATGCAAACGCGACCACCTTCTCCCTACACAAGAAAATACAATCTTCAACCAGAAACTATTCCACTCCAAGAGATCTCTCTCTTGGGGCGAATGGAGGAAGAGAAGGGTGACAAACAATCAGACTGTGTGCATGATCTCCTTGACACTTTTATGCAAGTCAAGTAGCCTGTACGACTTGTTGATGACATTCCAAAAGCATTGCAAAGAAGATGAAGAAGCAATCCATTCGATTATGCTTCCTCACACTACTAAAAAACAATGATATTCCCAACTGACATTTCATGACAAATCCATCAAGGATGACCTAGAAAAGGGTCAGGTGACAACAGCACCCATGTTCATTACTATCCGGGTCGGCCAATACAAAATCCAGAGAGTACACGTAGATGACGGGGCCGCTGCCAATGTCATTCCATTCCCTATAGTGGACAAACTGGGTTTGCTTGACCAAATCAATCCCATGACAATGACATGTCTGAAGTCATTTAATGGGGCAAGAGTTCAAGTTAAGGGAACGGTGCACATCAACTTTGTAGCAGGGGATCAATTCCTGACAAACACAGTGTTCATCATCGTTGAGGAGATGCTCAGCTTCAACCTAATCTTAGGGATGTCTTGGTTAGCTCAGATAATGGCTGTGTCATCATCCATTCATCAAGAGATCCACTTGCCCTATGCGGGAGGGGAAGTGATCATCCATGGTAATAAGATGATCCCTCATGCGGTTAACAACATAGAAATGGAACAAGGGTTGGAGGTTGAAGTCACCAAAGATCAAACCCCTGTCCCAAAAATTGAACAGGCTGACATAATGACCAATGAAAGCTTGAATTGGGCTGAACTACCATTCTAAGGAGAAGATGGTAATGTAGAGGAATGCTATAATAAGCCTCCTTACCTATACACATTGCCAAACCTAAAAATGATCAAGAAACAATTACAGAGCTAGCAAATGAACAAGTTAGCATGACATGTTGTATCCGTCCACTATTACACAGTTTACACTCTTTCTTGTGTCGCATTATCCTTTTATGCATATGAAGGATTGGCCCAAAATGCCCTTAAACTATTTACGATCCACCATGGCCTAAAACTGGCAATTCAATTTTTATTTATTTTACCCCCTTTATGCTTATGATGGACTGGCCCAAAATGGCCTTAAACTAGTTACAGCCCACCATGGCCTAAAACTAACAACTCTATTTTTATTTATATTATTCTTTTACGCATATGATGGTCTGGCCTAAAATGGCCTTAAACTAGTTACAGCCCATCATGGCCTAAAACTGGCAAATGTAACCTACCCTTTTACCCTTAAGATGATGAAGGCCTGAAATGACCTTAAACTAGTGATGGCCCGAAATGGCCTTAAACTATTTATCGCCTACTACAGCCTAAAATTGGCGATTTCATTTATTCATTTACGTTTACGATGGTAAGGCCCGAAATGGCCTTAAACTATCTATGGCCTACTATATGTTCCATTTCATGAAAGATAAAATCTTTACTCCAGCCTACATAGGCCAAAAAAAATTATCTTTTACTCCATTCCAATATAATAAAATGTAACCAATATGGCCACGTCACACGTCACCTTTACCAACACTTCCACCTGTGTTGTCAAACTCCACCTCTGCCTCAAGAAAATTGTCCTCATAGGGACCTCCTACTTGTGGAGTTTCTTCATGAGGGTGGTCCTCTCTGCAAGGCTCTTCCTCATGGGATTTCTCACCGTGAGTTTGATCATATTCATTATGCTCCTCCTAGTGAAGACCCTCTTCGCGAGGATCATCATCCTCATTACGTTCCTCCTCGTGAAGACCTTCTTTGCGAGGACCATCATCTCCATTATGCTCATTCTCATGAGGATCCTCCTCGTTCTGATCCTACATTTTGACATGACACACACGTTAGCATTGCCATCGAGACTATGCATAACCAAAATGCAATAGTCCTACAACTTACCTGTGATGGTCCCGTGTCAGCTACGAAAGGAATCTGATCCAAACCAACCCATAGATGTTGCATGATCTCATCCTCGGTAAGCTCAAACCAAACACCATCTCCTAGATTAGTTCCAACCTTAACCTTCCCCTTTTCCATAGGAGTCCACCGGGGTGGTTCAAGAAAGAAGAAGGGATAGTGGTTTGCCTACCAGGGAGGGTTATTTCCCTCTCTAGGGAGGCACTTACTGTCACTTGCTCCTGAAACTTTTAATATGCTCCAGAAGCACTAATGACATCAATAAATAGTCGAAGGGACCGCACTTCAATGGTAGAATCCCTGTAATGTTGGTGGTAGGTAGAAAATTCTCGCTTATACACGTGCTTATGATCTTTTTGTGTCTACCCCCATTCTTGGACCATTGTGTAGTAATCCTTCTAGTCTTGGTTCTTTTGGGCTAGGAGATTCATTTCCATCCATTGCTCAATGAGTTCATGACTGGCTTGGACATTGTTTCTAATGCCTATCCAATAGCGGACGTAGTCAATTACAGCTATTCGCCAATTCTCATCATTGGCCTCTCAAGCTAGCAGAAACTCATTGCAGGACTCTAGGTCCTCAACCCTACCAGTTAGGAACGTATTCTCCATTTTTGCTTTATGTAACCTCTTCCAAAGATTTTTTTTGATGTTCTGACACTCCAATAAAGAGTGGTTAGAGCGTAATGCACATTTACGTATTTCATCGTAAAGGCTACGAGACACTTCAGTTAGCTTCGGTGACGGTTCATGGGTGGTCTCCAAGTCAACGGGCTCTTTGGGATCCCATCTAAGGTGAGATCCTGTAACATAAAAATAATAGTGAGGCACAACAAAATGATACAATAGCGTAAGGTTGACAATCCCTACATTATAACACTTGCGTACCAATCTCAGGATCAATTTTCTCTAGGTAGTCAATCATATCCTTTGCAATGCCTTCCATAAAGACAAATTTATCAGGAGTCTTACCCCAATGCTGAGTGGGTGCCGCTGACAAGGGCACGACACTAGCATCAGAAGTACCTATTACACAAACAAAAATAGGTTAAACATAGTGTGATAGACACAAAGGGTAATTGAGACATTACGATAATGCAAAAATCAATCCAACAAAACCCTCAATGCTAGTAACATGACACTTCCCCCTGCGAAAAAGTCAAACTCACCAGCAACAAGCTATTTCGTTTTTCTCAATTCATCCGGAAGGACTTCAACGTCCTCTACTTCCATCTCTTCTTCACGCACAGGAACCTATGTGCCACCTATGCTACTAATAGGGTCCTCCTTTTCCAAAATTGGGGCCCCTCCTTCACGTCATATAGCTATTGCCCCTGTTTTAGGGGTCAATTTCGCTACATTCTTCCCTTTGTCTGCTAAAAAAAAATAGTTAAACAAAATACTTACCAAAGCTACGTGACGCCATGTCTATACGCAGCGTAACAAATACATAAAATAATTATGCATATCTTTACTTACCAGCTGGGGGATCATTCTTGTGAAACTTAATTTGCAACCTCTTTCTCTCTATGTCAGTTAGACGAACAGACTCCACGGTTGGATGATGTTTTCTCCGCTAGACTGATGAATCCACTATTTCTCTTGCAAGGAATTTTCCCCTCACCACACTACCAATGAAAGAGGGGAGTGCTCCACCCACACTGTCCTGGCCACATGTACAAGATGCCACCAAACTCTTATTAGTAAGTGAAAGTGAATCCCCAATGCCTTCAAGGGGATCTTGTGATCAGGTAGTGCCAAAAACCTAGGAAATCCAAGGTTTGGAAATCTGGTTACGATCCTGCTACACCTAGATTCCATCCCTCTAAACCACTAGGAATTTGGCAAAATGCCGAAAGCAAGCTATAAAGAAGGAAAAATGCACGTTGAAGCGAGACTCAAGCTTCTTGCAAATCTTGACCATTTCAGCTTGCAGACCTTCAACAAAGTAGTTGGCCCAATTGTACTACGTCCCCTCCTCCATAACCTCTCGCATGATTTGAGCTTGTTCTATGGTAAGGATTCTCCCTTGGGAAAGCAACTTGGGAAAGGCACATGCTCAGAAGAGGGGATAAATGGTATGATCCACCTCAAGATCAATTTTATCAGTAGGGATTCCTTTAACTTCCTTGTTGATCCCCAGCCACTCCTCTATCTCCTTCTGGTGCTTAGAACTCATTTTTGACTTTTCTTCTACTAGAAGGCCATCAGAGGAAATGCCAAAGAAGTCAGCAAAGAGTTGAGCATCAATATCAAAACTTACACAAATGTTACGCACGTGTATGCAGAGACGCTCAGCTTCTTCGCTGAAAGAGTTAACTAGGGTCAACATTTTGCCCGCGGTGATGTTAGGGGTTATATCCAGAAAAAATTCCATTAGTCGAGCTTTCCAAAGTTTATTGGTTAGAATAGTTGGGGCTGCACTATGGTTGAGCCAATGCTACATTTCCTTTATGTCACCATAACGAAACAAAAGATTGCTTGCTTCACGCCCGGAGGCCATAACTGTGATCTCCCATGATTTCCTAACTATAAACATATAACAAGGGTTTAGAAAATATAGAAAAATAAAACGAGTTCACACATTGTTTCCACCCCGTAATATTGTACAATAAACAACCATAGTGTAATTTACCGTGTCTGAAAGGCAAAGGAAATGGTGGGATTTTCTCTTGCACATCTACGACAGTGAGAGAACGATCCAAAAGCCACTCCTTATCCAGCCATCCGAGCATTTTATACTTGTTGAAAAATTTGACATAGCTGTTAGGGTAATGTGGGATTTCCAATTCTAGTTGTTCCATAACACTAGCACGTACGTTGCTAATAGAGGTGAACTCCTTTATGGCCATTTCGGTCATAGACAACGTATCTGTATCACCCTGGAGACCATCATTATTGATGAAAAAAATGCATAATAGAATGTAGACAATTATTTACACTAGTCACAAATTCAGACAAATAGTTAGCATATTATGACACCATAGAAACACTTACCCGCTTGCATAATACACAATCCCAGGTGGATTCTGGAAATAGGTCGTAAGATGACGAGCCACAAACAGGGTGTTGTAGGTGTGATAACAATTAAAACTGGGCATATCCCAGATCCAAGACAAATACCTAAAACCCCTAGCACTCTATTCACTATCTTTCACCTACACAGTTTCGATTGAGCCATCCACTAGAAATGTCAAGATGCTCTGTGTTGATCCCACTAGTAGCATCTCCAGAATGGCGATGGCTATCTCAGCTGATAGATGCGACCAGATAAATACACTGTAGAAACTCCCATGTGTCTCTTTAGAACCAAATTACCTCCTCCTTTACACGAGCATGAGGAGGAGGAACATTGGCCATGGGGACATGTAAACAACACAAAACACCCACAATGTCCAAGACGATGAGGACAGGCTTTAGCGTAATCCTTAATAATGAAATAGACTTCTATTAGGAACAGAAATATAAAAAATACTAACGACATAAGGACAACATAGAAGATTTTTCTTCATTACGCAACACTAGGATTTCCATTACCGTGACTCCCAGGAGATTGCAGGTTACACTAGAAATGCATTACGAAAACCGCCCAAACCCTTGCCATCATGCAAGGTCTGTCCCTGACAATGGTGATAAAAGTAATACTACGTATTATCCCGATGTAACATGCAATATTTATTGGAGAGACGACAGAATCCTATTCATACTACATGAGGGTATAGTACCTGGACTTCCCTAGTTATGTATTATGTATGCACAATATCGTCGAACATTGCCCTAACCCTTGCGACTACACAAGGTCTATCCCCGATAATAGTGATAGCGGTAATAGTACAAACTATGATAGCTTAGCTTGCATAACTAGGTATCAATGGCCACCATAATACTCATCTTTGAAATAGGTACAATTGTGATGCCATAACAACAGAAATAATAGTCATGCAGTAGGGTAAAAACCCACTTACCGAGCAAGTGGAGTAGCCTCCAACGTCTCGACCCTAACCTTTGAAACCCACTGTAAACTCTCCTGCACCTCATCAATCTTCGCCAATTTGACATGTTTGCCTTTGATCTTTGGTGCCATGGTCACGACTGAACAACTTTTGCAAAATCACCTCCTTACACCTTATCTCTGCTCTCCTTTTGCTATAGCCCAATTCAAATTCGCAATAGTCTACTTTCAGGATGAATCACTAACTTATAAATGAATTGGTTGAAACTAACTATTGCGTGCCCAATCAATGTGGAATTTTATCCAAATGTAGGTATGTCAATGTGACATGAAACATGAAGATTGCAATATTAATCTCATAGATATCATATAAATTACAGTCTGAAAAGACCCTAAACTAATGCGTAGCTCATCGTCTTGTAATATGGTCGCATTAACTATGGTCTGCACAAAATTCTAAATTAGCTATCTCAACATGCTAGACGCGCCACATTACACTCCCCACCATAGTTCACAAAAGTCTTATGCTGACATCTAGGAAATTGGGTTTACCACTTTCTCACAAATCAAGCATATGGTAACAGTCCGCTAAGACCTTAAACTGGCAACTCCTGAACACATACCACTAAAACAAGAAAACCTTCTACCATTTCAACAGGTTGATGAAAAACAATGTAACAACCTCCATTTTTGGCAATTTTGTAGGTCAATTTGCAAATGGACGCAGCTTTACTCACACCCCTAGCCTTGATAGGCCCATACGGAAAAATTATTAGACAGCTCGATCATGCACTGATGGGAACTGACGCTTCCCTTTTTGATACAACCATAGTAACATTGAAAGTATCCCCAGACTGGCCAGAACATTAGACCTAAAAACTAGACCTAGAAGTTGGTGATGTGACTGAGAATTCCCTCACTAAGGTTCCTATGGTTACGCACAAAGGAGAAAGAAAAAATCTGAAAGTTAGTTCTCTCCTTAGCCAACAAATGCAGAGCGATATATCTCAAGTGCTTCAAGATAACATTATGGTGTTCACATGGTCATATGAAAATATTCTAGGTTTAGATCCAAGGCTAATACAACACAACATAGTTTTAGACCTGCATATCAAAGCTATTAAATAGAAGGCACGGAAGATTAAACCCAAAATTGCGCTAGCAGTGCGTGATGAAATCACTAAGCTATATTAGGCTGGTTTCATTCGTGTAGTTGATTATTCAGACTAGGTGTTGAACATCATAGTTGTCTCTAAGAAAATGGGAGGAATACGCATTTGTATAGACATCCGTGATTTGAACAAGGCCATGATTAAAGAAAACTTCCCATTACCGAGTATCAACCAACTTATCGATACAACAACTGGCCATGCGTTACTATCCTTCACGGATGGGTTTTCAGGCTATAATCAAATCCATATCAATCTAGAACACCAACTGACTATGACTTTCACGACCCCCTGGGGAACTTTCTGTTACACTATGATTCCTTTCGGGTTAAAAAATGCTGGAGCAACCTATCAATGCACTATGACATACATCTTTAGTGATTACCTCTTAGAGAGATTGAACAACTACATAGACGACGTAGCTGTCAAATCTAAAAAGTCAGAAGATCGCTCAAGAGACCTAGAGTTAATCCTTAAACGATGTCTCACGCATGACCTGCGGCTCAATCCAAGAAAGTACATATTTGGAGTCAAGACCGGGCACATGTTGGGATTTGTGATATCAGAGATTGGCATCCAAGTCGACCTTGACAAGGTTAAAGCCATCGTCAATCTGGCACCACCTACAAACCTCAAATAACTAAGTGGGCTACAGGGTAGGTTGCAATTTATCAGGTAGTTCATCTCAAAACTAACAGACAAGTTACACCCTATGCAACATTTGCTCAAGAAAGGGGTTAACTTCGAATGGATTGAGAACTGCCAACGTGTGTTTGAAAATCTGAAGAAAGAGCTATTACATTTGCTAACGGCTTTCCCGCCACAAAGGGATCAGCCTTTCTACATATACCTGGTGAAACACCATAAAAATTTCGAGGTATCAATGGTTTAGCAAAATCTAGTGATTTAGGCAAGGAGTCGCAACATGACGCAGCACAGTACAAATAAATTTCAGAAGACATAACAAAATGATGGGTGCACGGTGGCAAGCCTTCAACTTTGAGAGTTTTCTATGTTTCAAAAATCTTAACTTTTAGCATACTACACTGCATTACGCAACATAGCGTAACGTCGCGTTATGCAGTGTAATGTTAAAGACAGTCCATCGTAACATCAAAGATGGCAAACATTCAAGACTTCGACGACTGAGCAAAAATCTCAAGGTTTAGGTAATGATCTGTAGCATGCCACACATTTTAGCAGGTTTTCTTTCTTAGTTAAGGTTCCTATTATGCTACATTACATAATGTGATGTAATAAACCCTAGAAGGATTAATCAGAAATAGAGGAAGCACGCTGACAACAGTTCCATTTTTCGCAGGTTCGCTATTTTACGCTGAATTACGCTATGAGGCATAATTTAGCATGATGTAGCATATTCTAGCATGGTGCAATGTAATAAAAACAAAGAAAAAAATAGTATAACATGAGCATCAGCAGTTCATACGTCACGATACGCTCTCTAGCATATCACAACATAATCAAAGAACAGCCTATTGCCAAAGCCCAAACAAGAGTGGTTTACGACGCGCTACGTAGTGTGGCGCTGCAAGCTTCAACAACAAACACATCAGGTCAACGACATTGTGCAGGTTCAGGACATGCATCATCTAAATTATGTTTTTCTCCTGACCCTAATCTTATAAATACTCCAGTCGAAAAAGATCAAAGGGTTGGCAAAAATTTCTCCTAAGATTAACATATTTTCTCTGTGGCAATTTTTTTTGGCAATGTTTGGAAACTTTTAGCAAGGATTGACAAGAGAACAAAGAGGATTAGTAATTGCAAGAATATCGAAGATAATTGGCAAGAACCTTTGGTTAGAAATAGCTGTTTGATGGACATTCTTCTTTGGAACCGACCTCCTTGTACCCAGATCCACTAGAACAAGGTAGATCGACCTTTGCTTTCTTCATCTTTGAACAAACTTCTTTTTGTTGGCATGTACTTCACTTAAATTGAAGTCTACTTGTAATCATTGTATCTAATATATTTGGTTCATGAGTTGAATCCTAGATCTTGGGATCACCTGCATTCTAAATCTGATCTCTTATCTCCTATTTACATGAATCTTGCAAACTACTTTAAATCGACTACATCATTTTCAATTATCTTCAAAGTTAACAATATTATATCTTCTCATAAAGAGTTATTAGTTTGTCATCTAAATATCACAAAATTTTTACTGATTAAGTAAGTCCTTGTCTCATCAACACCACATCTAATATTCCTCAAGTCCACATTATATCATACATCATATATTTATTAATAAACAATTTGTAACCAAAATTGCAAAATTCTAGGAAATCTGCAAAACAATACATCCAAACTTAATCTTTTAATTATCCATCCCACATGCCCACATTGCATGATCATATACACTAATTTGGCACAAAAATATAGGAAAAAGGCAAAGATAAGATTGTTAATGCAGAAAGTCTAAAACAAGCATAAAATCCTTAAAGATCTAGCAAAACTCTATTTTTCTCCATACAAGTTCCACACCCATGTAGATACAACTGCAATAGTCCCAAATCCAAGTTCAAAGCAAAGAAAAATCCATTTGCTAAGTTAGAAATTCAAAGAAACTTTTGGAAAGAAAAAAGATAAACAAATAGGAGAGAGAAAACTTAGACTTCATTTTTGTATATCCAGAGATAAAAAATCCAAAATCTTAATTCTATCTATTGGTAACATGGGAGATAGTAATTTATTTTTCTTGTTTGTTGGTGGGAAGAAATGAAAAAAAATGTAATGATTAATAAATCATATATGCATGACATGCACTTTGTAAATAAAAAAAGGTGCTTTCATTCATACGTCACGTGCACATAAGGAACAAGTTTTACTCTTAAAATTTTTTAAAACTATTTTTTTTCCTCTGCAACTAATGCCATGCACAATCATGAATAACAAACACTTAAAACTCCAAATCAAAATCCATTTGAACCTATGAGATCCCCATCAAATGCACTACATATCCATGTGCTAAAATCAAATTATAGAAACACACAACATAGCGCTACAGTTCAAATGAATAAACAACAAATCACACATAAAGCATAAATACATACTAAATAGGTGTTCTTGTACCCCAATTCAACATCCTTACTAGCAACATCACATGTCTAACATATTATACAGAGCTAGTGTATATAATCATGTTAGTTAAGCATGTAAAGACATTGTAATCATAACATAAAAACAAAAGCCTCCTAACATATAAAGTGAAATTATAATAAACTAATTCATCCCCAATAACCCACCAAGACTACATATGTAATGTATAAATCATAATCATATGACAATACCCAATGTATTTAGAAGGGATGTAATACTCTCTCCTCCTTGAGAATCTTTCTTTTAGAAGATCTCAGGATGAGCTACATGCATCTTAGTCTCTACCTCCTAGGTAGCTTCTGAAGGTTCATGTTTACTCCACAAAACCTTGATCATAGATATAACTTTACTACATAGTTATTGCACCATGTGATCAATAATCTCTATTGGCTACTCTATATAAGTAACATTAGACTATAGTTGTATTTGTAAATGATCAATCACATGATGTTCATTAAGGACATAATGTCATAGCATAGATACATAGAACACATTGTGTACATGTGTCAATTGATAAGGTAATTCTATTCAATGGGCCACTTTGCCAATCCTTTGTATCACCTCAAAAGGACCAATGTACCTAGGAGCCAATTTTCCTAACAAGCTAAGCTTCAAACAAAGCTAGTCTTCTTCCTCAACAATCCTAGTAAGCTTCAAGCATGCACATGATGCTTGGTAATCATAGTAATTCTTAACTTTTGGTAACCCATCAACATTATATGTGTTTAGGATGTGTACGAAAAGTGGGATTAGATGCTTATGTTATGATTACTTAGATATTGGTTAGTTAGATTAAATTAGCAATTAAATTGCTTCATTCTTTTCATCCTTTATTTTAAGCACCCAAAACATTAAACATAAAAAATAATAAAAGTTATATGCCTCGATTACACTTAACCATACCTTTGCATATCACAAGTGTAATTGGGAAGATAATGAATGACTGTTAGGGAAAATTCACTTCCTAGAGGCTAGTGTATTAGAAGACATAGAGTCCACAAAACTTGACCAAATCATGCATGAACACTTAGTGATTTGTATGGTTGAGCATAGGGTATTCACTACTCATCATTGGTGTCATTGTTGGGGATTCTTTTTGTTTGAAACGTGCACTATCTAGGCATAGTAAAAACCATTAACATTGTTGGATAAACCTGAAGGTCAAAATCATTCTCAAAATAAATACCATAATTTAAGCACACTAATATCTTATTCTAATTGCAAAATGTTTTGTTCTCACAAGCACGATGATACTATACCACTAGTGCCTCAAGAATGTAGGGTGGTATATACTCATCTAGATGAGTATGTACCTAACTTCACCCTCATCCTACGTTAGGATGAACAACTATGGTGGTGAGATATAGAGGGCAACATTGTAATGCCCCGCAATTGATCTATGTCTAAGATTTTGCTCCAAACCATTAGGAGGTTAGGTATCCAAGATCTTCAAGAAGAGCATGTTGTGCATGACCATAACTACTGGGACTAGTATCCCACTAAAACACAATGTAGAAGAGATTGACACTAGGAGAAGCACCATGAGGCTTTAAAGGGGAAATGATTCACCAATCCCTTATTCTTGTTTAACCAAAATGGTAATGTGGTTCCTTCCTTTGGGGATTCTCAACATGAAGATTCTCCACCCTTTGATACTAATGATGAGGGCTTGAACTTGAAATTGTAGGTCACTATCAAGAATCTAGGTTTTGAAAAAAGTGAGAGTTAAAGTAGGGGCTTGGGCAAGCATCCAAATGACAAGAAAGCTAATGAACATGGTCATGAAAATTTTATAGGAGGTGGAAGATACCATGATTGTGGAAATCCTTCTCCATCTTCACCCTCTTCATCTACATATTCTTCTTTCTCTTCTAGTTTTAATAGATACCATAGAAAGGACAACTATGATGAAGGTAAACAATGGGATAATAACTATTACCAGGTTTACCATAAATGAAGGGGTAGCAAAGGATATCATAGGCATTGTACTACCTGAAATCGTCGGTCTATGGCTGGAAGGAAATAGAGACCGGGAGATCTCTGGACATGCATAGAAGACCCTACCTTTGCTTGAGGACAAGTTGGAATGAACGAAGGCAGAGTATCTTGAGTGGTTCGCATGCGGATCAGACAAGGATTTCCCCAAACGTACACCGAGGTGCTATACGCTTGGTTATATGTGAACGGCATAATGGATGTAAAACGAAACATAAACAGTGTAACTGGTGTAAACAGAGCATAAACGTACGAGGGCATAAACAGGAAACATACAACGATTAATGAAAAACTGTAACAGATTTTAGGAAGAAAATGCAGCAATATTATTGCATAGTGAGAGTTACAATGCACCGGTCTAACGCAGTTGTGGTTTTCACACAAGGCGGACAAATAGCCCCGGTGGATGCAGGGATGACAGTGTGCTGGTTCAAACTGTAGGTACAGCGTAGAGGCTATATGCTTAGTGTACAGGGTTGAAGTCCAACGTACAAGGTTCTCTACTCTGGTTCTTAGCGTCTTTATTTTTCTCTCTAGTTTGCTCAAAAATTGCCAACCCCGTTCTAATGCAAAATTGGGGCTTTTATACGGGTTTAGAAATTAGACTCGGGTTGGGTGACATGTGGCGCGTTGACCGGGTGCAAAAGAATGAAATGTTACAAGTGTACAATGTGCTGCATATGCTAGGCATATACGCTGTATCTGCTGGGCGTATATGCTGGGCATATACGCTGTATTTGCTGTGGATGTGATCTTGGGTGTATACGCTGGGCGTAGACATCGTGTCTGCCAGGCATATATGCTATACCTGCTAGGCGTATACACTGTACCTACTGGGCGTATACGCTGGGCGTGCAGGATGTATATGCTCAGCGTATAGACTCCAGGATGCCTAATGTCAATATCTGATGATTGCTCTGTTTGCGTGAATTGATGCCTTGTATCAAATCTTACTCTGAAATGCTGTTTCTTTGCCGTCTTCGGGGGTCGCATGCTGGGTGTATACGCTGGACGTACACGCGGTTGATGTTGGGCGTATACGCTGTGAATGCTAGAATTGAGCGTATACGCTGGGCGTATATGTTGGGCATATACGCTGAGAATGTGAACTTGGGCATATACGCTAGGCGTATACACTGGAAACGCATACTTAGTGAAAACTAAGTATGTTGCACTCCGAAGTTGCCATTTCTGATAGCAGATGTTGTCGTGGTCATTGGAGGTTCCCAAGGAACTGCTCCTCGTCGAGTTCGACTCTACTTGAAGCTGTCAGTGGGCCCTTAAGCTCGATTCTTGTTGGAAACGTACTAAGCTTGGAATTTTGTGGTGTTTCATTGGCCCCTCTTTGTTGACGCTTGGAGGAATCGACCCGAGAAGCGTCGACAAAGAAGTGAAAAACACCACAAGCAACTCGATAGAGGCTTTTTCCTTGGCCACTTAACTAGACATCATCGTACCGTGTTCAGTAGTACATGGGATTGTGGGAAACGGAATTTTTATTTGATAGGGAAACGGAAACTGTAGAGGATTCAGGAGGAATCAAGGTTGTGCATAGTGAAGGGGATGTGCTGACGTGTATACGGGTCATGCTGATCCTTGTCAATAGCCATTTTTTAGCAGACTCAGAATCAAGACATGAGATGTGCATTCTTTGGTAGAATAAGACTTTTGGTTAGTTTCCGAGAGGACTTGTTGGCAAAACCAAAGCTACGTGATGATGTGTTGCATTCTTTGGAGGAACAGGACCCTTGTTTAGTGTTTAAGGGGGAACCTGTAGGCGGAGAGCCAAAGCCATGCAACAGGATGTTTCTTGATTGTTTTAGACATGAGCATTTTCTTTCGAGGCCACTATCATCCCGTCTTGTATTTTATGTGGGAAGTGACGACGCTTTTTTTTTTTGGTTTTTATATTTTGTGTTGTTATGCTCAAATGCCATGTTGTGGGTTGCAACTGCTTAGGAGTGGCACGATATGCAACGGTATGTTTGATGTTTCGGGCTATACTGGATGTGTTCAGGATGTAGCCAAGTATGAGGTGTTGAGGGATAGGCGGGATATGAAACAGGGGATGTACTAGTGAATGGTTTGATTTAGTCTTGTCACATGTGCTGCAAACAACGTCTCACCTTGCTGCTTATGATGAAGTGCATTCTTGTACGAACACCTCTGAGTGTCATCTTGCAAACACAACTCTGACAAAATAAGAAAACCATGAGTGAATAAGCAAGCTTAGACTTAAAATAGCTACTAATGAAACGAAGGCATCGGATGAGAGTTCAGGCACTGTATATGAATGACGACAATGTTGGTAGGATCGGCTGATGGCGAGCGTTGCAGCGATTCTGATGAAGTTTGAATGCAGCAATAGATTGAAGAACTAGAGATGAACTTGCCAGTTTATACTCTTAGTGGACTATCATGGGTTAGTTTTATGTCATGACCCATTGGACATTTCCCATTTAGCGTCGTGGCAGACGGTACATTGCTAGTTTCTAGTCTTAGCAGATCGTGAAGAGGGAAACCAGTTTATAGTCTTAGCGGACTCCGGTAAGTGGGATTGTGGTAGTTTACTGTCATACCGGACGGGTGCTAGTTTATTGTCATTGCAGACGTTGTGTGGTATCAGTTTATCGTCATGATGCCAGGACGAGCTGTGGTATCAGTTTTACGTCATGATTCCAGGACTGTTCTATGGTATCAGTTTACCGTCATGATTCCAGGATGAGCTGTGGTATCAGTTTATAGTCGTGATGCCAAGAATCTCTGTGGTATCAGTTTATAGTCGTGATGCCAAGACTCTTTGTGGTATTAGTTTATAGTCATGATGCCAGGACTATCTGTGGAATCAGTTTATAGTCGTGATGCCAGGACTAGCTGTGGTATCAGTTTATAGTCGTGATGCCAGGACTATCTGTGGTATCAGTTTATAGTCGTGATGCCAATACTAGCTGTGGTATCAATTTATAGTCATGATGCCAGGACTCCGGTATCAGTTTATAGTCGTGATGCCAGGACTATCTGTGATATTAGTTTATAGTCGTGATGCCAGGACTAGCTATGGTATTAGTTTATAGTCGTGATGCCAGGACTCTTCTATGGTATCAGTTCACCTTCATGATTCCAGGACGAGCTATGGTACCAGTTTATAGTCGTGATGCCAGGACTCTTCTATGGTATCAGTTTACCGTCATGATTCCAGGATGAGTAGTGGTATCAGTTTATAGTTGTGATGCTAGGACTCTTTGTGGTATCAGTTTATAGTTGTGATGCCAATACTATCTGTGGTATCAGTTTATAGTCGTGATGCCAGGACTAGCTGTGGTATCAATTTATAGTTGTGATGCTAGGACTCCGGTATCAGTTTATAGTCGTGATGCTAGGACTACGATATCAGTTTATAGTCGTGATGCTAGGACTAGCACGTACCTGAGCCTGTACTCAAATGTGGAACGGTTTGAAGAACAAGTGATTGGTCGAATTTGCAAGCTCTTGCCCTTCCATATCAGCTAACTTTAATGCTCCGTTGTCGTATGCTTTGGTGACCAAGTAGGGCCCTTCCCAGTTGGCTGAGAATTTATCCAGGTGTTCCCGAATAGCCTTAAGTACAAGGTCACCTTCTTTGATGGGGTTCTTATGAATGTCGTGCCAATGGCGCTACCATTTTTTTTTGGTAGCATTCGATCTGATCGAGTGCACATATGTGTTCCTCCTCCACCGAGTTCAGGTTAATGATGCGCAGGTCATTATTTTGCCCTTCGTCGAGGAGTCCGGAAAGTGTGATCCTTAAAGATGATACCCATACTTCCAAAGGTAAAACAACTTCTGAACCATAAAAAAGACTGTATTGCGTTTTATCTGCTAAAGTTCGATGTGTAGTACGATATGGCCACAATGCGTATACCAACTGTTCATGCCATCTTCTCTTTCTTTGGGTAAGCATATTTATAAGTATTGTAATGATGGTTTTTTTTGTGGCCTCTGCTTACCCATTGCTCTGAGGATAGTAAGGGGATGAAAATGAGTTTTTGATCCCCAGACTTTCATAGAACATTTTGGTTTCGGCACTGCTGAATTGTGGCCCGTTATCAGTGGTGATGGTCATGGGGGTACCAAAACGAGTCACAATGTTTTCAAGAATGAAGTTGCATATGTGTTTAGATGTGGTTTTTCGAAGGGGAACAGCTTTTACCCACTTTGTGAAATACTCTGTCGTGGTTATGATGAAATTGTGCCTTGCAGAAGATGAGGGTGTTATTGGTCCGATAAGGTCCAACCCCCACTTTTGAAAGGGCCATGTGATTTGCGCTGTATGCAACTCATTTGGTGGAACATGGATTAGATTACCATGTCTTTGATAGGTACTGCATGCTTTAGCCTTGGAGAGACAATCATACTCCATGTGTGGCCAATAATAGCCTAAGCACCTTATTTTCGTTGCCATTCCTTTTGGTGCTATATGTCCTCCGCATAGTCCGTCATGTACTTGCTCAACGATGGTTTGGGCATCGGTGCTACTAACGCATGTTAGCAATATGCCTTTGTAGGATCGACGACACAATGTGTCTCCTACTAGTGCATATTTCCGAGAACATTTTCGTAACGCATCTTTTTGTGCATTCGTTAAGTATTGCAGTGTTTCACCACGTAGAAGGTACTCTTTTATGTCATCATACCATTCTATCGCGTGTGTTGTACTAACGAATGCAATTGGAAATGTATCAAGCGTATCGGTTATGGGTTTCACACAACTAATTATGGATCTTGGCAATGTATGGAACATGTCAGGAGATATGTTTAACGCTAGGATGGCCAGTGCATCTACGATGGTATTATCATTTCTGGAGACATGTTGCACGTCAATGTTTACGAATCGCTTCATTAAGTGTTTGGCTAAGTCACAGTATGATTGTAAATGTTGTGCCTTGCACGTGTAAACATCTGTGACTTGGTTCAAGACCAGTTGTGAGTCTCCCTTGACCATAAGCTATGTGATGTCTGAGGCTAGTGCTGCCATGAGACCTCTAAGGAGACCTTCGTACTCTACGACGTTGTTGGTATAGTGAAAGTTGAAACGATAAGCAAAGGGACGGATCTCCCTAAAGGGATAAGTGATAACGGCGGTAGCACTTCCTCCATGGGAGGTGGATGATCCATCAAAGTTCAAAGTGGCTTCATAGTCATCTGGTACTATGGCTATTGCACTTACATTTTCATCAGGGAATTCTAGCTCTATCGTTGCTTGATCATGTGTTGGTGACGCGGTCATTTAATTTGCTATGGCTTGACCCTTAACTGATGACTGTGCTACGTAGTGTAGGTCAAACTCAGCTATTATGGCTTTCCAACGGGCCATTTGACTTGTCTCATAAATGTTTCCCGTGATGGCTCTGAGCACATTATCCTTGCAGATTATGTTTACTTGATTACGGAAGAGGTAATGTCGCCATTTCTTTAAGGAAAAGGTTAGGGCTAAACATGACCTCTCCACCTTGTTATACTTCTTTTCATGAGCAACTAATGCATGGCTTAAATAATAGACAGAGACTTCGGTTCCGTCATCTCATTTTTGGCAAAGCATGGATGCAATGGATGAGTCTGAAGTGGCAAGGTAGATGTAAAATGGTTTATCATTTTGAGGTGGGTAAACTGTGGGTAGTTGAACTAGTGCTATTTTAATGTTGTTGAATGCTTCCTGGCACTGTGGAGTCCATTCAAAATGGACATTCTTGCATAGCAAGTGGTTCGTAGGTTTCAACTTATCTCTTAGTTTTTCTATGAAACGCCTGATAAACTGTAATCTACCTTGTAGACCTTGGAGTTTAGTAAGGTTGTTAGGTGGTTTTAAGCTTGTTATTGTCTTAACTTTATCTGGGTCTACTCGTCTCCCTGCTTCTGAGGCTATGAATCCAAGCATTTTTCCTATCTTGACTCCGAAGATGCACTTCTTTGGGTTAAGTCTTAGCTCGTATTTTAAACAATGTTTTAGTACTAGGTCAAGATCTTGTACATGTTGTTCTGATGTATTTGATTTAACCACAATATCATCAACATAGTCATTAACTGAGTGCAACATGTAATTGCTAAAAATGAATGTCATAGCCCTTTGATATGTGGCCCTAGCATTCTTGAGACCGAAGGGCATCATTGTGTAACAAAAGGTTCCCCATGGTGTCATAAAGGTAGTCTGGAGCTAATGCTTCGGGTTGATGCGTATTTGATTATATCCTGAGAAGCCATCCATAAAAGATACTAGGGCATACCCAGTGGTCGAGTCAACAAGTTGATCGATGCTGGGTAGAGGAAAATCATCTTTTATGGTCGCAACGTTTAGATCTCGGAAGTCAATGCATAAGCGAATGCTTCCGTTCTTTTTCGGGACTATGACCATGTTGGATACCTAATCGGCGTAATCGACAGCCCAAATAAAACCAGCCTGATAAAGTTTGGTGATCTCATTACGAACCACCAATGCTACGTCGGGTTTAACCTTTCGTGCCTTTTGTTTTACGAGTCTCAATTTTGGATCAAGGATGATGTTGTGCTGGACGATTTGAGGATCTAACCCGAGCATGTCAGTGTAAGACCAAGCGAATGCTTTCATGTTTTTTCGAAGCACATCTTCTATGTATTTGGCCAGCTGAGGTTGCAATAGTGTACTTAATTTTAATATTTTGGTTTCACCATCAAGCAAAACAATGGGGTTTTAGGCAAGGGGTCTTCAGTGATACTATCGGCTTCTATGTCAAGAGATTTTATCATACCTTTGTAGCTATCTAGCGTTTTTTGTGTTGAAGCTATGATTGTATCGTCTGTTGATAAACTTAAGTGGATGAAATTTATGTCAATGTCCCTTGCGATCTGTCCATATGACCCATTGATGATTAACGGTGTGGATAAATGCTGACAATCCATCGGGCTTGCTCCTGCCAATAAACAGAGAGCATAATGAGCTAGTAGGTATTGTTCCATGTTCTCTGGTAGCGTAAGTTATGTGTACATGCATGATGGTGGTTTATCATCGCACCAGGACGCATGGTAGTTTAAGGCCTTACCGGGCCATGAGTGGCAATTTAAGGCCTTGTTGGGCCATGTGGGGTAGTTTGTGGTAGTTTAAGGCCTTATTGAGCCATCATGGTAGTTTAAGGCCATACTGGGCCGTCATGGGTATCTATGGCAGTTTAAGGCCTTACCGGGCCATTTGTTCACCGTAAAATTTGCACAGGAGATTTTACACCAAAATGTTTAGTGTCGACCTCTGAAGTTGGTTTACGAAAAAATTAGCATGTGGTAGTATTTGTTTTGCTTCATATGTATCTTTTTTGTATTTTTGAAAAAATTTAATTAAAATAAGTAATAAATAAGATAAAATAAAATAAAATGTAAGGTGGTGGCGGCAATGGAGGCGGTGGCGCTATAAATAGTGCAGGGGCATCATTTAGAGGCACCATGAACCCTGAAGTGAACCGAGCGTGAGCGTAAACCTCAGTGTAAGCGTAAACCTCAGTGTAAGCGTAGATGACCAAACCCCAGCGTAAACCTTCAACTCCGGCGTAAACGTAAACTGTCAACTCAGGTGTAAAGGATCAGTGTGAGCATAGAGGCTTAAAATTAGTGTAAGCGTGAGCGGAAAGGCTCAGACTCAGCGGACAGGATTCAGACCTCGGCGTAGAGGATCAGACCTTAGTGTAAACGGTTTGCACAGTGTTCAGCATAAACCGTTTACATAGCATTCATGCTGATAGTTTTTACGGCGTATATGCTGATGATTTTCACAGCGTATACGCTGAGCGTAAATAGTTTTTTCTTTTTCAGGCAGTGTATAGCGTAGACCTGTTTTCATGGCGTACAATGTAAACTGTTTTTAGCGTAAATGCCAAGTGCGAATAAGTGTGTACTATTTGTTGGTAGCATGTACGCAGAGCGTAAACAATTTTTAACAACGTATACAATTTTTTGACAGCGTATACGCCGAGTTTTTTTTGACAGCGTATATGCCGAGTTAGGCAGCGTATACACCGAGCGTAAACAGTTTTTGACAGCGTATACAGTTTTTTGACAGCGTATACGCCGAGTTACGCAGCGTATACGCCGAGCGTAAACAGCTGGTAATTTTTCTAAGTGTCTGCCTACAACGTGAAATTTTATTTTTCATCTCATTTTCATGTATGGCTGATTTACTGTGGCATTTTGGTTGCTTGCAGGGACACTGAACCTTTTCTCCTAGTAGTTGAGCTAGTCAGAGTACTAGCATGGTTTGGCCCCATTGAGGCCGATGAACCTACCTCGGATCTGACCATTGACAACAATGGAGTATGGTTCATGGAAGGGGCGTGTGAATTCCTTGCCTTTATCCTGGACAGATTTAAGGTGGTGGTCTGGTCACATCTGAGGGAACAAGTGGCACATAGCATGCTTGAGGCCATGTTGCCAGGAGCTTCGGAGGACGTAGCGATTTTTATGAAGGATATCGATGAGGGGCCGCTTGTGATCGAGGACGGTCCCTCTGGCGGGCCCAGGTCTACTCACCCATTAGCACGTGTGTGGGCCCTATTACCACGAGGACGTGATTATCTCAACAATACTCTACTTTTAGCGGCGTGTGCGCACACGCTATTCCAGAACCCTCCTGGCATAGTCTACCGGGTAGATAGGTAAGATCATTTAAGCTTGTCGTTTCTATTTTTTGTCGTTTGGCATTTGCTTGTGTTTTGATAACCGTTCTTTTGTAGGCCCCAAGTTAACCAAGACGGAACATACGTTGATGATGATGGGCTTGCCCTAGCTCATACTGCTCTAGAAACCTTTATGGCGGGTCCCACCCTTCATGGAGCTGTGTTAGCTCAAACCAAGGGTGATATTGTCCATTTTCACAAATGATTTTCTAGAGCGTTCGCCCAATGCACAGCTCGTGGATGGTTGCATGGAGATTGATCGCCTAAGGGACCAATTTTTCCTTGTGACTCTGACTTGGGTAGCACCTCTAAGTCCACCACTGAAGGTAAGTGACAACATTCTCTAGATGTGTTAACGTGTTTGTTCAACTGCCGAGGGTTATACTGATGTGATGGTTTCGAATTGTATCTACAGTTGATGTCCCTCCTAGCGGAGACCCTGTCACAATAGGACAAACTGAGAGTACCCTCTCGATGAAGTTCAGGGAGATAAGTAAGGCTTAGAAATGGTTGTGCACGCATGCCCCACCAACTGTCGTCCGTTGTTTAGATGATGCCAGCCTTATGGAGCTCTTTACAAATGATCAAAATTGTTGATTCATTCGACAAATCCGTCTCTTACTATAGTACCCGAATTAAAGGTGTTAAGATAGTCTTTCATCTGTCGACCGAATTCTTTTCGAGCCTATTTGGTGTACTAGCGGATGGTGTAAATGTAGTTTTGTACAGGACTCATAAAGAGCTCCATACGGTACGTGAGTTAGAGGACTAGTTGGGCATTACCAAGGGTGCTAAGGGATTCCCTATGTAGGGGAAGTCAAAGGTTGAGGAAGTCAATGAATTATATCCCCTGTCTAGGGCACGGGCATTCCCTAAATCCCTTTCCCATGTGCGGAGTCTTGGTGTTGAAGCTATGCGTATTATGTGAACCGTCTTAGAAATCGGGATGCGTTATAACTGGGCCCAATTTTTGTTGTCGGGCCTTCATAAGGAGATAGTGCGATTGCGCTCAAATATCAAGGTGAAATCCCACTTTACCTTTGCATTCTTTGCCGGTTATCTTCGCCGTTTGGCAAAGTTTCTAGTGGTTCGCGCAGACAATAAGTATGTTCTACGGGATCGAGGTCAATTATCCTGCCCGTGGATCAACCATTTGTTTGAAATAACTGAGTCCCAAGATGCGCCTGAGGGAATTGATGAATCCATATTTATCACGATAGGGGGGTCATTTGGTACCTCAATCCACACGTGACAGTGTGGGGTTGGAACTAGATGACATGCCTTATACTACCAAGAGAGCAGAACGGGTCATCAAAGAGACCATCAGTAAGGCTAAGTCAAAGCTGACGAAGCGTGAACGTTCAACCAAGGAGGCCTCAAATGTGGATGAGCCACGGGTGAAGTTCATACGGTTCAAGATGCCTATTCGAGGTACGTAAACTTAGTACTCTTATTGCTTTATCATTTTCGTCTTATTCATAATTTTTATTTTGACCGCTTACATGCCACTGATGCCTTCAGACTTAACTCGAGAAGTGAGGAGGCAGGAATTAGAGACAATCATTGAAGAGGAGGAAGCTACAATGAAGTTAATGACCGATGAGGAAGAGGCTGGCAAGGATCAGGCAGAAGAAATGAAGGAGCTACGAGAAGACACCACGGAGACTGAACTAGTCGATGACCAGAGTGGTGTCGATGAAATGTTCAGTAGCTTCCTCAAGGAAAGGTTGGACCTTGGTGATCCTCCAAACCCAGAAGGGGACAGGGAACACGGTATGTTTTCTTTTATTTTATTGCGTTGCTTTGTGAGTTGTTGTTTTATGGTGTTTTATTTTTATGTTTTCATTGCTTCTAGATAAAGGTAGTGAAACTAGAATGATGCGGCTGGACGTGCCCATGAAAACGGTCCCCCCTAAAAGGACTGCGGAGGTTAGTCCATCTCGTACTCGTGGACCATTTACTTTGATAAAGATGCCAAGTAAAATGGATTTTGTGGCTTGTATCATTGAGGAAGTTGTTGAACACATTCAGGAAGCCCACCCTAAGATAGGTATAAATGTTTCGAGTTTTTTTTACAGCTTTAGAGTTTCAGACCCCTTTTTTGCCATTTTAGTGTTCGTTCTTTTCGTGTGCGTAGGTGCCAAACTGAGGTGGGATCCATCTGAGACAGTTAACATTGAGAGTTTGCCCACACTATCCCCAGAAGTCGAGTAGCTGCCAAGGCCAGTTTATGATGAAGTGGCAGAAGGTCTTGTACACAATGCCAAATCGCTTTGGACTTGTAGGCGTTCCATCGAATAGTTGTGGTTGCAAGTCCAAGCAAAGGAGAATGAAGTTTCTAAGTTGTTGGTTGAGCGTGACGATCTCAAGGCTTAGTATGAGTTCACCTCTGCTAAACTAAGTGGTGATCGCTCTTGGCGAACTTCCGAGGTCACGTATACTAGATACTAGAACCTACTCAATTACCACATGTCACTGACCCAAAAAATAGCAGAGCGTAAGGCCCAGGTGGATCTATTGAACCTCAAGTATCAGGATTGGAAGGCTTTCGCTTCCAAGGTACGCAAATGGGGTCAGGATGAAAAGAACCACAAGCATCATTATAAGAAATCATTGAAATAGGTATCTATTGAAAAGCATCAGCTTGAGATATTTGTGGAGGGTCTGGGTCTACACTCTGTGTTTGATACCTTTGCTCAAAATACAACTGTTGAGATGGAATCACCTACAAGGGTAATTACAACTGCTTCTGAGTAGGTGTCTGTGGGTGAATTCCCTTTAAAGCATCCTACCTGATCNGTTCAGGAAGCTAGCCCTAGTGGAGTGGGGGCTCATGATGCCAGCAGGTCTAAAGGGGATGATCCTCTTGCCTCGGATGTTTGATCTTTGCTTCAAAATTGTTCTGACTTAGATTTATATGTGAATTGTAAATTGAGTGATTTGAGCTGTATTGAACGGATGAATAGAAGCAGTTGACTCTTGTAATTGTACATCATTACATGTATATGTATAAAATTTTTTTTGTTGATTTTGAGTTTAATTGTAAACATGACACGATAATGTAAAATTTTTTGGTTTTTTTTTGTGGTTTAATTATAGTGCACGAATGTAATTATAAGTAGGACTGAAAGATAATTGCGAAAAAGGACAACTTGACAATGCAAGCGTAAATTCGAACAGTGAGCCGGAATTTGGGGAAAAACAAAGTATAAGTGGATGATCTAGTTTAAGGCCATTTTGGGCGACAGCGTAAGCAAGGGACGTTTCGAATGACATGGGTGGATTTCTCGATTGACCGACCATTTCTGATCATGGCTAGTTTTATGTCGTTACGGACATCATAGTTTAACGTCATTCCGGACTCGGGATGTAGTTTAATGTCTTTTTGGACTTGGAATGTAGTTTAACATCATTTTGGACAGATGGTTGTTTATTGTTTTAGTAATTTTTTGATTTTTCTCATTTTGACGTTGGGAGATGCGTTAGCGGGTGTGATTCTATATTCAGCCTCCCCTTCGCTGATCACGTTAAATGGTAATTCAGCCCAAGGGAAATCTGATGGAATAGTTCCCGTGTTGGTGTTTTCTTACACTTCAGCATGTGTTGTGGTTTCTAAATGAGGTTGTGCATGTACAATGTTAGGCCCGGGTATTTCTGTTTTGGGTGGATTTTCTTTTGTGTTTAAAGGATTATCGTCTACCAGTTGTTGTTCATTTGTGTCATGTTGTCTAGGCTCTTCGAGCTTAACCTCTGAGCCTTGGTCTATGTCTATGTACGATGAGATGATGGGTGTAGCAGCCTCCCCATGTATAACGATTTCGCCACCTTCGTAGGGCAGGTGGATCTCTTGGTATATAGGGGAAGAGACTGCTTTCAGTTGGGCTAGCCAGGGCCTTCCCAATATTAGGTTGAACCCTGACATTTCATCAATTACCACAAAGTCGGTAGATGTGGGGAACTGATCCCCTACTATGAAGTCTAAGGTCACGGTGCCTTTGACTATGACGTGCGATCCACTGAATGATTTCAAACATGTAGTGGCGGTTGGTCTGATTAGCTTTGTAAGCCCCAGTTGTTCGACGATAGGATATGGCACTACGTTTGTGGCAGCTCCATCATCTACATGGACCCTATGTATCTTGAATTGGTTTACTCTTATTGTTATAAACATAGGGGTTTTTGTTACCTCTCCCGTTTTCTCATCCAACTTGATGTTGTCATTGTGGAAACTTAGTGGCTTGGAAGTTGACCCTTGAGGTGAGTACATTACCGTATGAATTGAAGGTTCATTTGGAGGCAATTCCTCACTCACTGGGATAGATGTTAACATGTGTACTAAAGCTTCGCGATGGGTTTGTGATGTTAACACTAGGTTGTATAAGCTCAGTGAAGTGTTTTTTTTAGTGCCTATGTGACATGCGTTAAAGCTATTTCTAGATCTCTATTGTTGGGCGCGTGTTTATCGGCAATGACTTGGTCCATTGGGCCCAACAATTTTATCTCATGTATAGTTGATTTGTCATTTTGTTTTGGAATTGTTGATTCGGGCGTATCATGTTTTCTGGATGATTCACCCTCATGGCCTATATTTGGTTTATCATTAGGTTGTGTCATGGGTATCGCATTTAATGGAGTAGGTTTAGGAGGTCTTAAGGCTAGCCGTTGACGCTCCTTTTCCAAGCGTTCTCGTGTAAGCTTATCCGTTAGGCATTCTCGTGTGTGATGCGGGGGTGCTGTCGATTTTGGGGCCTCAGGTTGCTTTGGGACTTGTACTACGTATGGAGTCGGGCGGGTTTGTGGTTGGACGGTCGCATGCGGTTGAGTGCCAGACTGGCTAGGCACCTTGATGACATAGGGGCTTGGTTTACTTTGTGTTTGGGAAGTAGAGGATTGGTGATCACTAGGACGTTTGGGTGTCCTAACGACGTATGGAGTTGGCCTAGCTAGAGGTTGTACCTCCGCTGTTGCGACCGCAGGTGGTACTCGGACTATGTAAGGGGTGGGCCGAATAGGAGGGGTTGGTGAGTTTGCAGTAGCAGCGATGCGAGGTACGTGCACCACGTATGATTTTTTGCGGGTCGGGGTGTCAGGAGTTGCCACAGTGGGGGGTACTCGAATGACATAAGGCTGCTGTAGGGGGCATGAAGGTTGAGGTACGGGTGTTTGTACAGTGGGCGGAATACGCACTACAAATGGTTTATTAGGCATTTTCTGCTCATGGTCGGAATAGAAGGTGTTAATGCTAGGTGTTTTAGGTTTGTTATCAAGGTAGATTGTGTTGATCACATATTGTGCCTCTTTGGTATTTAGAGGATCTTTCTACACACCCATGGCCTGGTTTTGTGGCTGGACTAGGTTGGCTTCGTCAAAAGTGATTTGACCCCCATCGATCATTCGTTGGATGTCTTGTTTCAGGATGAAACAGTAATCCGTGCCATGCCCATTACGTTGGTGATAGTCACAGAAGCGATCCATTCTAAAGCCTTTTGGTACTAGGGGTTCATCTGGCGTTGCTAGGCTTGGGTTCTGAACAAGTTGACAGAATCGGTCATGCCTCTGGATCGCTGCAGGGGACAACTATTTATGCTTCATTAATCCAGCCTTCAGGAGTTGGTCAAATAGTTGCGATGGTTTCATGGGTAGTGGTGTGTATTGAGAGGGATCCTTCCTCTCGAAGTTTCTCATACGATTCGGTGTTGGGTTTTGTGATGAGGATGATTCTGGTGTGGTCTCGGGAGCGATTTTAGTGTAATTAGTAGGGGCCACAGGCGGTTTGCTTTTTTATCCCACGTTTGCTTGTGTTTCTGCCAATGCTGCTATAGTTTTTTTAATCTTTTCTTTATCTTTCTTACTGTGTTGATTCTTAAAGGCTAAATATGTAGGATCATGACTGTTTTACGTTGCCTCCTCTATGCTCTTGATTTGTACAAAGGCTTGACTCAAATTACGTACATTAAGATAATACAGTTTCGATTTGACAAAGTCGTTGACGGTCCCTTTTAGGATTGTGAGGAGATACATCTCTGGGATCGGCTCGTGAAGTTCGTTGAGAGCAGCACTCCACTGCTGGATGAATTTCTGGATAGGTTCAAGGGGTGCTTGTTTGACCTATATGAGGCCATCTAGCGTGGCTTCAAGCTTCAAGTTATACTTGAACTTGGTGATGAATTGATGCACCAAATCTTCTAGAGAAGATATTGAATTTTGTGGCAAGGCCCGATACCAATCAGGCGCTCTCCCTGCAAGGGACATAGGGAACACTCCTAAAATTGCATGTGGCCATTCCTGGAGTAGTGCGCATTCTAATCTAAATGTTACGAGGTGAGCGTTGGGGTCTGTCTCCCCATTATACTTACTTAACTTCGGCAAAGACACACCCTTGGGTAAGGTTAGGGGCGGAACGGAAGAGCTGATGGGGTCATCGTGATAAAGGTCCACTACCTTCAACTCTCCGTCGGTGGCTGTCTTTAGGCATTTGACCTCGTTAGTTAGTTCTTGCATTAGTTTTTTAGCATCAGCCTAGTCTTGAGCACTAGGTGAGATGGCAGGTTTGGAATGTGGTACAGTATACAGATTAGATTGTTGAATAGTGGGTTGGAAGGCTGAAAGCTGTGTAGTTGGAGGTTGTACTTGAAGAATATTTATAGCGGGTGATATCTGGGGTGGCATATTGTAGGCAGAGGGTTGCTGTTGTTGTGGTTATCCTTGAGGAATATTAGCTTGTAAGGTTATGTGAGGTGGTATTTTATAATGAGGGGGTTGATGTGATTGAGCACCAATCGCTATCCATTGCCCGGTCATGTTTTGTGTTGGAATCCCCTGAACTTGTTGGGTTACTGTTGTGAAGGACGTTCCTTGGGTTGGGATGCATAGTATGTAATGAGCATATGTAGAAGCTGGTATTACGTGCGACATTCCGATCACGCGAGGTGGGAAGGTTACTCCTACATTGTTTTGAGGAGGTTGCATTTGTAAGAATGAGGGTACCGTGGCTGCAGGAGGAATTGTGAGGGGAAGCGTGTTGACTTGAACATCGGTCGCTGGAGGAATGGGGATGAGAGCGGTTGCTTCTTGTTGAGGCACGTGCACTTGCGTGATGTTAAATGGCTGGAGGGACGTAGTTTCGCCTATGAATGGGTGAAACGACGGGTTTATATAAGTTTGTGGGCTAAGGGTGTGGTACGAATCTTTGTGCTCGGATTGAGTTGCGAAGTCATCCTCCTCTTCCAATTGAGGATTTGCCACGGAGTTGTCCAGGGGCTGATTCTTTAGTAGTAAGAGTTGAGTGATAAGCTCAAAGTAATGCTCAAGGAGAGGGATGATATTGTATGGTGAAGGGATGAACTCATGCCCTCCTCTGTAAAACGATTCGTATTGTCTTTTAGCTTCCATCTCAGTTTGGTCCACGGTTAGGCTTGCTTGTATTTTCACACATATGAAATTGTATTGGTCTTGGGGTATGATGTTAAACGATGGGTTCTTTCCTTGCAGTCTAAGAGACTGGCGAGGCCCCACAGTGGGTTGTACCACAGGTTGTTGAACAACCATGGTGCCTACGATGTCGGTGATTAGCTTGGTTACAGCGTTGGAGTTCACAGTGTTCATGATGAATAGTTGAGAATATGACACAGTGAAGGGATATGAAACTAGTATACCTAGTGCAGCGTAAACCTACATTCGTGGCGTATGACATATAAACTAGGTCTTAGTGTATAGGCTTCAACGACCAGCGTATAATGACAGTGTATAGGTATATAGCGTATAGTAGCAGCATAGAGAATCTATAGTGTAGAGTGTACAACGTATACACTAAGCAGCGTAGATAGCGTCAGCGTACAGCATAAACAGGGTTTACAGCGTACAGAGTATGGTGTATACTGGATGGCTACATAGATGAGTCTACGGCGTAGAGCGTGTAGCATAAATTGAGTAGCGTAGATGTTGGGAGGTTTGAAGATGGTAAGTTTTAGGCTCAGCAACGTAGACGCTAGGAGGTGTGTAGATAGGGTCAGCATATGCTCAACAGCGTAGACGCTAGGAAGTGTGCAAATAGGGTCAACGTAAGCTCAATAGCGTAGATGCTCAACAACATAGATGCTGGGAAGTGTGCAGATAGGGTTAGCGTATGCTCAACAGTGTAGATGCTTAACAACGTAGACGCTGGGAAGTGTGTAGATAGGGTCAGCGTATGCTCAACATCGTAGATGCTGGGAGTTCTAAAGACAAGATCAACGTAAACTCGGCAGCATAGACGCTGGGAGTTCTGAAGCACAGTAAGTTTTAGGTAGTTTCAGGCCCTCCTTCTAGCGTCAATTTCTATACCGCCCGAAATCGTCAGTCTCTGGCTGGAAGGAAACAGAGACCGGGAGATCTCTAGACACGCACAGAAGACCCTACCTTCACTTGAGGGCAAGCTGGAATGAATGAAGGTAGAGTACCTTGAGTGGTCTGCATGCGGATCAGACAAGGATTTCCCCAAATGTACACCGAGGTGCTATACACTGGGTTATATGTGAATGGCGTAACGGATGTAAAATGAAATGTAAACAGCGTAACTGGTGTAAACAGAGCGTAAACATACGAGGGCATAAATAGGAAACATGCAACGATTAATGAAAAACTGTAACAGATTTTAGGAAGAAAATGCAGCAATATTATTGCAAAGTGAGAGTTACAATGCATTGGTCTAACGCAATTGTGGCTTTCACACAAGGTAGACTAATAGGCCCGGTGGATGCAGGGATGACAATGTGCTAGTTCAAAGTACAGGCACAGTGTAGAGGCTGTATGCTCAGCATACAGGGTTGAAGTCCAACGTACAAGGTTATCTGCTCTGATCCTTAGCATCTTTGTTTTTCTCTCTGGTTTGCTCAGAAATTTTCAACCCTATTCTAATGCAAAATTGGGATTTTTATACGAGTTTAGATGTTAGACTCGGGTTGGGTGACACGTGGCACATTGACCGGGTGCAAAAGAATGAAATGTTACAAGTGTACAATGTGCTGCGTATGCTGGGTGTATACGTTGTATCTGCTATGGATGTGATCTTGGGTGTATACACTGGGCGTATACGCTGTACCTGCTGGGCGTATACACTAGATGTGTAGGATGTATATGCTCAGTGTATAGACTCCAGGATGCCTAATGTCAACATTTGATGATTGCTCTATTTGTGTGAATTGATGCCTTGTATCAAATCTTGCTCTGAAATGCTGTTTCTTTGCCGTCTTCGGGGGTCGCATGCTGGGCGTATACGCTGGGCGTACATGCGGTTGATGTTGGATGTATACGTTGGCTGTATACGCTAGGTGTACACGTAGTTGATGTTGGACGTATACGCTGGGCGTATACGCTGTGAATGTTGGGCATATACGCTGGGCGTATACGTTGTGAATGTTGGACTTGAGCGTATACGTTGGGCGTATACGCTGAGAATGTGAACTTGGGCGTATACACTGGGCGTATACGCTGGAAACGCATACTTAGTGAAAACTAAGTATGTTGCACTCCGAAGTTGCCATTTCTGATAGCAGATGTTGCCGTGGTCATCGACGGGTCCCAAGGAACTGCTCCTCGTCGAGTTCAACTCTACTTGAAGCTGTCGGTGGGCCCTTAAGCTCGATTTTTCTTGGAAACGTACTAAGCTCGAAATTTTGTGGTGTTTCAGGCATCATCAAAATAATGATGATGATGAGCCTTTGCTAGCAACTCAAAGCATGCCAAATATTGCAGAGATAATAAATATTTCAACTAGACATGTGAAAGATAGTTGGATCAAGTGACTTGACATGAAAAATATCCCTAGATTTGAGGGAGGATATAACTCTGATCCGAAAACACATCTTCAAGCCTTTCACAATACCTATACCTTACAAAATATTGAAAATGATTGACAAAAATTAAAGCTATTTCCTAGGACACTCATCAAGAAAGTAGAAAGCTAGTATCGATCCTTAGAGTCAGAATCCATCCGCAGGTAGAGTACAATGCTAGTGCTATTAAATGATAAATACTAGACATACTCTTGAGTGTCTAATCTAAGAAGGAAAATCCAAGGATGGAAGCAAGGAACACATGAACACTTGGATTCCACCATGGGTAGGTACTATTCTCACATACACTAATGCATTGGCCATAGTTATTCTTAGCAGGAATAGCTTTGCCACGTCATAAATCGACTTAGATAAAAAATAAGAAGAACTCTTTGGGTAAATTCCCATGGAAGACTATAAGAACTTTGAGCCCATCAGATCCAAAGGTTGATAGAGCAGGTAGCAAAAGAAGAAAGAGAGATGAGGAAATGGGAAAGTACTGAGGAATATAACATTTACCCTTCCATTAGAAAAAGAGAGATCCAAAATTACGACAATGAGGAGGATTCACCACTTGATGAGGTGTTGTAGTGAAAAACCTTGTTAATACAGAAATTTATTTTCAATATATCAATCAAGGTTGCTAAATTATCAGACTCTTTAGACAAAAATTTCCAAATTACTCTAAAAATCATAGAAGAGTCAAGAGAACAAAGTAGTGATGATGATCGTAAGAGGAAAAAAGATGCTGAATGTGCCTACCAAAGGGGTAAGGGAAAACGTTGTTATAGTAGAAGAGGTTGTGGAGTTAGAATTAGATCATGATGGTGGATGTGACATCTACCAATACAAACATCCTAAAGAATGTTGCCCTATTGTGTCATACTTGTAGGAGTCTTGGATGTATGCACTGAATCCTAGATTGGCAAGAAGAAAAGAACCTAGAAGATTACTTTATCCTCAAGGCAATCCAAGGTAGTTCCACTAGCGACAACAAGCTTATTATCTAAGTGGAGCTCCACCATAGCCATATGAGCAATACGAGTAGTGGCAACACCCATAGTTGTGGGGGATGCCACCACCAAGGTAGTAGTACCCTTACAAGAAACTAGATCCATAAGGGTACTATGTTTAGCAACTAATGTCTATGCATGACTCTTCTACACATGCTTCTTTTTAGCATCACTACTAGCCTACAGAGTATTATAAAACTCATTCTTCATATAATAGAGGGAAAAACCCATATCCCTATCATCCTTTTCATCCTTCATCACATGCTCCTCCATCCTCAACCTAGTTACCACCTATTTCGTCCATGTAAGATGATCTTTCATCCCAACCACAATAATGTAATACTACAAGGGACATGAACTTATAGCTAGCTCCTCAGCCGAGTGGTTCAGAACCAAGATCCCATAAAAGACTATTCTTTAAAACTAATAGTCCTACTAAACCCTCACCCACTTATTCGTCTAGTCATCCTATATCTCCTTCATCCTTTGCATCCATTCCTTTTGAAGCCCTTTAAATGAAATGTCTCTCAAGATCCACACAGTTATGTTAACCCATGTTGTATATGATTGGATCAAGGTAGGAAACCTTCTTAGGAAAAGTGTTGATCCTAGAAGTTCTCTCATCTATTTGTAGATTCTTGGGAATGAGAAATGCAAAGCTCTTTTTGACTCACATTTTTTAGTTAATATGATTTCTCATGAAATGTACAGTGCCCAAAACCTACCTCCTCGTAAGAAGATCAATATCCATTTAGAACTAGAAAATCAATCCATCACTGTTCCATTGGGATTAGTAGAAGATATTGTGACCATTGTCTGTGAATGATCTTATCCTATTGATTTCCTAGTAATCAAAGTTGACAATTGCAAGGGGAACTTCTCAATCATTATGGGAAGGGCTTAGTTGAACATTGTTGATGCAAAAATGGGAATCAAAGATCTTTCCTTAGAAATTTTTGAGAAAAATGTATTTATAAAGATCAAGAAGAAGTGAGTTCCATGTATTGCATACAACAATACAGGTTTCAAAAACTTTGGTCTATGAAAAGAGCATTCATTTCTACATGAAAGCAATGTGTAAATGAGGCAGATATTCAAAGGTGCATGTATGTAGTAGCCAAAAATCAAGAGGGTACCTAGAGGCTAACAACTAATCTTAGAATTAGCACACTTTGCATGGAACCTACTGAGGGCTTAACATGTGCCTATGTTGAAGGCATGAATGAACTAGTGCAAGTTCATCATGAACTCTTTGATGGTACAAATTGGGAAGAGTTGGAAATCCTTGAAAATTTTAAACAAGAGCCCTTAGAGTTGAAAAATCTACCTACTAACATGGAGTATGCATTTTTTAAAAATGGCAAGCTAGTAATCATCAATGTCAATATTGCTCCTAAACAAAAATGGATGTTGTTAAGGATGGTCAACAGATGGCCAACTGCCTTTTCTTAGTCATCTTTTGAACTCACAAGGATTAATGCTAAGATATGTTAGCATCGTATCTACACTAATCCAACCATGAAGCCAAAGAGATAGCTACAATGATGATTGAACCCCAAATTAAAGTAGATCATCAAAGAGAACATTAAATAACTCCTCAAGGTGGGGTTTATCTATTCCATTATGGATAGTGAATGGGTTAGCTCACTTGTTATTGTGCTAAAGAAAGATGGCAAGTGGCAAGTTTGCATAAAATTTTGGCTATTGAATATGGTAACATTCAAAGATTACTTTTCATTACCATTTGTAGATCAACTATTGAATACTATATCTAGGCATTACTATTATAGCTTTCTGGATGGTTATAGTGGCTATAACCAAATCCAAATCATGCCAAAGGATTAGTCTAAAACAACATTCATGAGTCCTTGGGAAACTTTTGCATATCAAAAGATGCCTTTTGGTCTATGCAATGCTCCTACAACATTCCAACACTTGTGCTTAAGCATTTTTCAGCAACAAATTGGTTGTAGGATGGAAGTCTTCATGAATGACTTCTCTACCTATGATGCCACATTTGAGAAAGCCTTGGACCACCTTAAGTAAGTGCTTGAAAGGTGTGTAAAGATGAATCTTTGGCTCAATTGGCAAAAGAGCCATCTGATGGTCTAGGAGGGCATTGTACTAGGGCATAGGGTTTCTTAGGTAGAGATTGAGGTGGACGCTAAAAAGATAAGGGTCATCCAAGGAATAACTCATCAACTAGAAATCATTAAAAATGTATGGTCATTCCTTGGATACACTAGCTACTACCAGCAACTCATAGAAATGTTCTCTAAGATTGAAAAATCATTGGTTGAGCTTACAAAGAAAGATGCTCCATTCATTTGGACCAAGGAATGCAAAAATACATTCTAGAACCCTAAGTATAAGCTTGTAGAAACTCTAATTCTACAAGAACTTGACTAGTCCAAATAATTTTATATAATGATATATGCATCAAATTATGCCTTTGGAGCCATCCTTACATAGTTGTATGATAAGAAAAATATATATTATATCCATTGCATAGGTTGAAGCATTGTGGGTGAATAGTTTAATTACAACACAATGGAGAAAGAACTAACGGTGGTGGTGTACACTCTAGAGAAGTTTAAGTACTATGTGCTTAGATACAAAGTATTTGTGCACACTAAACATAGTGCCATTCACTTCCTCATGAATAAGAAAATGGTAAGCCCCATGTCATATGGTGACTGGTGATCTTGTAGGAGTTTGATCTTGCAATGGTAGATTAAAAGGAAATTAAGAATGTGATCACTAATCACTTGTCTCAATTATAATGGAATACCAAACAAGAGAGGCCACTCTCTACTTGATTTCCTGATGAACTCTTATTTATAAGTGCAATAAATGAATAAGTGCCTTAGAAAAAAATGGTATGATGGCATACTCCCTTATCTTCTCACTCAAGAAATGCCATAAGATCTAGACGATAGGAAGAAACAAAATTTTCTTTATCATGCCAAATGCTTAATAGAAATTGACCAACATCTTTACAAAGTCTATGTTGATGGCCCAGTTGATTGGTATGTACTTGATGCTGATCAATTACGTGTTCTCCAAGATGCTCATGATGGTCCTTGTGGGGGCCACGATGTTGGAAGATGCATGACCATTAAGATCCTAATGATAGGGTATTATTGGCCAACCATATGTAAGGACATCCACTAATTTGTATGATCTTGTAAATGTTGCCAATGAGATGATTGGATGAATGTGAGAATATAGGGATCTCAACAATGGATCCAACCACTAGAATCCTTCAACATCTTTGGCATTGAATTCATGGGTTCCATCATGTACATGTTAAAGAAAAAGGCATACATAATCATTGCTATTGATTACTGCATAAAATGGATAGAAGCAACAAATGTTGTTATCTGTACATCATCTACTATTGTGCAGTTTATATAACTAAATGTTGTAAATAGGTTTGAGATGTCACATGCATTGATTTCTAACAGTGGAACCCATTTCATAGGCACCACTCTTCACAAGCTCATGCAACGCTTGGGGATTAAACATAAATTAACAACACCCTATCACCCCTAAGCCAATTGCCAAGTAGAGGTTACTAACAAGGAGATTACAAAGATATTAATGAGAACTATTAGAAAATATAGGAGAGACTAGAGCAAAAAACTCAACAATGCCCTCTAGGCCTACTGCTCAACATGAAAACTTCCTATAGGTTACTCTCCCTATGCACTAGTGTACAAGAAACTACCAATACTTCCTATTCAATCTGAGCTCTATACACTTGCAATGGCATATGACCTAGATCTTAACCTAAGTCTAGCACAAAGAGAATGATTGATCAACCTGAACATGTTAGATGAAAATTGATTAGTGGTCCTACCCTTGAGTGAAGTGCATAAGGCATTTACCAAGTAATGTCATGACCTTAGAATAAGGAAAGTAAAATTTCAACCTAGAGATAAGGTTCTCTACTAGAACCCCACACACACACCTCAATGAACTTAGTTCTAGACATTGTGAAAAAGGCCTTACATCATTCCTAAGAATTTTTCTTTTAGGGCAATCCTAATTTACAAACTTGATAGCCCAAAAAAAAAAAGCATCTAGTTAATATGCAACAAGTAAAACCTTTCCATGAACCTAAGTAAGCCAGTACAACAAATGCCTCATCAAATGAACAAGCACACTCAATTTTTTAGATCTCCTCCTTACAACTTAGTCATGGGGAAGATGGCCATCCAACTTAACCATTATAGTGGCTCCTTAATTTTTCATCTTTTTTTTTTCACATTTTTGTTTAACACTTTGTTATTTTTACAAATTTTTGTTTTACACCTTCTTTATCTTACATCTTTTTGTTTTTATTTTATTAATTTTTCAAATATTTTTTTACAACATTATTAGTATGTTTTATATTTTTTGAATATTTTACAGTTTCTTATATATTTTATTCTATTTTAGTGTGATTTTCTCAGTTTTCTGCTGATAAAGTGTTTTATTTTGAATAGGACATAGTGATGCTATTTCTAGTTACTAATGGTTGTTTGTAATTAATATTTTTGATTGCTAATGTTTTGTTTCTATTTTTGAATTTTGATGACTGATAACTAAGATTGGTTTCTTTTGCATGAAATAGGTAGTGAGTCCACGTCATCCACCCATCCACAAACTCTATGGTTTCTCTTGTTTTGGAAATAGGAGGTTTCTTTTTCATTAATAAAACCTTAACAAACTTGTGACATTGGTAGTTTCAAGATGTGGAAAAGATTCAAAGGTTTGAAAAGGGTGTGACTTCAAGGGGATTCAAATCTCTTTGTACTTTCTACTTTCTTGAGTGCATGTCTGTTTTTCATGGATTTTTTTTATTATTCCATGTCGACCAATAATAGGAACCTAAATAAGTTTATACATGGTGTGGTTCCCATTTAAAAATTAAAAAATTTCAAAAAAAATGACAATTCAAAGCACATGCAAATAAAATAAGCAAGCTACAAGAATTGGATATGGAACTAGAAAGACATGTTACCCATGCTTGAAGGTCCCCTCTAACTAAGATTATTTCTCACTTCCTACTTCTCTTTTCTTCTCAAATAAGGAATGTTGGTTATCCATTGGAGCAATATTGTGTCTTGAGAGGTTGGATTGGTCATAAAGTGGCGATGCGAAGTTATTGAAAATCATTGATTTTGGTCTAGAGTAAGGTTGGACTCTATTGGATCATTTAACCATGAATTCCATAAGGGACTTCATGTGACTAGGATTGGGAACTCCATTCTACTTTTTGCACCATTCATCAATGCTTTCAAGACTTACCTCACTACTAGTTGTCCATGGTTTCACCCAATGTCTTAGTTTGATGTGTTGAAATTCCTAAATAGATTCTCCGGGTTTGGTCCTTAACTTTGATAACCATTAATCAACTATGGTGCCCATTGACTTCCTAGTTGGGGTTATCCAAGGGTAAAAGGGGCATGTGATGCTATGGGAAGGACCCACTTGCATATTTCATGTTTTGGTTAAGTTAAGCTTCCTACTCTTAGACATTGCCACAATTAAATATTTTGTGTGCTTCATCGTGCATCCAACTGTGTGCTCCTTAGGGTATTTTTCTTTATGAAATATCATTCTCTAATTATTTCTCTATTTTCTAAATTTCAAAACCTTTTACTAATATTTTCATCATGTTCTTGGATTTTTGGGCTTCCATTTGACCCAAATTTTGTTCAAAAACTCCTTATTTTTCATTACTTCTAACAAAGTCAACGATGATCAACAACTGCATTGATTAGGCCTAGTTGATGCAATGCAAAATTTCTATAAATACTAGTCAGTACTTTAAAATTTTTTATCATTTCTTCAATATGAGAGGGGATTTTTTTCAACTTTCTAGAGCCCAAAACCTTCCAAAGTCCATATCTTTCACATCGTTTGTCCAAATCACTCCTTTCTTCGATCCTATAACTACTAGAGATAAGCTCTTAGTCATGGGGGCCACAAACCTTAAGGTTTATGATGAAAATTTTTCTAAATTCTTGTTATGATTGAAAACCTCAGTCACTAGAAAAACCAAGGCTTTTTAATGTAGTAATTCCCCAACCATGAATCATTAAGGCCTCCATGAGAAAAATGAGATTCAAGGTACCTTGGCCAATTTAATAGATCAAACAAGGACTTATGAAATGTGAAACATGGGAATACAAACATACCTGAATAATGCACAGAAAATAAATTTATTTTTGAACACAAAAGTTAAAACTTAAAACTTTATTGAGAAAGAATAAAGAATAAGTTAGAGAAATATTTACAAATAATGCCTGTATGAGTAGAAGGAGGGGTTATGTAAGAGTTCAAAGCCCATTGAAGTAAATGTAATTTGCTCCATGATCTAGGTGCTAAGCCACTTTTAATACTATTGAACCTTCCTTTACTGGTACAACCTCAAATCTACAAGTTGGGTCACTACTAGAGGAGTGAAAATTTTGGATGTCAGATTGCTCCATGTTGGGGTTTGGGAATCCCAAAAGTGCAGTGTTAACACCCAAAATCCACAAATCTCAAGGCTACAATGCTTTCACACTGTGGTTCAATAAAATGCAAGTATGGGAACTTGCAAGAGCTCTTGAGTGTCTAAGAATGCCCCAAGTTTGGAATTGTAAAAAAAATGGCTAAAATTTGCTAAGAATTTTCTTAACAATGTAAAGTGCTGAATCTTGTCAAAAAATGCTAAACCTATAAATGGTGTTTAAGGTTGATTTTTATAGGTCATTTGGGCCATGAATGAGACTAAAAAATCACTAAAAATGGATGCAAATTGACTACCAAATTTAGGTGAGATGGGTGATCAAATTTGAAGGGTTACTATCCATAGTAAGTGCTTCCCCCATGTCCATTCTGTTTACTATAAATAGTAACTGGGGCACACCTTCCATGGTGGAGATATCTATGTTGAGCCCTCCACCATACTTATTGAAGTGGCTGGTTAATGTTGAAGTGCATGAACTAATGAATTTTGGCTTTTGTCACTTCCACGCTAGGGGATTGAATTTTCCATGCTAGAGATGAAGACTCTATGATGGAGAAAAACTTCCACGCTAAGGGAGAAAAGTTTGTAGGCTATGCATGTGGTCTCCATGTTGAGGGGGAAAATTTTTCAAAACCTCCATCCTTCCATGCTAGGGGTAGGTGAGTTCTACCCCTTGCATGCGTTTCTAGCCTAGAAATATGTATAAACACAATAAAACCCATCAAATTTCCTTTTTTGGCATTCTAAAAGGCATTTTTAAACCTCCCCCCCTCCACCCCCAAGCCCAAATATAAACACTAGGTGAGTTTTTTCACTTGGAAAATAAGGCTTTGACTACTTGTGAAGCATTTTTCAACCCCAAAAGTATAAAGTATGTAAAGTTGACTACTGTGGATTACAATTTTCACATTTACAATAAAGTTTTGCCTTAGGTTTCATGGGGTGAAAGCTACATGTTGAAGATTAGCTATAACATGAAAATTTTTGTGGTGTTTCAATAGCCCCTCTTTGTTGCTACCTAAAGGATTGATCCAAGAGGTACTAACAAAGAATACAAAACATCATTGCATATTATAATGCTATAATGCATATAGGTCATATGAGAATCAAGCTACCTAGGTAACCATTGTTGCTAGTTTAAGGTTGTAGCAGATTGTTGAAAGCAAGCTTAGTTTTCAATGATCTATCTTCTACATGTAGTATGGATTTAGATAAGAATGATTGAATAGATTATCTAGCTCATTCCCATCCATGTTGGCTATTCTGAATGCTCCATTCCCATAGGCTTTGTTGATAAGGAAGGACCCTTCCCAGTTAGATAAGAATTTCTCCACATGCTCACAAATGGACTTGAGGACTAGGTCCCCCTTTTTGATCTTGTGCATGGTCAAGTCATGGTGATGTTGCTACTTCTACCTCTCTTCATAGTGCTCGATGTGAGTAAGCACTTGCATTTGCTACTCCTCCACCAAATCTAGTGTTGCTATCCACAACTCCTTCTTTTACTCATCATTGATGAAGTCAGTCAAGGCTACTCAAAGTGATGGTTCCTACAATTCAAGATGTAAAACAACTTAAAAAACATAAAAAGGGCTATAATGGCTCATGTCAGTTAGCATGAGATAGGTTTTTTTATATGCCCATAGTGCATGAACAAGCTACTCATGCCACTTCCTTTTGTTGTTATTAAGCATCTTATTGAGCAAGTTGATAATGGCCTTGTTGCTTGCTTCTTCTTGTTCATTGGCTTGAGTGTAGTAAGGTGATGAGAAAGAACATTTAATGCCTAGGTTGTGATAGAAACCCTTTTTTTCTTAGCTACTAAATTAAGGTTCATTATCCATAACTATGATCATGGGTATGCCAAAACAAGCTACAATGTTATCTAGGATAAATTTGCAAACTTTTTTAGATGTGGTCTTCGTTAGGAGAATAGCCTTAACCCACTTGGTAAAGTATTTGGTTGTGGTGATGATGAAGCTATGTCCTATGGAAGACTTAGGTGTTATAGGTCTAATGATATCCAACCCCCATCATTAAAATTACCATGTTATCTAGGTCATATGTAACTTAGTTGGCAATACATGTATTAGGTTGTTATATCATTGGCATGTGTCACATTGCTTAACCTTTTGTAGGTAATCATTTTTCATGAGGGGCCAATAGTAGCCTAACCATCTAATCTTAGCAACCATGGCTCTAGGTCCTATATGTCCTTCATAAACACCTTTGTGAACCTCCTCTAGGACTATTATAGCTTTGATTTCACCTAAGCACGTTAGGAATATGCCAGCATAGGATTGTCAACATAATGTGTTATCACCTACAATGACATACTACTTTGATCACTTGTGTATGACATCCTTCTGAGCAGTAGTCAGGCCTTGTGAGGATTCACCATGCATAAGGTAAAATTTAATATCATCATACCAATCCTTGGGAGGAGAAGTATGAATGGTAGCCACAAAGGTATCCTTATTGTTTTGTGTGATAGGAGTAGTGTAGTCCATAGTTAAGGTGGACAACTTGCTAAAAACATGTAACATCATACTAAGGGCTAATGTTGGAATTGCATCAATTGTGGCATTTTCATTTCTAGGTATGTGTTGGATATCAACATCTATGAATTTTAATAATTTCTTCCCTACGTCATAGTAAGATTGTAAGGGTTTAGCTTTGCATGCATAGACTTTGGTTACTTAGTTAACCACAAGTTGTAACTCACCTTTGCTAACTAGGCATCTAATTCCTAAGTCACAAGCTACCATTATCCCTCTAATTAAACCCTCATATTCTACTATGTTGGTACATGGGAACCAAAAATAATAGGCGAATAATTGGATCTCACCATATGCGAATGTTATGATGGTAGCAACACTAGTCCCATGGGTGATTGAAGCTTTGTTGAAGTTCATGACTACCTCATAACCCTCAGGCCCTTGGCTAACTATGTTAATGTGTTCATCAAGGAACTCGAGATCTATGGTTTTTTTGTCATCAATAGGTAAAATTGTGAGTTGTACGGCTATAGCTTAACCTCTTATTAAAGATTGAGAGGTGTAATGAAGGTTGAACTCCATGGTTATGGCTTTCCATCAGGTTATATGGCCACTTTTGTAGATGTTGGTCATTATGGCGTTGAGTATGTTATCCTTGAAAATTACATTAACTTGTGATGAAGTGTCAAATGGTCGATGCATTTACTAGGTTGCGTATATAGGACCCCGTATACGCGGCTGTGTCAACACAGCCTCGTTGACGCATCCTTCCATGCGTCGATGTGGCCCCATTTACATGGCACCTATTTTAGCCTATAAATAAGTGGGCTCCCACCACACTTAGGTACCTTTTTGTGAAGTTGTAGCGAAGCTATTGTAGTTTGTTTCCACAAGAGTTAGAATATTTTCCAAGTGCTTGTAGTAGGTGTAAGAAAGGTTTCAGCTATTTATTTGAGCGCTGATGTATCTAAGCCCATTGGCATGAACAACAATAAAGATGAGCTTTTCAAGTATTCCTTGCAGCATTTGGACTTAGTCATTTAATGCATTTAATAGCTTAATATTTTTATGCTTTAATAATTAATTAATTTTCTCTTGTTATTATTTTAATCGCTATCGCTCATTCATAGTTCGTAGAAACCATAAGTATGACCATCTCAAACGTAAACCCAATGCTTGGCAACCCAGTGACGCTTAATGTCTGGTAACCCAATAATGGTTAGGGGATGTTCAGGACGTGCCCAGAAGATGGGATTAGATACTTATGCTAGCAATAGTTAAGATATAGATTAGGATAATTATAGATTATACAATATTTCATTCCTTACTTTCCATACCTTAATTAGATGCCAAAAGATAAAGTAAAAAGCCATAAAAATCAATTACCTCAATCTCACGTAACCATTGCCACTAGAACATCACAAGTAAGGTTGGGAAGATAATGACCATTCTAACAAAGGGTTTTGCTGGTTAAGGTATGGTATATGTAAAGTGCTTACAGTGTACAAAATTTGATCGAGTTGCATGTGAATGCCCATGATTCGCATGGTTAGGCATAGGGGTACCTAGCCGCTCATCATTGGCACCATTACCAGGGATTATTAATCTTACATGCACCGTCTAATCTTAGCAGAATTATTATTCAAGTCGTTGGAATGGACCTAGGATAGTAACATATATGCATGCTAGGCGGATTAAAGTAAAAAGTAAGGTACACCAAGTAGTGGATCATCTAATATCCACAATGTCTTATTCTCACAGGAGAGATGAATCCAACCCACCGGTGCCACGAGAATGTCGGGTGGTCTACACACATCTAGATGAATATGTACCCAACTTCACCTTCATCCTACATCAAGATGAACATTTGTGATGGCGGGACATGAAAGGAAACATCATACTACTACCTGACTGATCAACTTCTGAAATGTTGTTTCATAATCTTGCCAGACTAGGCATCTAGGACCGTGGTGTGGAGTACGTCATGCAGGACCATGACTATCGGGACTATCGTCCCATTGAGGCCCAACGAGCACAAGACCAGCAGCAGGTAGAACAATATGAACACATGAAGGGGAAACAATTCAGTAACCCCTTATTCTTGCAAGGGCTGCAAGACGATGGGGAACCTATCTTTCATGATACCCATTCAGCCAAACTCCCTCTGGGGCACTAGATCATTCATTCCATCATCCAAAACAAGCCTCCAATTGACCAAGATCCCCAAGAGGATGGAGGGTCACGTAGGAGAAGTCATGGCTCAAGCAAGGATGGGCAGGATGATCAAGGTCATCATCAAAGTAGAGGGGGAGATTGACACCAGAGCAGTGGCAATTCCTCTCCTTCTTCTCCATCCTCTCAGTTCCATCTACCATTACCCAGTTCAGACTCTGATCTTAACCATGGTAGAAAGAAGCGAGGAGGTGGTGGTTGTAATGATCGAAGGGACCGACGTGGGGAAATGTGCGACCAATCGTGTGAGGCTTACCGTCATGAAAGGAGGGGTAGTCGAAATCATCATATACATCGTGGTCAACAGTAGAACTATGACTTGGATGAGCCATTGTTGGCTACTTGGAGCATTCTCCATATCGTCAAGGTAGTTTAGATACCCACCAGGCACGTAAAGGATAGCCGGATCAAATGCATTGACATGAAAAACATCCCTAGATTTGAAGGGGGATACAATTGCGATCCACAAACTCACTTGTAAGATTTTTATCATTCTTGCATCCTACAAAACATTGACAATGATTGGAAAAAGCTTAAGTTGTTCCCTCACACACTCATCAAGGAAGTAGAGAGCTGGTACTGGTCCTTGGAACCAGAATCAATCAGAAGATGGAGTACAATGCTTGAGATTTTCAATGACAAGTATCAAACCTACTCTAGGGTGGTGAATCTGAGACATCAAATCCAAGGTTGGAAGAAAGGAAATCATGAACCCTTGGATGTAGCCATGAGAAGGTACTATTCATTGTTACATTGGTGCCTTGGTCATGGCTATTCTCAATGGGAATAGCTTCACCATATCATTGATGGGCTTCGCTTTGAAACTAGGAAGACCCTTGGCATGTATGCCCAGAGGCGATTATCAAAACTAAGGGCCCATCAACTATAGTGCCTAATTGAGTAAGTGGCCAAAGAAGAGGAGGAGCTAAGGAAGAAGGAGAGTGCAGAAGAGTTTAATTGGGATCCTTCCATCAGAAAGAGGAAAGTTTGATTTTGCGAAGATGAGGAGGAATCACCACTAGAAGCAGCGGTGAATCAAAAATCCTTGCACTTATAAAATTTTACATTTGAAATATCAGCAAAGGTTGATAAGATGTGGGACTCTTTGGATGAAAAATTCGAAAGTGTGCTAAAAATTGCAGAAGAGTCCAGAGAACAAGGTAATGATCATGATCGACATAGGAAGAAGGAAGCTAAACGTGCCCAACATAAGGGTAAGGAAAAAGTTGCTATAGCAGAACAGGTTACAGACTATAACACAAAGGAGGATGAAGAATGTGGCATATGCAAATACAAACATCCTAAGGGGTGTTATCCCATGGTGTCACATCTCCAAGAGTTTGGGGTGTATGCATTGAATCCTTACTTGGAGAAGAGGAAAACACCTTGAAGGTTGCCTTACCCACAAGGCAACCCAAGGTAGTTCCACCAGTAGCAAGGGTATGATCCAAGTGGAGTACCACAACAACTATATGAATACTTCCAATAGTGGCAGCACCCACAAGTGTGGGGGATGCCATCTCCAAGGAAATAGTACCCTTACCGACAGCTAGATCCCTATGGGTACTACATTCAACAACTAATCTCTCCATGGGACTCTTCAAGTCATGCAACCTTCTAGAGTTACTACCACCCCTCAGAATATTTTTGGCCACAATCTCCATCATCCAGGGGGAAAATCCCACACCTTTACTATCCTGCATCATCTTCTCCTACCATTCCTTCTCCAAAACATCCCACTCAGCTACCACTTGCTTCACCTATGCAGGGGAAAATTCCACCACAGCCACAGCAATGCAACGCTACGAGGGCTATCAACCTACAACCGGCTCCTCAACCGAGTGGACCAGAAGCCAAGCCATGAAAACGTTCCTTTTTCCAGCCCAATAATCTAAGCATACCCTCACATACACCTATGGCTAGTGCCTCTAAACCTTAAAGCGCCTCCATTATTCCACTGCTCGAGCAGCCTTCAAACCAAACATCC
>MNCI01003881.1:0-10409 GCA_015680685.1 Gnetum montanum
GAGTAAGGTATGAAATCATTGAACTTTTTTCAATAACCTTCCTAATAATTGATCTTTGGGTGATTATAGATGGCCCCTAAAAGAAGACAACAAGGAGGACCTTGTCAAGGTGCAACCGAAAAACCTGGGGGAGGTAGAGGCCAAGGACCTCATGCAAAACATGCAGAGCAGAAGGCACAATCATTCAGCATCCATCATGGAACTTCTGTTACTACATAATCTATCCAAGCAAAAGGAGGAGAGGTCAGGGCTTGAGTCTATGAAGAGGAACGATGGCTATCAGTGGCATGCATGTCAAGGCCAATCAAGTATTCCTGAAACTGTCGTGCCCATGAAAAATTTTGACCTCATCAAACATTGGAACATTAGCATGAATGGCTCATAATCCTCAAATAGAAGAGGAGAAACGTTATGTGCTTCTTCAATGGTATCAATCTCAGAAGCCTGATGCACAAGACAAAGGAAAGGCACCCATGGAGAAGCCACCACTACTGGGAATCCCATGAGTTCCACAAGTTTTTTCTTTTTTTTCTATGTCCAAATTTTGTTTAAATTTCCACTGTGGCATGAATAAATTTCTAGTCAGTCAATAATCCCATACCTATCCACTATCTATTCAATTGAGCTTGTTCCTCACCTTCTTTGACTTAAGGACGAGTTTTTACTCAGTCATGGGGGTATGATAAAGTGCTATATAGTCGATGCATCGACAAGGCCACGTATATGGGGCCCCATATACGTGGTCACGTCGATGCAGCCCTATCGATGCATCCCTCCATGCATCGACGTCATCCCATTTACGCAAGGCCTATTTTAGCCTATAAATAAGTGGCCCTCCGCCACACCTATCCATCCATCTTTTAGTTGTAGCGAAGCCCTTGCATTTTGTTTTCATAAGAGTTAGATTATTTCCCCAAGTGCATGCCCGTAGTGTGATGCTTGTAATTGTATGACACCTTTATTTGTGTGTGACGTACTTGGATGTGCACATGACCAAAAATAAAGATCGAGATTACTTCATCATTGTAGCATTCACTTAGTTTAATTTTTTAATTATTATTTTTATTTATTATTTTCTTAGTTAATAGTCATTTACTATTCATGTTGTTAAATGCAGAATGAGTACGAATTCATCACGAGCATTTAAGTGTGACTACTTGGTAACCCAGTAGTGTATCTAGGATCTATGCTTGGTAATCCCAGTAGTAGTCATGCACGAGGTCCAAGATGTGTACGAATGATTAAGGAACGAATACTCATCGCACTTAGGCTAGCTTAAACTCATTTCCTATTCATCATTAGTTTAATTAAGATTATTTTCCATTGTCTCTAGGAGTAGCATTAGTTTAGGATCACATCATATGCCTCACTCTAGACTAAACCATATGTGACAAAGAAAATACTAGTCCAGGTGGGAAGACAACGAATTGCGATCAACATGTAACTATCTAGATACCACAACTAGCCTGTCCATGGAGTTCGACTGGATTGCATGTGAATGCTTGTATTCGTATGGTTGAGTGTAGGGATACCTCACCACTCATCATGCCCTGATATTAGGGATCTGATATTGGATGCTTAATAGCATAGCCCGTAAAAATTTCAATTTATCGTACCCCCATGATTGACTGAAAGCTAGTCCTCAAGTTAAAATAAAATGAGAATAGAGTTCCTTACAAAATTAGAAGGTAGATTCGCATGACACTAAATATTATATACATGACTCATAAATGTTGTAGTGGTGTTTACAAAAAATGACACATGACATAACAACTTTAATAAAAAGTAAAATCTATTGAAGCTCAATGTAGCCTTATGCGATTTGAGGTGGTGGTGGCTTCTTCATTGGTTGCTCCCCCTTGTCATTAGGCTTTTGAAATTTATACTAATTTGGGAGCACCTAAAGTTTCTTCTCTTTCATCTATGGGTCATGTACCATCCATGCTTATTGTGCAATGTGTGATGGAGTGGGTAGATCCCATGGGCATGGCCACTATGGAAACATCTAATTTGCCTTGACATACCAAGCTGCAAACTACCTTTTCTCCTTTTCAAATGCTCTAGCCTTTTCATGGACGTCATGATAATCAATCAATCTTCTAGCCAGGTTTGCTGCTACATCTTTCTACCCTTGGTAGCCTTTATTGCTTCTAGTTCAAAGTCTACCACTTGGAGTTTTTGTAAAGCATCTTTATGATCCACAAACTCTTTTTCATACAAAGCATATGTGGCCACTACTTGCTATTCTAGCTTATTTTTGGGCCTACTTATTGTTAACATCACCAAGTTAGCATAATAAAGATTAGTTAACTCCATCTACTCTTTTAGGTCTTTGATCTATAGGTCTTTATTTTTCACTTACGCATGGTGCACAAGGGCATAACTATCCAAGATGGATTTCCAATTAAGATTCTATGCTGATATGGAGTTGATTTTAGCCTTTGCCATTTGGATCTCTTATTCAATGATTTTCTTGTACATGCCCACCTAGTCACAGAAGTGTTCCTTGAGCCTTTTGTGTTTCTTTGTCTCATTTTTCCACATGCTTATTTTAAAGGTTGAATTTTTTTGGATGGCGCACCTCCTCCATTAATAGGGTTTTATTTTCCCTTGCGAAGTAGCTCATGTCTTGGTTCACCCTCACTAGTTGTTCCCCTAACTAGTGGATGCTTTTCTCCATAATGTTTTTCTAATTCTCTACAGTGGTCAACCTTATGTTATTAATAGCAAGTTGTTTATTTTCTTCTTGGATTGTGATAAGTGCCTTAACATGTGTGTACATTTGAGCTTCAACTACTAAGGCATTCCATACCACTTTCTTCTTCTCTATTGCCATCTATTTATTTTTCTTGATCAGATAATTTATCTACTTAGTTCTAAACTGCTCTAATTTTTTAGGTGTAATAAATTGTGTTGGATCTCTTCGTTCAGCTCTCAGTGTGATGAACTCTTCTTGTAATCTTAGAATTTCATTTTTAGCATGCTCTACAATTGTCTTTGTCATGACTAGCTTTCCTTGGGTAGCGATGATCTAAAACTATACTGTAGTAACATCACTAGGGATGTTGAAATGTGTTGTCATAACTTGCCAAGTCTGTAATAGTCTATTGAGCACATCCTCATGATCAGTAGGAGTCATTGAGGTTTCAACTACCATTCGTGCATCTCTGGTTCCTATAAGATTAGCTAGTGGTACAATAGGTACATTGAAAGACTCTTTGATGTGATCAGTGATAACCTATGCTACTCCTACTACATCTTAGTGTTACATTACCACTAGTGTGGCTTGTTCTATAGTCTTTAGCACCACTTGGAATGATGCAGCATTCCCAGAGATCTATTATGACCATTGTGCCTCTCTTCTTGATTATAATGAGATCTATTCACTTGTTGGATCTATTGAAACTATGGCCCATATGGCACTATTGATAACTCTATAAATATTGGCCTCCTCCCTTATTTACCAGCTGATTGTTTCTACAATCCATCGTAGAGGACTCATTGATGGTTTGTAGTCTTGTGGCAGTGATAGTGGAACTTGTTGTTATTGTTGTTCTTGTTGTTGGCTACTAGGCCCTGCTTGCTACTGTTGTTGCTCCTATTGTTACTCTTATTCTTATTCTTGTTCCTGTTCCTCACCATGGTCTTTTCTTGGTGGTGCCAATTTAAGAAACTCAATGTATGAAGCATTTTGGGCCCTCCTATGAATGTCATTGGTGTATCCCAAGATTCTGACTCACTTGCATAGCTTCCTAATAAGGCAAAGAAATGGAATTGTTGGCTTCCCTACCTTTCTTTCTTCAAACAACCTCTATATTTCCTTAAAGTAGAGTTGTGCAAAGTTGGCATTATGTTTGCCCATCAAGATTGCACTTCCTCTAGCTGCATAAGTGGGTAGTTGATTTAGTTCTTTTTTTGGGAACATGTGATAAGGACAAGTTTTGAAGTAAATTATTTCTTCTAGAGTTAATTCATTATAACCCTTATCTTCCTTGCAATGCGCCTATTTCAGTCATAATTTTCTAGTTTTAGGATTTGATTAGGTGTATAGATGTGCTACCCTTGCCCCGTCATTGGGTATTGATAAATCATGGTTTTTCATGGCTACAATATTGGGCATCCAATATTGAAGCTATGATATTAGATCCATGATATCAGGGCATAAGCTATGATGTTTGATATCTGATATTGTAGACACATGCAAGCCTATAAATACAACACGTAGGCACATGGTCCAACAATATTTTTTATTCCAAGTTAGCAAAATTCTATAAGTTTATTTTCTTAATTTTAATACTTAGCAGTTAGTAGTGTATGCCTGTAGTGTGATGTTAAGTGATTGAACAAAGTTTTAATTCGAGTGGAATGTACTTCAACATGTTTCATGATCGAAAATAAAGATTGGGATTACTTTGCATCATTACAACATCCACTTAGTTTCTTTACTCTTTACTTAGAATAATGTTTACTGTTTTTACTTAGTTTACTAATTATTATTTTCTTAGTTACTATTTACTTTCCCATGAACTTTACTCTTATTATTGTTAAGAGTAATGGATACAATTGATTTTGAGTATTAAGTGTGATCACTTGGTAACCTAGTAGTATTATTGCTTGGGTTTCCCAATAGCAGAATACTTGGTAATCCCAGTAATGATTGCATAAGTCCAAAACATGTGTGGGGATTTAAGAACAAATTTCCATCACACTAGGCTAGACTAGATTCATTTACTATTACTTAGATTTAGAAACCACTTCATTTACCTTATGTTCACTAGGAGTAATATGGGCCACACAACATCAATTATCATACACCTCATTGTGAGTTAAACCATACATAGAGATTTCACTAGCTCATGTGGGAAGAAAATGATCACAAACTTAAACCAATAACTAGTATAATCACATTACCTTATTTCTAGAATTCAACCAGGCTACACGTGAACACTCGTATCTTGTATGGTTGGGTGTCAGATTACTCCACCATTCATCATTGGCACCGTTACTAGGGACAAGTTAATGTATTCTAAGTAATTGATTTCTCAAAGTTCGTTGTATCTGAAAAAAATGTTAAACCTTATAACTATAGGAAAAGCACACTGAAAGATCAACCATCACCTTCCAAGGAGATAAGAAGAAGTAATGATAGAATCCTTTATGAATAAGAATGGGGGATGTGAATGCAAATAAGAATCACTTCTGCTAACATTGATCCTTACCATCCAAACTTCACTTTCATCTTCCATCAGGACAATTAAATGAGATGGAGAGACATGCAAGGCATGATAGTCCTGCCTCTAGAACATGCAACACTTAACATGCTCCAACTTACCCTAAGGGACTGCATTTGAACAAGATATTGGAAGGGTATCATGTGACTCAGCACATGACAAGACCCTATGAACCCATAAAGGAGCAGATGAGAAGAGCTGTTGCCATGGAGATCAAACATGTACATAGCAAAGTGAAGTAGGTTAACACTTCTATTATCTTGGAAGAACTTGATGATAATGCATTTATTTCAGAGAAACACCCCAAAATCATGAGGAGCCTTTAAAAACATCTATCATCAGAATTGAGGAACTTGTCAAAGCCCAACTTCATTGTACTCTAGCAAATATACCTAAGTGAAAGGCTACTAACTCAAGGTATAAGTGAGAATTAAGGCCAAGGTTTCTTGCCAAATCCTACAAAGAAGCATAAAAGAGTCATGAAAGAAAATAAATCAACATCAATCTCCTGCTACCTCATGTGCCTCATCATGATCATTGGAGGACTCTAATAGAAGATAATACAAGTACCAAGACTATGATAGGGAAGAAAGGAGGACTCATGGTCATCTTGATCAATATTCAAGGCACTATGATACAGAAGATGAAGAACATGAAACAAAGGAGACAAAGGGATAGAAGAGAGAATCAAGAAAGGTACGAGCATAGAAGGGATCACCACTAGAATAGAGCCTATGAACCTGACCATGATGATGAACCTCTTATGACAATCCAAAGTATGGTAAACATCTAGGAAGCTATCCACATACCAACCACACACATGAGGGATAGCCGATCACATGGCTAGACATGAACAATATGCCAAGATTTTAAGGTGGCTGTAATGTTGATCCACAACATCACCTTCAAGCTTTCCATGATGCCTGTGTCCTACAAGACATTGAAAGTGATTAGTAAAAGTTGAAGTTATTTCCTAGAGCACTTCTAAAAGATCCAGAGAGCTGGTACAAGTTACTGGAACTTGAATCCATTAGATGTTGAAGTACCATGCTTGAACTCTTTAATGACAAACATCAAACCTATTCACGAGTGTCAAACTTAAGAAAATAAATCTAGGGATGGAAGCACGGTATCCATGAGACCGTTGATGTGGAAATGGGTAGATATTATTCACTATTACACAGATGCATAGGCCATGGATTTTTGCCAAGGGAATAACTTAGGCACATTGTAGATGGGTTGCAAAGAAAAACCAAAGAGACTCTTGGGGTTTACACCCAAGGAAGGTTATCAAAAATAATTATCCTTTGTAACAAAAGATTAATTAATCAAGTTGCAAAGGAAGAAGGTGAGATGAGAAAGAGGAAATTAATCAAAGAATATAATAGAGGTCCATCAATTCAAAAGAGAGATGTGTGGCTATGTGACAAGAAAGAGGATGAAACCTTGGAACATGTTATTTGGCAAAAGACTCTACCTATTTAGAAATCAATCAATGATATAGTGGCTAAGGTAGAGAAAATTTAGAATTTAGTGGATGAAAAATTTGCTACAACCCTAAAGATTGTGGAAGAAAAACTGAACAAGCACTTACCAGGGGCAAAAAAAGGAAGAAGAAAAGAGATCATGGACGAGAAAGTTATAAGAACAAACGAAAAGTTGCTACCAGTAAAGGGTATATTGACTCTAGTTCAAAGGAAGAGAAAGGATGCAATGTGTACTAGTATGAACATCCTAAGGGATGTTGTCCTATTATGGTCCACATGCAAGAACATGGGGTATATGCACTCAATCCAACCTTTGTGAAAATGTAGATGCCTAGAGGACTACCTTATTCTCAAGGTAATATCAGGCAACCTTTTCATCCAACATATTACCTAAGCAAAGACTACCCTCAACTAGAGGAGAATTATCAGTAGTAATGGCAATAACGGTAGACATGGGTAATGCTACCACCAAGGCAACAATATCCATACAAGTAAGTAGATCCTTATGGATATTACGTTTAGTGTCCAATATCTCTAAGAAACACATCAGTACAAACTTCTTCTCCTTATTATCCACTAGAATACTATAGACCTACTACTCCAAGGATAGATCATAGTCCTTATGCACATTCACCAGTAGTTGGACCATAAAATTCTCCTTCTAATCCTTTGCCACCAGTGCCACCACCCACTATGCAAGGGGAATTTTTATCACAACTTCAATAGAGGAAATTTGCATGGGCAATGAACATACAAGTAGACGATCTTACTAGTAACACCAAGGGCCAAACAAAGAAACATCCTTTCTTTAGAACAAGTTCTAAAAAGGCTAGTAGAGTTAGAACTTCATCAAGACCAGCTTCTCCTACAATATATTCTCGTACCAACAATAAGCTTTCAATATCATTCAACAAAAACATACAGACTTTCATGCTCACTAAAATCATCATAGACTGGATTAAGGCAGAGCCACTCACTAAGAGGAGAATTGATCCAGGAATTCCTTTGATTTACGAGTAGCTAGAAATATACCATGCACAGCTTTATTATACGTAGGTTCTAGAGTAAATTTGATCTCTTACGAAACATATCAAGCATGGAACCTATCACCATTGAAAGAGTGCAATATCATGTTGGAGCTTGCAGATCAATCTATCACCATTTCTTTGGGACAAATAGATGATGTAGTGACCTTTGTTAATGGGTGGTCTTATCCAACAAATGTTGTGGTAATCAATGTAAAAGATGTTGTTAAGGAATTTCCAATTATCATGCAGAGAGCATGGCTTAGCACAATTAATGTTAAACTAAGTATGAGGGATCTATCTGTTGAGATCTCTAAAGAAGATAAGTACAGATCCATACACAAGTAGTGAATTCCATTCATTACTGCTTAAAGCAAAGAGTGCAGTTGTGGACCGACACTTTAGAATGTTAACACAGTCATCACACCAGTCCACAACAAGTGTGCATACAAGAGAGAGAAAGAACCACAAAACCAAAAGACACCCCATGGCCACTAACTGATAACCAAAAATTATCTGAAAAATGCATGGAACAATCTAATCCACTTATTAACTCCCATTTTAAGAAGATGACTCCAACTAAGGACCCAAAAACGAAATTATTAAACCATAATCCTACACTAATGGGGAAAGCAAACAAGAACCTAGACAATCAATATTCCATTACCATCAAAATTACTTGGGATAATAACTAAAAAGTTAAATCACTAAAGATGGTAAGTGAACCACATAGAGTGTATGATTTGAGAGATCTAGGAAGCATTTTCTGAATACTTGCCCATGTGTTTAGTCATGGGGAAGATTCCTTACTTTGATTTCAAAATTAATAAGTGATTTTCCAATTTTTTATTTTTACAATTCTTTTCACTCTTTCACATTCTTTGATACAATTCTTCCATTCTTTTATACTTTTCACATTCTTTTCATTTTACACATTCTTTGACATTTTCTTATTCTTTTACACTTCTCCATTTCTTACATTTTTTATATTTTTTTCACATTTTTCAGTACTTTAACATTTTCCATTCTTTAACATTTACTTTTTTTTTTCACATCCTTTGTAAATAATTTTGATTACTAATAAGACACATTATGAATAAAGGCAAGATGTAGCCCAATAAGGTGAAGATTCCTCTATGATATCAAGTCATAAGAGACTAATTATTTAAATAGTGAGCCACACCATTCATCCACACATTCCAATCATAAGAGGTTCTTACCATGGCCATAATGATGTTCTTTTCCATCATACAACTAAGAATAAACTTGTGATCATTATGCATGGATTGAAAAGTGAAGAACTAAGTGGAAATGAAAAGGGTGTGACATTAATGGGATTTGTAAATTCTTTTGGATTACTATTGTAAGCTTTATCATGTTGCTAAGGTTGTATCATATCCTTGTAAGTCTAACAAAAAAAGGGAGTAAGAGTAAAATAAGTGCTACCTTAAAAGTTTGACACAAATAAAAACAAAAGAGCAAAAAATAAATTTTAGGGGATCCCACTGGAAAGACATGTTACCCATGCTTGAAGGTAGGTGGCTTCTTAGAAATCTAAAAATAAAACTAAAGTGCCATGAATAAAATTCTTCCCTTGGACAATATGCCAAGTGACAATACTTCTTGCAACATTGATAGTCTTACAATTGTAATTCCAAAAGATGAAACTATGCGATGTCACTAGAATGTGGTTTGGACTTGGTTTGAATCTTGGATAGAAAGGCTAGTGATTAATTTAAACACTAATAAAACACAAGAATTCATCATGCCTATGGTAAGATACCTAACATCCCAATTTCTGTAGTCCCTTCTAAGTCCATCTCATCTCACCGTTTGAATAGTCATAGCTTGTGGTTTTTAGTAACATAGTGTTATTTTCCCAATTTTGTGGTACTAATATGTGTGTTTTTCTAAATAGGTATGCATTACATTCAACTCCTTAAGTACCTAAGGACACTTTTAGGCATGGTTATACATGGACATTAAGGGCTAGAGCCTACTTTGGGGAGGATCCACTTGTATAATTGTTGTATCTTATACCTACCAAGTGATTCCACATCATCTTGAATCCTCCAACATCATGAAACATCAATAAATACTTCCCATATCATCTCAAACTATTCATTCTAAAAACATAAATCCATTACCCTTCTTATCCATCTAATGAACTTTCATAGCTAGAGATTCCTTCTCTATGAACTTCCAATGAAAACCTTTTGACAAAAATGTGCATATCTCCATCATCCTAATCCTCTATGTAACCTTAAAACCTTCCAAACATCCAAAAGAATCAATTTTTCCCATCAAACCCTTATGAAACATGAAATTCCTTTGGCTCCAATATCATGTCACCGATATCGAGACTGCACTAATATTGAATCCTTGATGTTAGATCCCCAAGATCAAATTTGCAAAAAAGTATAAATAGGCAAACACTTAATGCCCATTTCACCATTTTTTAGTTGCACCAAAGAGAGAGTTTTTCAAATTTTAGTTGTCTATTTATTCTTATGTATGATGCATGATGATGGTTATGGTTTCTTAAAAGCATTATTTTAAATGTTCTAGCATTAGCATGTTTGATTATTCCTTAAAAATTTCAATGTTCACTTCATACTTACCCTTAAAATACCTTTCAAGCATTAGAATTTTTTGAAAAATCAACT